>OY284470.1:24002346-24521544 GCA_958336335.1 Dilophus febrilis
TTCGCATTTAAACTATAATATTAATAATTAATGAATATTTTAAATTTAAAAAAAAATCGCATATACAAAAACCATATTAATTAAATCAAAAAATTTATTATAATGATATTGCATTTAAATTTAAATAATGATAATAAAAATAGAATTTATTCCTTTTCAATATAGAAACAAAAAAAATTAATAATATTTTTAATATTAAATAAAAATAAAAAAAAAAAGAAAAAAATGAAAATGAAAACGTAACTATACGGAATAATATTCCATCGTAAAATATATATGTGTGTATAAAAACCGGAATCATTTGATTTTATTTATATCTTTTATATATGATTATTAAAAATGTTATATTATCTAGATTTTTTTTTTGTATAAATAACTATCTATATATATATATATATATATATATATATAAGATTTTTAATTATTGTTAAATCTGAATCATTCATATATACCTGTTATTATATGTTGATCAATTTATATAAAATCTGCATAAAATTTATATAAACTTTATCCGTACAATAAAGTGATATCGTTATAATAATCATAAATTATGTGATTAAAAAAAAATTAATTAATGTCAATTCGTTATTATTAAATGTATATAAAATTCGAAGAGAAAAAAAAAAACTAAAAACGAATCGTCGAATAAACACACAATTTAAAAAAATTTATATAATAAATAAATTCACAAAACAAAAAGAAAAACATGAATTTCTTTCAATTCACAATAATAATATAATAATATATTTAAAATGAATATTTACGTATTTATATATAGAATACAAAATACAAAAAAAAATAAATAAATATACGACGATAACAAACAAAACAAGAATTAACATCACAACGCGTTAAGATAACATAATTTATATTTTTTAATGATACAGAAAATGAAAACCCAAAAAGTAACAAAAAAAAAATAAATAAAAATAAAAACAAGTTAAAAAATTAAAATAAAATTTATATCTACTGAATTTTGTAATTTTGTATATATACAATAAAAAATATCTATATAATGAAATGGAATTGAAATAAGTACAGTGAATTACTCTCTGTACACGTATACAAATATACATTTCAATTGCATCAATTTGTGTAAGTACATTTAAACATTTAGCAGATATAGTTATATTTTTGTTGCGGGTTTAAATTTATCGTTATTTGATAGTACATTTGATAAATACATATGTGAGGTTCACATTAAAATTCATTAAATATACTTTAGTCAATCTTCAGTAAAATGAAAACAATTTTTTGTAAAGACCAAATATGAAAATAATATGGGAAATTTTCCGAAATTTTCCAAAATATTTAAAAATGGAAATATTTCGTGCGGTATCAATATATTTTATTATGAAATTTATTTACAAGTCAATTATGATTATTATAATGTATATATTTGAAAAAGTTCACATTTTTTAATAGCAATTTATAGATTATGCATAATCGTTTGATTTTACAGAAGAACATTACCTAATTTTTATGTGGAATGTCCATAAAAGTGTTGGTCTATATGTAAATGAAGGAAATTTTCCGAATATATAATAATATTGTAGGTTGAATAAAAACAATTAGTGAAAGCTATATTATGATAGTTATATGATGGTTTCAATGGAATAAAAATCGTTTAAAAACTTTTCATATTTCCTAATAATGTTATCATATGAAAGATAAAATTCATTCCAACAGGGATTCTAAACAAAATCTTAATATTTTATTAATTTAAATGTGTGTAATAATTTAAAAATATTAACTCTCAGCTCCATTTCCCCAGTCTACATCCTTCAAACTTTTTGTAATATTTTTTATAGTAATTTTGTTATACTCCTTTATGTCGTAATCGATTTAAATACTATATGTTAAAGAATTTTCGGAAAGTATTTTCATTTAGAATTGATTTTATAATAAAATTAATTGAGAATTTTCTCAAAACATTTATGTAATAAAATTAATAAGTAAAGGTAAATGGAAAAATATATAATTATAATAGTTTATGAAAATATGAATATTATCTGGTTATTTTATGAAATAATTTTATTAATTGACCATAAAAAGTAATCAAATAATAAATATATATACAAATACATAGTAAATGGTTTTTTTTTTTTCAAATAAAAATTTCTCATAAAAAACAAATATGTCCATTAAAAAATTTGCTATTTTATTAATAATTTATAGAAAATTGCACAAAATTAAATAACTTCTATATTTATATAATGCATATTCTTCAAATTTATTATATATATATATATATTACAAGATGTGGATTGTGTAATAACACGGTTTAAAAGTTAATGTACATATATTTTAATATAAATGTTAAAGAAAAAAATTGCACTATACAATTTCAAAGTTATCTCACCGACTGCACCAAATTGCACAAACAGAAACACACACATTACATTTAAAATCCTGAATTTTTCGTAATTTAGTAAATATAAATATAAATAAAAAAAAATAATAATAATAATAATAAATACATATGATGATATGATATTTGTACGAAGAGTTCATGGTCATCAACTTGAGAAAAAAAATATATGTTGTATATTTATTTATAATAGATATTCTGATATTTACCATATTTATTTTTTTTTTTCAATTTTCATTTTGCTAATTTTTTTATATAATAAATTTTTAAATATTATATTTTATTATTATTAGTATTATATAGTATTATTTTACCTATGTCACAATTCACAGTATATAACAAACTTTTTTATTTTTCTATATTTATAATACAAATATATAGATATATATATTTATTTGCAATATAAGAAAAAAATATCATCAAAATATGTTTGTTCGCATCGTTCTTTAATATAAAAGTACGTGTGTGTTGTGTATATTTATACAATTAAAATTAACGACTGGAATTTTATTTTATTATTTATTATAAAGAGATGATTTATTTTTATTTTTTTTTTTTTCATATTTATAAAATGTAAATTTTTAAATAAGGAATCATCATTTCAATATATTTATATAAAAAATAAATGATATTTATTGAAGATCGGAAAACGATTAACAATCTTATACACAGTGCGACAATTAATATTCCGGCCTCAAACCATATCTCAATAACCAGCTGGACGATCTATGTGATGGAACAAGCGTTTTGAAGCCGTTTGATGTTTTCTCTATCGTCTGTAAAAATTTCATTGCATTTGGTTAACAAATAAAAAAGTTATGACATTTCTTGTGAAACAATATTTTATTTGAAGTAGAAGTTTTAACATGGAACAAAGATCAGTCATTAAATTCAACGCGAAGCTTGGAAAAGCTGCAACAGAAACGTTCAAATCGATGCAGCAAGTTAATGGCGATAATTGTATGGGTAGAACACAAGTTTTTGAGTGGTATAAATGTTTCGTGGATGACTAAAACGCAGGCTAAAAAAACAAGAAAAGTTCCATCGAAAACCAAGACAATGCTCGTAACATTTTTCGATAGCAAGGGAATTATCCATAAAAAGTTCGTTCCAACTGGTCAAACAGTCAGTGGCACATATTATATCGAAGTTTTGAAGCGTTTGATGGGCAGGATTCGTCGTATTCGACCTGAATATCGTGAATAAGATAGTTGGTTTTTGTTACACGATAATGGAACAAGTAAGTGACACTTCACTTATTGTTCCTCAGTTTTTGGCTCGAAATCAAGTCTGTGTGTTAAATCATCCACCGTATTCACCTGATGTGACTTCTACTTGTTCCCAAATTTAAAATGAAATTGAAAGGATGTTTCTTTAAGGATATTGAAACCATTCAAACAGCATCTACACGCGCACCAGAGGCAATACTACAAAATGAGCAATGGAACACGCATTTGAATCATTATTAAATGGATGTAACAGTTAACAGTTGAATCAGGAGAAGAATATTTTGAATAAATAAAAAAAAAATCAAAAATCGTGTTTTTAATGTATTTCCTAGGACCAGTCCGGAATATTAATTGTCGCACTGTGTATATAAAGAAAATTCAGATTCAGATTCTTTACCACTTTTTTTTTTATTTTACATTTTAATAATATTTTAAATATATAATTATAAAAGAACTAAATGATACACTAACAATAAGCGGTTTTCATTAAATGTAATAACAAAAAAAAAGACATAAAAAATTGTATATAGTGATATGACTTTGCACGGTGACTATATTACGCGAAAACTATTTGTATAATAAATTTAATTAAATTACATTTAAACCATTTAATCGATAAAATATTATATTTATAATTGAATTACGAATTTACTAGAATTAAAAAAAAATCATATCTTAATTTGCATTACATTTAAACATATATAGAGAAAAAGATAATTAATTATTTCGAAATTTATTGGGCATATTTTTTTAGAATTTCAATTTCAAATGAACGTCATTCATTACGCGTGTATACCAGTATATATAGTACACGACGATGAATATTATTATTATTACTTCTTTTATTATACATTTATTATACTTTTTAATATATAACGTCAGCAGCACAAATCATATCAATAAAAATAATAATGTTAATGTACTTTATAATATATGCATACATATTTTATATAATTATCTATTTCAAATACAAAATATCATATATGAATGTTTATCTGTGTGTTTGTGTGTGTTTGTAAACAAAATATAATCATTCATATATTTATTATATTTTTAACTTATATATAAATCCATATACAAAATTTATACCCATCGTATTTTAACTCAAATATAACAAAACAGAACGACAGAAAAGATATTATAATTAATAAAAAAAAAAATATACACATAAGTATTTGAATTTTCATTTTAGAATTGTAAATAATACAGATATTTATATTACATAAAAAAAAAGACAACCTCTTGACTGATAACCTAAAAAAATTAAAACACACATTAATTTTATAAGATTGTGTTAATACTTTTTTTTTTTTTTGCTCTAACATAAATATCATATACATAGTATATAATAATCTAAGAAAAAAATGTATGTTTAACTATATATATATATATGAATAATACGCGATATGATTTTTTCTTCATGTTCTCATATAGTCTATAGTAAAAATACTATACAATAATAATATTAAAATATAAAGAAACTTTATAAATATATATATATATATATTTATTTAATTTAGAGAGGTTCCATACGGTTTATCGCAAACAGTATATATATTATATTTAGTATTCATACATTATATTAATATTCAGGGAAGTTTGTAAAAAAAATCGAAAGAATAATGAATTCATTCAAAGTTTCAGTTTAATTAAACCTTTAAATGCATCGTTAGACGGCATTTTAAATTGATTGCGGTTTTAAATCAGTTGATTTTCATATTTATAGTATTACAATTTATTTGAGCTGATTAAGTATGGAACTGATTTTTTTTTTTAAAACTTCAATTGTTTCATGTAGTAAAATAGTAATTATATCATGTTGGGTTAAATTTGACCCAAAACAGAGGATGAGGGTTAAATTAAGAGTAATCTTAAGAAGTCGTAAAAACTAATAATATAGAATTTAGACACAGAAATGAATTAATAAATAATTTTAATGGTAAAAAGTATTAAAAATAAAAAAAAAACTGTATATTAGTTACCCTTATCGTACATATCATTTCGTTTTTATTCTCTAAACCTCTGTTAATTATTTATAATATAAATATATACTAACTTAACTTAATAATATTATTATAATATGTATATTATAGTATATATAACTTCTTGTGTGTACTATTTGCATTTTATGTATTTTCTTTACAAAAAAAAAATTAATACCATATTACAGATAACAAGACATAAATATATTTTTTTTTCTTTCCTAATCTCTTTTAACGTTTATTATATATAATATATATATGCTTCATATCTGTATATATATATAATATGTTATTTATTTGTATTTATGTGCGTTAATGTATATATAAGAGTAAAAAAAAATTGTTTATTCATTTTACAATCGCAAATCAATCTTTGCACCATTTATTTTTTTAACAGGGTATCCCATCGGTTCTGGTCCTTTTGGGATACCCCACGATACATTTTTCGCTTCAAAATAAAATAAATATATCACAAGATTGAATGTTATATGAATTTTTATCGCAATTGATTGCATTTTAATATCAATTATATCAGTATAATGTTTAAAAAATAAAATTAATTAAATAACTTATTATATGATTTTACCCAACGATTCCTACAACTAATAATACTATATTTCCATATGAAAATATTGATTAATAAATACTATTATATAGACAATTTTATATTTCATTGTATTACAAATAATTAAAGTGTTATTGACAAATTAAAAACCGTGAAATCATTATATATATATATAGAAGATATAAAAGAAATGTTGTTTTTAAAAAATTTAAATATATATAGATCTTTACCGAAATCCCTAAATCATTCATATGTTGTTATTCAATTACACATCAACACATCAAAATAAGGTTATCCCATCGTACTCAATAATATTAAGGGACACCCGCACTTTTTTATTTTATACCCATATATTATCCATACATTTTATTTAACTTGTAATATATATATATATATACTATATATGTTATAACGAGTATATAAATATAATAATTTATATATATATATAGAGAGCAAATAAATATATGTTTATAAACTATAAATGGTATAAAATAAAGAAAGAAACAAAAATCATTGATGATAAAAATTTTAATTATATATACATTGATTTTTTTTTTTAATAGGTTTTGTTATCGCCGCTAAAGTATATATAATATTATAATATTATTTATACTAAAAAAATATTATATGCATATAACAAGCTTATTTATTTAATGATTTTTTGTATTAGTGAAAGTATATTATAATTGTTTTTGTGATTTGTTTTCGCGTTGATGTTGATAAAATTTCTTATTTTAAAAATGATTGATTTTTTTAGTTATTATTTGCATTTAATTTTTTTTTTGCTTCAAGTATTTATATGTTTATTTTAATTTTAAACTTTAATATCGTTATTTATTTATAATTGTTGCACGAATAGCACATTGATTATAACATTTTCTGATCAATATAATAAATGATTGATTGCGATACTTTGATATATATATAATAAAATATATGATGAAATGGAAAATGGAACTTAATGCACAAATTCATAAAAATGAAAGAAGAAAACGTGATGGTGAGGGTTTGAAAGAAATGATGGATACAAAAAATAATATAAGAATTGTTTAATATGTAACTATAAACATTGGCTTATTATTGGTACAAATTTAACATTGTCGAACAAATGCTAAATTCTATTTCATTAAAAGATGTCATTCAGTTTGAGCTTTTTTTTTTTTAATTTAATTAAAATACAAATGAAATTGCAAAGTAATTCATAAAATTTTGTAATTGTACCTCTTTGCGATGGTAAACGGAATAAAAATCAATGAATCAATAATCAAAAAAAAGAATAAAAGGAATGTTAATCATCATATTTTTTATTGTAATTTTAAGATAATTATGATTTCATAATTTATTGTAAATAAAATGGATAATATATTTTTGGAAAGAAATTCATTAATTTCTATTCAATAGTTGGTTATATTGTCTTATTTTATACACATTTGGAAATTAATTTTTTTTCTAATATTCATTTAAATATCCATATAATATAATTTGTTATTGACATAATATATAAAAAAAAATTTAATTTTAAAATACATATACAATTATAGAGATGATGCGATATAAATCACACAATTCGTTTACATATATTTAATTTAAATTTAATTTGACTGGCTACATTATACAGTATATTATATTTATTTTTTCTATATACAAACTCAACTCAACTTAATACATTATATATATGTACAAGAAAATTAAGCTAATTTAAATACGATCTTTAAATAACCTTGTTCAGTTGTTTTTTTTTATTTAAGTTTTATTTTCAACTCCAAAAAATAAATATTAAGTTGTTGTGTCGTTCGTTTATATTATACTATTGCTGCTATTAATATTATAATAGATGTATCTTATAATAATTTACTATAGACAGATATATAATTGTGTGAATATTTACATAACTAAATAGTAAAAAAAAAAAGTACATTAAGTGTGAAGTATTTTTTTTTTTAAGAAAACAAAACTACATGTACCCGTACCGATATATTATATTTATTTTGTTATTAATAAATATGGTCATTTTTTTTTTATTGGATGTGGTAAAATAATAATTAAAGAATCAATTCAATCTATTTTTTTTTAGTTTATAGTAAGAGCTGTACAAAAAAAAATATTTTAAAAATGAAATATAAGTAGGTATATTAAAAAAATGTGAATGAAGCGAATGTCACTTTCACTATATATATATATATATGCGGTTAAAAAACTATGTTATGGATGGTTAATGGCAAATTTTTAATATGAGTTGGGTGTAATCAATTAAAAATTTTATAGTTTCACCCAACATCAACTTTTTTTTTTTATAGAAAAACTATTCAGGATTGAAACAGGATGACTGTTGATTTGAATACATAATCAAAGCAAAATAAAAATATATATTTTTCATGAATTCATCTATGTACTGTATATATGTGCAATCTGCACATATAACTAAAAATAAAATTTAAAAATCATATACAGTATAAATAAACAAATATTTATAATAAATAAACATATACAGTATAATTCACATTAGATAAATATTTGTAATATTAAATACAATATTTGTATACATTTTGTATTGATAGATAGATACATACGACTTATGAATGGAACCTTTGGAAAAAATATATAAAATTTTCAAGATTTTTTTCTGATTTTAGTAATAAATTTGGATGATTGTTTTTAGTATTTTTTATATCGATTATTATTTAAATTATTTGATTGGTTTTCAGTTTTATTTTAGTATATACTTTAAACATAACGCCATTCACATATTAGGTACTTATTATATTAAAAGTGGATTTTCTCTATATATATATCTATGCATTATGAAAATTTAAATATTATGTACTTATTAAAAAAAGAAATAAAATATTGATAATTATATGGATAATAAAAAATCCATTAAATACGAATATGAAAATTAATATTCATTTATTTATGTTTATTTATCTATATTTTTTAACTTTGTATAATTATTTATAAATTGTGTTTTAGAAAAGAATGTAAATGTCTATAATTAACATTTTTTTTTTTTGATTTTCAAAGGTCGAATAAATATAAGAATATATATTTTTGTCAATCGATAGATTTTCCATAATAAACTAATGATTTTTCATTTATAAATTGTAAAGAAAATAATGTAATTTAGTAAATTTTGTTATTAAAATTGCATAAAGGTATAAATATATTGAATCTTCTCATCACAAATATTGAATTTCGTTGGCTTCTGTACTACCATATACCAAATAAACGTTTTTAAATGAACAACATGCAGTATTTACATTTGGATTGGTGATTATAAAATATATAAAAATAAGAAGAGATTATAAAGTAAAAAAACAGCACGCAATGAAAATTAAATGTAAATACACCATACCACAGCAATAAGACAAAGTAAATATATATCATGCACGAAAATAGGAAGGCATAGGTGGACGTTCAACGTTAAGCTGTAATCTGATTTTCCTGGCCTTTTTACTAGTTTTTAGTAACTTGTTGGTATTTATTACATTTGTTATAAGAAACAATTTTTAACAGATAGTTGATAGAAAAAATACTTATATTGGTGTATGTTTCGTTCTGATGGAACAATGCGATGTAAACATTTAGCATGTGTAACAAATTATCAGGTCATAGCTACACAAAACTCGTGTTAACATATTGTACATAAATTTTCAATTTTCTTATATGTGAAAAGAGGTAAATATGTTTCGTATAACAAATGTAATAAATAAATATGTTAATATTATGTACTACTTACAATTAGTGTTTTCAGTGTTCTTTAAATAATAGAAATCAATTCGTAATTTTAGAAACATTATTTATAAACCAATTCCATTTTTCGAGTTGTTTTAACGAATTCGTCTATGACCGCTTTGTGGAATTGCGGCTTAGATTTTAAATATTTCAATATTCAAAATGAAAATTGAAGTAATAACTTAAAAGATAAAAAAAGCTAATAAAATATGATTTTAGTATAGGACGAGCGACGATAATTAATTATGAAACTAAAAAATAAAATACGTCTAACAATAAATGAATAAATGTAAATAGAATTTTTTATCCAACACTATATTTTTAATTTTGCATAAAAAAATCACATCATCTGTTTGAATGAATAGAATAGAAAGAATGAATTTGGAGGAGAAATGAAATAAATAATAATGTTGTTCAAATAAAATTTGAACAATACCGGCCCATATATCGCGCTTATATACCTCCATATATTCGTATTTTCTGTGCTATATATGAAAGTATATATCAGCGACACTACGATGATTGTTCAAGCAATTCATTGAACACAAATTATAGTACATAGTAGATTAGTAGACGAAAGACGACACAGTGAAAGGGGAATTGTTGACGATTTTTTTTTATGCTGAATGCGAGTGTAGTACATAATGAAACCAAATATAAATATAAACAGTCAGGCAGTCAAGCACGCATATAGAAGTGTTGTTCAAGCAAATTTATGAACATCGGCACAGTATATATAAATACATATGATTTGGTATTTTAAATGTATTTAGTCCGTCTTCTATGTTTAATTCTAATGGTTTAAAGGAGAATTTTTACATATTATATTGTTCATTGTGTTTCTTGAACATCAGAGTATTCAATTGTATATTCTCAAATATTTGCTATATATCTATACAGTATGCCGAGAAAATGCATGTTCACTTTTAATATTTTTATTGAATGGATGAATTAATAATTTAATTAAAATGTTAGGATATTATAGATATTATTAGATATTATTAGGATGTTTTGGACGTTATTCTTGAGATTTCTAGGGCGTTCTAGAACACTTTGAACAATACTAGGAATCGTCCTTGATATATATTTATATTGTGTAATTATTTTTAATGAAGATATTAATTTATTTATATATTTCTATCTATATATATTTATTTTTATATACAGAGATGCATAAATGCAGAATATATATATATTTCTTTTGTTTGTATATATAAATATAATCTGATAATATATATATCATGATGGATAAAGTGGATGGCTAAATTGTAACCGCGCATATATATACCGAGTAGATAAATGCTGAAATTGTAATATAAAAAAAAATTAAAATACGACAAGATACAAGAAGACCCCCCTTTTTTTTAATCATTTTATTTTGTTATTTTTTTTTTATTTTTTAAATAAATAAATGCAACAACAGAAAATATATGTGTACTTAAAACATTAATAATTTTTTTGATTATTGAATAACCTAACAAATTGACATCAATTTTTTAATTAAAATTCATGTTCATATATGTAGTTATATATTTATATATATATATAAATTTATTCAGATATTATATAAATGTCTGTAGTAGAGTAGTATATAGTTTATATATTTATTATTAAAGATTATTTTATTTTTATTATTATGTTGTTTTAAATCTATAATAATAATAATAACTGACTCTGTCTTATATAAATAGTATTTTTATTGTATTATCATTTCTTATTTTATTTTATTTTTTACTTATAATGACTCTATATATAAAAAGCTTTCATTATTATTGTTTATTTTATATTGTGTATTTATTATAAATTGCTATTTATAATGGTTTTTTCTATATTTTATTTACAGAACAGAATGATTCAATCTTATTATTTGTATTTTTTTAATTCTTTTTTTTATAAACAAAGTGCTTATATCAGAAAAAAATTAAAATACATATACTTCTAAATACTTTTAAATAATAATAATAAATAAATATAACTCGGTTAAAATGTGTAATTCGCATCCCTTATATATATCTAATCAATAAGCAAATGTATATCTTTATAAACCATAATCTGTCCATAAATATAACAAGAACAATTAGTTAATTTAAGCGTCATGCATGAGTATTAATTTCATATATTTTAATGTTTTTCTTTTTTCGAATAAATGTGCGAAAAATTACATAAGAATTTTGGATTTCTGATTAATAATGACTGAATTACAATTATTAGAGTTAAATTTAAAAAGTATATTAGAATAAGTGATGTTTTTTTTTTTTTTTTAATTACTGTCTATTTGAACTCAGGCATGGGGTATTTTTTATATAAATTTTTCTGTAAATATAATCACAAAAATCACAAACAGATGTCAAAGCACTTTTGGATATTTTGGTGACATTAACATTTATATACAGAGGAATTATTAAAACAAAAATAATAAATTAAGTATTAAAGTGAAAATTATAAAGTATATTATTAACGGAAACTGCCATACATATATTGAATGATATTACCTTAAATTGATAATGAAATTTTGATCAAATTAAACTGATCAATTTAGCAATTATTTTTATAATTCCATATATATATAATTAAGATCAATAAACTTTTAATATATACGCATAAATAAATAAATAAATATATAAAATAAAGTAAATTTATTATGTATAAACGCGTCTATATACACATCAATAAATATTTATATATACTTATATGATAACGAATTTGTTTGATAATAAATAAATAATTAATTATATGCGGCTTTGATATTTTCAAGTTTTTTTTAATTTTCAAATAACAACACAATTATTATGATAATTTTTTTTTATATTATGATTGTGATTGCAAATATATATATATAGAAAATTATACATTTTATTATGTATTATATGTTTTGAATTGATATAAACAAAAATCCCATTTGTTGCGCTCTAAATGAAAAACAATGAACTCTTCGCTTGTATAAAATAAAAAAATAAATATAAATAAATGTTTTATAAAGCTTTTATTTGTATAAAGTATATGATTATAGTATTGTAAATAATTAGTTTGTATAATTAATTGTGTAAAATTATTTTTACGATTATATATCAGCTTTTGATTTGATTAATTAAAAGAAAAATTTATAAATTTCATTTATATGCTTACATATTGTATAAAGATTATAAAGATATGATGAATTGTTTAGTTTTCAACTTTTAGGAATCAATATCCTGTTTGAATGTTTTACTTAATAGGCATAACATGATAAAATAAAAAATGATTCGATTAAGATTCATATGTGCGGTTATTGCAAAGATTATTGACACTTTCACAATTTTTATTAATTTAAATAATAATATATATGTATAATATAAAAAAAAATCGATCCACACACCACACACCTTCCTATTATTTCCTATATTAAATGTTACGTAATACAAATTCATTCAATATTTTATTAATTTAATTACCATATATATTAAAATATAATATATTGCTGCCATAAGATTCCTCTTTAATATAAGTATAAGTATCCTTGGGCAAAATATAAACTTTTTCGTTTATAATTTTGTATATATATATATATTTTTTTTGTTGCTATATTATATATTTATATTTTACATATTATATAGTTATTGAACGCCGCAAATTTAACAATAATAATTTTTTATATATAAAAAAAAATATGTAAATGAATGTTGTCAATAAATTGATTAAGAAAAAAAAAACTATTTAACATATCCATTAAAAATACGTGTTGCAGTATACAAAATAAATTAATAAAAAAAACAAAACAGCAAACATTTTATTTATTTTTTTCATCTTAACATGTATAATATTTAGAGATGAAAAACAAAAAAGTTTTATTAAATGTGTATATACGATGGTACTACAAATGCTTGGGAGCTTACTTTAGCGATTACCTTCGTATAAAATAAATTATACTATCCAAAATTATATCATATACTTTGTATTTTTTTATTACCAAGTTGTGAATTCAGTAAACATTATATGCAAAATGGAAAAATATGTTTTCCAAGAATTTGGGTATAGTTTATAATATGTATAATAAATGCATAATGTATATCCCATCTATACAGGTTATCTTGCATATGAATTGGTAATCGCTTTTTAAATCGATGATTTTTAAATTAATTGGTAATAGAACTCAGCGGTGGCTATTGAACAAAATAAAAATCGAATAACCTCTCTCTATTATTCATTCAATTGTTAAAAAATAAATTTTAAGGTAATTTTGATAGGCAATGATCTGTATATATATTACGAATTTTAATCAAGGATATTCCCTAATCCTAAATGAATGATTGAACAACTCCACTGTGTTCAGTTAAAGGGATAATAAAATTTACAATAAAAGTAATTTGGAAATACAAATACAACGATAGGCGATGATAGGTATAGATGGTATAGATGACACCCTGTGACTCTGTGTATATTCTGCGAGTTTGAATTGTTTTTTGTAACATTTGTATCTAAAATTACAGTTTTATAATTCTTCTGGTTCTAGTTGCTTTTTTTTTGCATTTCGTTTTGGTTAGTAAAAAATGAACCCACCAATAAAAAAAAAAACCAAAAAAAATAGCATTAAGATTTATTTTAAACGCCATAAAACCCTGTTTAAATGTTTAATATAATTTTACCTTTTTGCTATTTTTTTATATTCGATATATACTCATCGTACATACGCGCTTTAGGAATAATAAATGTTTCCCTTTTTTAATATACATTATAAATTATATATGTATATATGTATATATGGTAGATATAAAACAGTCTTTTATCAAACGATTACATATGCACAAGTAAAGTAAATGTGTAAATAGTTTTTTTTAAGTCCTTAAGAAATGCACAAAAGGTATTTTATTATTCATTATTTTGTATTCCCTTTTTTTTCATTGGTGAAATAGAAAATTGGTGCAATAAAAAATAATAAACAATTTGTGTTTTGTTAAACAGACTCTAAAGATTATGATGTAAAGATAATAAAAGATTAAATTGTGTTTTTAAGTTAGCTTGTTAACAACGAGAACGATCTTAATGGGATGGATGGTTTCCAATCCATCACAATTTATATATTATGAGTGGTCTATATGGTGATTATATATTTTGCTATACTTGCATTGCACCCAATACGATCAAAATTAATATTTATTAAAAGTATAGGTACAGGACATAGGTATTAGTTTTAAATGACTAAAATTTAAAAATCTAATTTTATCTATAGTTTAATTTAAAATCAATTTTGTTAACCAACTTTTTACCCAAAATATATATTTAAATAATTTATATTAGCACTTAATTAAATTTTTAACATTACAGCAAGTTAATATATACATAAATGTTTACAAATAAGCTATACAATACTAAAAAATTAGTTAAAACGTTTATCATTTATTAAAAAAAAAATTAATTGTAAATATACATTATGGAAAAAAACAAATTTTTCGTGATTTTTAATTTTTGCCTATGTTTCTGTATATACAATATACATATATCAAAATTTATATAAATGTATTTAAATGTTTACAATTTTTTTGTTGATATACAGACAATAAATAATTATTTTGTTATATTGAATGATTTTTTTACCACCCACTTTTAACCATTTATTTAAAAATTCATTTTTGGTAAAATAGCTTAATGATCATTAAATTATATTGGGTGATAAATTTATATATGGGGGGACATCTCGTATATTCTCTCTATATCATTTTTTTTATATCTATCTATATGCGTATATATATATCAATTAGTAATTATTAGTAATAAATTTATGAAACACGTTTATTTATTTATTTAATATTACTTATTTTATTAATTTATATTAAAATAAAATCTAACGAAATTTAATTTTGTTTTTGTTTGTTTTCTGTACGGGCAATATGGAAATATACACTTATTTAATTTTTAGATATAACATATATGATAGTATTATTATATGTATATGGTTTATTGGATTGAGTTGGAATTTATGAACGCGGATGTATCCAAAATGGATTTTGCAATTTTAATAAAAAATGAATAAAAGGTGAATTTCGGTTTTATGTTTATAATAATAGTATATTATCAATTCCGTATCCGTAATGAACATAAAAATTATGTACCAGTTTTGGAGTAATACATAGCCAAATAGTAAATTCGATTGATGTATTCATAAGAGTATTTTTGATTCAGATACAACAGACAGATAACGTGTAAGATTTTAAATGTTTAGGGTCCACATATTATATATTCACATAACATACCATAGTAAAACAATCATAATTTAAATCATAAATTGTATTAAAATATTAAAAATATTAATATTAATATTAAAAATAAAATGAATGTATATAAGTTTTTATCAGGTTCAATTTACACAATAAGAAAAATTAACGATTGATATATTTTTGTATATGTAATTAAAATAAGTTAAAAAATTAAAACCAACAAATCAACTTTTTCATAAGTTTTAATCCGGATACAATGACCGACAACGATGTATATGGTTAGTAAAATCTATTTATACTGAAGCAACAAAATATACGAATTTTTATTAAAAGTTTATTGTTTTTTTTTTTTTGGCAATAATGACATTGAAACTATTACATAAGAAAATTTTTATTTAATTTAATATTTTTTTTAATATTATTGGTATTTACTCGTCGTGTCGCGTATATCGCGATGCCGGTTGCAATTTCATCCGGGTACAAAAAAAATAAAAATCAAAATATAATATGCAAAAAATTATAGGTTGTGGTGGACAAGACAATGAAAAATGAAAGTACATCAATCAATGTGTATGGATTGATAGACAGATAGATAACTAAATCTCTATATATATATATATATATATTATAAATATAGTATTATTTGATACGCTTGAATTCCTATGCGACTGCGAATGACTTATTTTATATACTATATTTATATAGTATATAGATATATACTTTCCATTTTTTATGCTAAAAATAATATTATTAAACATCAGCTGATAAATTAATTTTTTAAATAAAATTAAATGACTTTTAATTTGATATTGAAATTATAGTACATATATATAAAAAATATATTTTGTAATGAATCAATTGTTTGTTTGTTTCGTTTGTTTTTGTTTTTTTTTTTTTTTGTTATCCAAATATAGTTTTTAGAGACAATTGAAAAGTTAAAAAAGATACACAAACAAATTATGATAAATTACATTACAAACTTATATATATTAAATATATTTTTTATTAGACCGACCAAAAATAAAAGTCACAATTTTTTTGTATTCGAATTTGAAATTTATCTATTTTATAAATTATTTTTGAATTATACGATAGAATATTCATTAAGATTGAGATGTTTTTTAAGGGAAATGACATTTTAAAATTAAATTCTAAATAAATTTAAAAATTCTAAAAAATTCTTTTGTAGTAGATGTTATAAAATTTTAACTGAAGAATCTTATAATGAAAATTCACTTGACAAATATTTGGAAGGTCTCTATAAATGAGATATAGAAAGTAAAATTAAAAAGTGAAACATTTAAGGTATGCATTGTTGATACTTATAAAAAATTAATTTTATTATATATAGATAGAAACATCATATCATATCATAACTATATATGCATATCATATACAATAGATAATGTGATAGATACACACAAAAGAAATGAAAAAAATAAAACAATAATTTTATTTAATTATTTTGTTTTCTTTTAACTTCTTTTATTTTTTTTTTTTATTTATTTTTTTTGGTATTTTGTTTGTAATAAAATTATAATACGGTTTATATATAATTTGATAATATGCGATCAATGTGGAAAAATTAAATAACAATAACAAAATGAATTTAATTTATATATTATAGATATAGATAGAGGAGCACAAATTACTTATAATTTACTGTGAAAAAATTTACGCTTAGTTGACTATGAATTGAGTTATAAACCAACCATAATAAAAATAAATAATAATAATAATATAGATGTAAATATGTTTTTTTTTAATAAATCAGTATTTTATTCTCTATATAGTTTATAAAATTTTATGATAAATAACGAAAAATACAACAACCGACAAACGTGGCCAATTATTAATTCATGTATATTCAACAAAAGATATATGCGGTTTAATCATTTTCCATATAGAGGTAGCTCTCATATTATTAAATATCTTAAAATAAAGATCTTCTTCATATACTAAAATTCATCCTTATAAAAATAATTTTTTTTTTGTATAAAATACAAAATATATGAAATATAATAATGAATTATCTTTAAACACCGCGTAGTTGATTGATATATACCCGTATATCCAGCCATTAATCAACTTTATTATTAATGATTTTTTTCTCTATCTATATGTAAATTGTATAGATCATTCTGTTTATTGAATTTATGCTAACTATGGAATTGAAAGCTTTAATTGATATAGTCAGATAAACGTAATTTTCTTATGTTTAAAGTGATTAATATATGATTTATATATTGTTTTAATTTTACTGATTTGATTTGTCTTGTCTTGGTTCGTTTTAATATTGCGGTTGATTATTTCTAAAGTTATTATATATTGTAGCTAAAGTCAACGAATGTTTATCAAAACTATTAGAATAAGTCTAAACTATTACAATAAGTTTAAACCATTAGAAATGGAGTAAACTATTCCAAGACTATTTATTATTCAATTCAATAATGATTTTATAGTACGTGACGAGGTTAAAGGTACAAAAAAGAAAAATTGGTTACTGTATATGTTTAATGGCTTATTAGAAAGTAGAAATTGTATTAATTCATATGTGAATATAATAAATTTCTAGGTTTCGTTTTAAAAAAAAAGATCAAATCTGACAAATGCTGGTAAATAGTTTCTTATTAAGACATCTCAACAAAACTGATTAATCTTTTTATATTTGTATAAATATATAAAAAAAATTAACAATCTTTTATATAATTTTAACCATCTTCATGCACCTACACCTTTAGTTTATAGTATATACAATACTATATTTATTAAAAAAAAAAAAGAAATGAAAAGTGATCATGGATTTCTATCATATAATTATAAATGGATAAATTCATATTATAATGAAATAAGTAAAATGTCATCGTATTATAATGAATATTTGCAATGTAGTTTTTTTTCAATGTAATGTAAAGATAATTTTCAATTTATTATTAATAAAATGCAATTGTAGAAATATTGGTAAAAATATAGATATATAAATAATTATTTGTATGGGATTGGGTAATAACATATATCCATAATATAATTATTTGGAGAAATAAAGACACAAAAAAAATTAAAATAAATACATTTCAATGAAGATATCACGCTGAATATTTTATATAACAAATACATACACGAATGTATCTTTTTTAAAATGAAATTTATTTGTTGAGTTGAATATGTTGTATTGTATATATAAAAATTACCATATTAAAAATTTAAAGTTTGCATGTTGCACATATTTAAGCAATTACATTTATATATATATATATATATATATATTTCTATAATTAATAATTTTTATTTGTTTATTAAACTTTAAAGCGATTGCATGTAAAAATATATTAAATATATAAATATGAATAAATATAAAGATAATTTTTTTGTTTTTATAAATATATACGCGGATGACGACTTTACGTGCGAGATTGAAACAATTGTGTATATATTATATATATTTTTATTGCAAAATTACAAGAAAAAAAAGACATTTTATTTAATTTTTAAATATTTATTTATACCATTTATAATATGATGGGTGAATAATAATATATATAGTTTTCTCTGTGAATTTTGTATAGTATATTCAAATATTCAATTATTATTTATGTATATAATTATGATGAGTATGTACAAGTAAGTACATATATTTATATAAATATAAAATCATATATGCATATATGTAATATATTAAATGCATATATCATATAGCAATGACTTCAATTTTTTTTTTATTTGTATATATACGCTTCAGAGTATTTATATATAGTAAATATATTATTATATATATATAGAAATAATATATACACACAACAGAACATTCATTTCATTATTATGAACCTTGTCCCAATCTTTTTTTTTTTTTTTTTTTTTTTTGCTTATTTAATGTTATTGTACTGGATATGATAAAATTATTAATAATATTATATTTTATACATAAAATTGTAATTGAAATAATTATGTATACATAATAATTACATGGTAGTGATATATAGAAAATGATTATGCAGCAGATTTTTTTTTCTTTTTGTATAATAATAATTCATGCATATATAATAAGAACTATATATATATATAGGATTGAATATATTCCAAAAGATTATATTATTTAACAGCATATATTAATGTTTTTGATAAAAAATTTCACATAATAAAATTATTTTTCTTTAAAGTGATTTGGAATTTTATGTTATTTTATTAATAATATAATTTTAGTTAATATACCAACAAAATATGCGAGATTTTGATTTTGACATTTTTTAAATGGATATTTAATTATAAAACTTTTACTTATACCAATTAATGGATATTGAATAAATTAAAAATTGATTGTTTTATGTTTTAATTTAATTCAATAATATCGTATAGATCATATAAAAAGAAAAAAAAAATATAATACATGAAAAAAATATATAAATAGTAAAATAACTTACCGATGAATGGGTATAAATAACTTGATTTCTTGATTTTTGAACATTTTTGTGTGGCGTCTCATAAATCTATATATATATATATAGGAAAATTCAAATAAAAAAAATACAATTAATTTATTGGTTATCAAAAATGATTTCTTGTTTCAAAACAAAACACATATATATACAGAAGATGTATGTATAAATAATTAAAAAATATTGTTGGAAATCGTTTAAGTTTAATAATAGAAACATTTTTTTAATTTATCTCTGATATTAAAATAATACAAATTCATATTCTATTATGAGAACAAATTTGAATTGTTTATTTATTCTCATAAAAATTTTTTTGACAAATAAATTTTTAAACAAAATACCGACCGCTTAAACTTTCAAACCCCATATAGACATCGTATACTTTTTCTATAACCTTTTCTTGAATCCTTGGATTAAAATTTCGCTCCCCCCCTTTTCGTATTTTTCCTTTATAGTGGACCGCAAAATGAATGGGAAAAATTTTTCAATATGTACTTTTTGCCAAAAAAATTTAATTATTAACGTACAAAATAAATATATTTTAATTATTAAAAGCCGTCTATAGATCATCATTAAACATATATGATGGCTTATTATCACACTCAGCTAACATATATATAGAGATATATTGAATATTTAAAACATCTTCATATTATTCATATTAAAAAATATTGATTTCTTTTTGCAAAACAATTTTAAATTCCTTTATTGTTGTCGTTGTTGTTATTAAACGTTCCTTGATGTTTTATATTTGATGCTCTTTTATGCAGTAATTAATCATATGATTTTTTTTATATACAATATTTTTTTTTCTTTTAAGATAAATCGATTTTAAAGCTTCTTTTTATATTTTATATTCTTTATATTCTTTTTATAATTCATACAAGAAAAAATACAAAAATATAATACATAAAACTACACTTATTTTTATGTATACATTTTATGAAATATCTTAAATATCATGAATAAATGAAGAAGGATAAAAATATTGATCGTAATCATTTTTCCTATATAATATATAATCTTTAATCGTTTTGTATCGTTGTTGATTTTCTGATTATTTCATATTCTAAATATGAATGGTTATTGGTTCTTGAAGGTTATATAACATATATATACAAAATTAATGTATATAAATTTAATTGATTAATGAATTATATATACATGAACATGATGAAATAAGGTATAAGGCGGAAGGATTAAAAATTAATATTACTATTATTAATAATGAAATATTATGTGTGCGAATATATAAATACAATTTTTTTTTTAAATTATTTTTAACAAAATTGTCTGTATTCATGAAAAATACAGTGCCGTTTTTTTATTTGTACATTTGTCATGTTAATTAAATTATTGATCTTATTAAATAGAAAATGACATGTTATATGGAAAATAATTTTTTATGTGTAAAAAAAAAAGATCATGTAATAATAAATATAATCACCTACTTTAAATTATTTTTTAAATTTATATATTGTTACTATATCGCTCTGAATAATTAATAGGTACATTATAAAGTATATATATACTGATTATAGGAACATTTTTTTTATACAGGTAATTATATAAAATATATATTTATAGAAAGAAGTTTATTAATACTTTTTTTATAGAAATTTTCTCAGTATATTTTATTATTAGTCATTTTTAGATATTCATATCGCGTTAATAATACACGATGTGTTTAAATATTATATTAGAAATTTAAATATATTGAGATACTAATTCAATCTGACTAATGGTACAGAAAAAAAAAAATCCTAAAAAAATGGTACATATATATGAATATAATAAAATGAATGCAGTTACTTATATATGTGCGCGGTGTAATTATAAGTTAAATATGTTATATTTATAAACAGAAAATGAAATGCAAAAGAAAAAAAAATTGTCTATACATAAATATAATCATAATATAAACATATATATATATAGGTATGGTATATAAATAACAATTTATAAAAGGTAGAAAAGTTATGCTCGACGAACCGTAGATTTATTAAATGTTGTTATAAATATACTACACTATATATATATTGTTTATTGTTTTAATATATCTATATATGTAGTATGTACACTTACACTCTTTCGCCCAGACGTTCATTTGTTAACATATTGGTTATATATTAACAGTGCTGTCGTTTGATATCGAAACGGAACAGTATCTCGTTGTGTAATTTTGAATATAAACTTACAAACTATAGAATTTTTAATAATATTATTAATAGATCCTTTAATATAGAATTTGAAATACTATACAATGGTACTGAAAACGACAGCCCTGGATATTAGTTGTTAAATGTTTATTTTCATTTATTACTCTGGTTATTTTCCTCCTTTTTATTTTCTAGTAGAAATTACTGCATCATAAATATATATATATAGAGTAGTAAAAAAAAACACTTTAATTTAAAGTCTATATGGGTATTTTTTTATTATAAAAGATTTAAAAAATTTTCGTTGTTTTTATTTCATTACTGAATTATTTTTTAAATAGCCTTTCGTGCTCGACTGAATTTTTAAATTAATATACAAACACAATAAACGTCATCATATATACTATATATACTATATATAAAGAGGGTATATAATAAAATAATCATAAATTCGGGTAATTATTATTTAAAAAAAATAAAAATATAATCATAAAAATAATACACCTTTATTATTTTTAGTTAGAGGATCTTATAATGGTTTTTTTAACTTTCCTAAATTTCTCTTTACATATATCAAGTTATTAAAATATATACAAATTTGATTTTGGGAGATTTATTAATCCATATATAGTTCTATATTTGATGGCAAAATCAATATAAAATTATTGTTAATCCATATAAAATTTTAATCGGAAAAGTTCTATTAAAATTAATAAACTATAATTTTTGGACAAAAATCGGTTATGATTAAATTCTATATCTTCTTTGTGCATCTTTATTTTTCAGAACATAGAATCAATTGCGAATTTATTGTGAGATTTCGAGAATTTTTACGATATGCTATAATTCACAAATAACTATCATTCAAGATTTTTTAGAAATAAATACAAATACAATATATATGACAAAAATTTTATAATTTGACTAATATATATTATAGAATAAAGAAAATATAAATGGTGAAGACATGCATTTATTTATTTAATAATATTAGTAAGAATAATATTTTTAAATATAATATAATATAAGGGGGAACTTTATAAATGAATACGTTTATTATAGATAAAAAGATAAATAATAATAATAATATTCACGTATAACTCATTTTATTATTTTAATTTTTAAGATATTTAACCTCCTGCACTAAAGATGTTGAATAATAAAACTCAACTCTATAAAGAACTATATAGGAAAAAAACCTATTCGAATTTTATAAATATATTCTAAAACGAAAAAGAGTAAATCAACAAAAATTATTTATTTTTTTTCTATCTGAAACGCTAAAACGTACCTTATATTTATATATAGTTATTTTTATGTATGATTTAAAAAATATTTACATATAGTTATATATTTATTTCTCTATTTATTTAAATAAATAAATAAATGAAAATGTAGAATGAAAAGATAAAAAATAAAAATTATTAAAAATGTTTCCATTGAAGAATATTTTTATTTCAATTTTTTTTTTGTTCAATATAAACTTCTTTACCATATATAATAAAGCAGTTAAACATAAAAATAAATGCATATATACATAGTCAATTTTGTTGACATTGTCTTATATACTTTGTATACTAATCAAAAGCAAAAGCAAATCATAAAATGTATTTTATAATATATATATTATATGCGCATATAGTGAATTTGTACATTGCAAGAAAATGAAATGTAAAACAAATAAAACAAAATATATCATTAAACAAATAAACAATCGCAGTCTTTCTTAACATATTAAACAATATACAAAGAGGTGTTAAATTATAACGCAATGCATTTTATTCGTATTCCAACGTAAAGTATATATGATATATGCTAAGGGTAAACAAATAAGAACTGTATACAAATTTTTTGTTTTACTTTAAAGGCGGATTAATGATATTATTTGAAAATTATTTAATGAATATAAATTGATCTATGGAACTTATATGGCAAAAATATCATCGATTTTTAATGCAACAACACCTCATTTCATAACAAAAAATGATCCCCAGTTATAAAGAGGATTAAATTTAACTTCGTAAATAAATTTAAAATTTCGTCTTAAATAAAATAAATTTAAAATTTTTAAAATTTGAAGCAATATAGAAATCTTTATAAAGGAAGAACTATAGGTAAACTTTAATCATGGCATTGTATAGACGTTTCAATTTAGGGGTTGAAAAGTGTTGGAAAAAGCTATACGAAATCATTTTTAAACCAAAAAAACGTGTCAAAAATAACAATATAATTAGATATTTTTTCTAGTTTTCAAATTAAAAAAATCAACGTCTTTTTATTTGATGATCCTTTACAAACGATACCTTATCTATAATTTTATATTTATAATAAAAACAAACTGCTATTGTATATTGTATATAAAAAAAAACCACACACATAGTTAACAATTCATTAAACATTTTATTTTCTATAAGAATTAACAATTAAAGGTATAAGATCGAGTTAAGATATAAAGAATGATTATAAAACGTACATTTGTTTCAACACAATTTTTTGTGACTTATTTTGTACTATTCCGAAATTATTTTTTAACAAATAATAATTATGAACTATTCAAAATTTAGTATATATATGATTGTATGGTTTGTCTAAGGAATGTGAAAACTGCATTGTCTACAACTGCTTAATCACACTTTAATTTAATACAATATAGGTTATGAAATTTCATATATACATAGTTTATCTATAGTAAAAATACAATTGTTTTCTCTTATAATGAATAAAAATAAATGTAATTGATTTGTAAATGGGGGGAAAATAAAATTATATTGACTTTGACCTTAACTAGAATTTTATTGAAACATAAAATCAAAATGAACTCTTGTTTTTTTTTTCACTCTTATACGATGTATATACTTATACATATATATAACATCTGGGATATGTAAATCAGAGAGGAAAATGTATGCATATTAAAAAATACATAAAAAAATGCATGCGAAGAAAATGGATAATAAACTTTAAACATTAATTTTGGATTACAAAATTCTAAATAGAGAAAATATTTACAGTATAGTTATATATATTGTATATGAATATGAACATCGCGCCAACAAATCTAAATATAATGTTTTTCCTTTATTTTCCACAAATACTATATATATTTTTAACATTTAAATAACTATATACCTATTATATATAGATATATGATGAATTTATATATATACAAAAGAAAATTTCTTATTTCTCGACTTTATATTTTCTATTATTTACGCATATATATATATATTTAATGATGCGTTTGTTTGTGTTTATATAATATATAAAAGAAAATGCATTGAATGCATCAATCAAATAATTATTTTTAGAGTATATTTCATCATATATATACAAATTCAATAATATAAAATATATTTTCGTTTTTCTTTTTTAAAGCGTTAAAAAAAACATACAAACACACACACACACACAAAATAAATAAATACATAACAAAATGAAAATTAAGGAAAAATACTATTAAAACTAGAGACTAAAAATATATAATTTTGTAAGCAGCGCGATATATTTAGTGAATATAAAATTGGTATTTTCTGTATATAAATGGTTTTTTATTTATATTATTCATGAAAATTCAACGTTTTCGTTTGTGTTGTTTTTGAAAATGCATTCGTTTATGAAAAAGAAACAAAAAAAAAATAATAATAATAAATACAAATTATCTATAATATAAATAAATATTAAGTCAACGTTACCGGTAGGACCAAAAAAAAAAAAAACTATATAGAAATGATATATAGAATTTTATATATTACAAAAAAAAAATTGGGTATTTTTTGTTTTTTAATTTTATTTTATTATAGAAACTTGTCTAAAAACTGAAAAATATATGCGTTATATTCTATATGGAAAATGCATTATTATTATATATGGAAAATTTGGGTATATTTCAATATATTCCTCGACTCGGCTCAGTTTTAATTCTATTTAAAAGTCATGGTAAATTAAGATAAAATGTTGATGAAACTAAAAATAACATATACATTTTTATTACAATTATATATTTATATACATAAAAATAGTCTAATGTTACCATGAATTTTTCATATACATATATATATAATGATATAATTTACAATTTAATTATACATCTCTGTGCATATATAATGTAAATGTAAATATTCAATTTTATTTTTAAATTAGAAGATAAATTATATTATTAGTTTTAATGTGCGTGAATGGTATCTTTCTGTGTTATGTGTATAAATGAAAAATATAATCATCATCATCATCATCATATAAATACTTTTATTTTCATTCTGCATGCATATACATTTTCTATACATATATTTGTATACGCGGACGGATGGTTCAAATAAATATATTGCTGCTCTTGAAAATTTATTTATAAAATCAAATTATGCCAAGTTGATGATGTGGTGGTGGTGGTGGCGGCGGCTGCCGTACATTTATTTATTTTGTTATATTTATAAATAATGAAAATTTTGTGTAATGAAAAAGTACTTTAACCGCGATTGAAATTAATTTTATAATAATGAAGAAAGAAAGTCGCGTAACATATATATTGTTTTATATATCTATTTTATAAATATGGTATATTCTTTATTGGCACTGCATTGTAAAAATAAAGTTGTTTTTTTTCCAATTTGAACAATTTCTTCTGTGTATTTCTAAATATAGTCTTAATGGTTATATAAGGTATTTGAAGGTTAATTAAGTTTTTTGGCAAATGGAATGGAAAACAGCAAAAAAAAAAAAAAATGAGCAATTACAAAAATATTCCGAGTTTGCTGATTTGTTTTATAGAATGGAAATAATAAATTTAAGAAATAAATTTAGATTCATTAGAAAAATCGTTTATTTATAGAACGATATAAAAGAAAAACAAAATACAAAATGATAAATTAAGATTAGAAATAAAATTAATGAATCATTTTTAATTAATTTTTTTAAATTTGATTTTTTATTCAACAATAAAATATCTATCCAACAAAATGTTTTTTTATTGTTGTCAGATGAATTTTCCGAGAATTTTCAATTTAGAATTACCCTAATTTTTTTTCAAACTTAGAACATACAATTTTTTATTATGCGTGGAAGAATTTTCCGACGACGACATTTTCCGAATATGTTTTTCACCACTCACTTTTTCTCTATTATCGGACAATTTGATTTCAATTTACAAAATTACAATTTATTATGGTCAGATATCGTTTTATTTCCACTATCTGTTTTCATACAAAATATGAATTTTCTCTTATGGTTTTTCCATAATAAGTATTTTCTAACAATTTTCATTAAAAAAATGTTTATTGATTCATCAAGTGCGATTATTTAAAATTATAATAAACCGAATAAATTGAAATTAATTGGGTATTAAAACGAATGCAATTATAAGAACAAATATAATGCAAATATATTAAAAAATTATATTGTATTGCATTTATTTTATCCTATATAATACATAGTTTATTTACAATACGGATTCTCCATCAAAATCATATTAGAATTATATTTAAAACACAATGAAGCGTTAAATATATACAATAATCATTTTAATGAATAATTTAATACGACAAAATACAACGAATATATCAACGTGTATATATTTATTTATTATATAAACGCATAAAATAAACCCGCCAGGCTTCACATCATTCACGTCAAATTCTTATAGTTCATTGCATTATATTACAAAAAAAAAAAGAAAAAAAGACCGAATAAATTATAATATACGATATATTATAATTATATATAATATATATAATGAAAAATTTCACACTATATATATATTTTTCTGTAAAATTTCCCAACACGTTAAAATAAATATATTTATATGCATATAGTATACACAAAAAGATGCATTTCTGTTTAAATTATACAACCAAAAATACATCAATATATATACATATATATATAAATGCATTTCCTTTTCTTTATTGGGAAATTTTTCCATTTTCTTTGTTTATAGGTAGGAGGTCATAATAAACAACATACACACACACGCAATAACGTTATATGCTTATATACATAAAGAAACTATTTTTAAATCAAGTCAGTCAAATTATTTCTTGATATTTTCTCTTTTCATATATGGAAAATCTAAAAGACTTTCTTTAAATTATATTCAAAAATGTTTATGCGTATTGTACAACTATATATTGTACTGTGTGAAATACTGTTCAGTTACATGTAAAGTCAAATAAAGTTATATGAATATATAAATGTGGTAAAAGACACCAAACAAATGTGTTTGTGAAAAATATAAATATACAAAATAATTATGTGTATATATAAACCAAAAGAAAAAAGAAACAAAAATAAATTAACTTATAATACCATATATACAATATAAATATATGGAAATCCCATTCTAAAAGTAATTAAGCATATAATAATATATATTATATAAAAAAAATAAAATACTAATTTTAAAATTATTTTAAAAGCCTTGAAAATGTATATAGAACATTTCAATTTATCTACATCGCATGGATATTTAATTGCTGTGATACATTTTTTACATCTATTCAATTTTTATTTCTTAAATAATTTAATTTTTTTTTTTATATTTAATTTACAATTTGATTATTTCTATTTTTCTTTAGTTTATAGTTTAATGTTCAATGCGTTGTTCTTTGCGTTATGTTTTTTTTTTATTAAATTTTAATTTAAATAAGATTATGTGTTATACATCAGAAATGATTTGTGTTTTTTAAAGTTTTTTTTTCTCTCAAAATTATTATTACATTTGAATATTTTGTGCACCAAATAAATGGTAATTAAAAAAAAATTAACTCTCTATGTATATATAGGACTTTAATGTTATAATCTTATTGTTTACTTCCAAGTAAAATATATATTTATAGCAGAGTACAAGTAAAATTTCTATATGGGATTACAAAATATACTAAAAATGTAATGTATATATAAAACTTAATTTGAATATGCATATATTCAATTATAAATACAACACCATACCAAATAAATACATTATTATTCATATATATACATATATTATTTTCCAATTCTTTTTTAATTTTGTGAATATATATATCCATATGAATTACTTATATTTATAAATAGGCTAACAATTTTTAAATTATCATATAACATGGAAATGTATATATATAATTTAATTATATACCCTATATATATATATGTATAATGATAAAAAATAATATATACAATGTAAATATGCATATATGTAAATGTATATGTATATATAATATATTTACATAAATGAAGAAAATTTCAAAGAAAGACCCACAGTAATAAAATACGTATATGTCTATTTTAAGAATAAATTTTTCAATGATTTTTGGTTTGTATATTTTTTGTATATGGTAAAATATATATATCTTATATTATATATAGTACTATATATAGACATTAAATATAAAGAATTTCTAAATGTAATTCGTTTCGAATATATCAAGAAAATTGAAATTGAAAACATTTTAAACGTATATTATAAGTTTTATATGAATCCAATGAAAAATTCTATATGTTTTGATACTGAAATTATTTGAAGCAGAAGCAAAATGTTATCTTCTTTGGGTTACCTTTTAATCAATATTATTATTACGGGTCGTATTTGGCCCGCACAGTTATTATTTTGTAAACAATAAAAAAAAAAACAATAATCGCTTAATAATCTTCGTACTAAATCTTTTAAAGTCATCTTTTAATATTTGTATACTTTTTCTGTATAATCATTTGGTTATTGATTACTTGACAAAGTAATAATAATAATAATATCAATAATATTATTAATATAATAACCATTTATTATATGTCAGTTAACGTCGTCGTTATTTTATCAAGAGTATATTATTATTATTCTATTATTCATTATGATAATTACTTCCTTTTGTTCTTAATATTTATGTAAATCTATATATGCTAAAAATAAAAATCAAATAAACTTATAATATAATGTACATATAAGCAGGTACATATAAATAAAAGATAAAAAAAGACAATGAAATGTATATGCAGGTGATTTGTTGTCAGTCATCATGAATTTGCAAATAACTATATATAATATAATTATTAATTCATTGTTATTTTTTTTATTCTTTTATTCTATTTTTATATACATCATTTTGTATTGCGATATATATAAAAAGATATTTATTTATTGAAAATACATTTAAATTTAAATCTATTAATGCAAAAAATAAAATAAATAAATATCAATAAGGTATAGATCAACAATTGGAATATAATTTATGGGTTATATTAAAATAAAACTATATTTTAAGATTTTATATTATTAAAAAGATAATCATTATATATAGATTATATGATCATTTTTTAGATATATAACCGCGAATTTGTCAGGTGATTTTTTTTTTATGTTAGAACCCTAAATCAGCTCACAACTCAAATTACTAACTATACTATAGTGTTATAAGATTGTGAATTTCTCATATTGGAAAAATTCATCAAAAATTACTATAATTTTCATTCACATCAATCTTTTATTGCATAAGAATTTTCCCAGAAAACTCAACATTAAACAAAATACAAAACTAAAAAAAAAATAAATATTTTTTCAAATGTATTTTTTCCGACAGATATAACGCAGGTAAAGTAAATATACATAAGTCTATATAGACATGAATTAATATAAAGCAATTCATAATAAAAATAAACAAATGCAATTAATTATTATTTGTATAAATATGCCGCCGCAATTAATATTTCAATTTGTTAAAATGGAATAAAACCAAGGTGTAGTGTTTTTTTTTTTTTTTTTTAGTTTAATAAATGAAATAAAATATTTATACGCGGGTATATTAATTTTAATAAATTAACAATTTATACTATATATAATTATACACAAATTTAAATTGTTATTTGTTATATACTCATCATCATTAATATATTTATAGAATACAGAAATGTTGTATGAAGAAAATCCGACAGTAAAGGTGATTTTTATTATTATATAATATTCGTATACGATTTTAATAATATTAATAAGTTTATTGTTGTCTATTATTTTTTTATTTTTTATTATATTATTAGATATTTTGAATGATGGATAAGGTTATGGTGTGTATTATTATATATTTATAATAATTAATAAATAATTGAATTTACCTCATAATATGGATTTATTAACAGTAAAAAAAAAGGTATAATACTGCTGAAAAAAAATTTATAATATTTGTCTATAATTCAAAAATCAATTTAATTGTTTTTTTTTTTTTTTTTATTTGTATATTATATAAATACATTTATTAGAATTAGTCATGATATTTTTGCATCTAAATTCTTTTTATGTCTATATAAAATTCTTTAAACTAATTTATACAATTCTATAATCATAAAAAAAGACATAAGAAATGGATTAGTTTTTTTTATTTTCATATATAACAAAATAAAATTTTTCCATTGAAAGAAAAAAATTAAGAAATATAAAAATCTCTGGTGTGAATTCACACAATTTTAGTTGTGATTGTGAACTATAAAAATTTGATCTGATATATTTTTCAATGTTGTTTTACAAAAAAAGAAAACATGAAAGCAATAATAATTGCATTTTCTGATTTTCCCACGATTTCTATATATGTTTTTTTTTTATATTTGAGATGTGGCACATATTTTCAAATATTCAACATCTCCCTTAATATATACATATAAGTAGTATATTTAAATGAATATTTAATAAACACATTTGCGAAAAATTAGAATATATATGCTATATATATATATATACATAAAATTTATCATTTGATTTACTTTAAACTATATAAATTTATATATGTAGATGCTTTTAAAATGCACATTTGTACTCTGATATTATATATTGAAGATTGCATGCACAGAGAAATATTTTTAATAAAAAAAAATAAGATGAAAACAATATTTTTTGTACATTTCATTTTTTTTTTTTTAATTTAGTTACTGTTGTTAATCTTAATGTATACAAACATATAACAAAATGAATATAAAGATTTTTCGTACATTTTACATTTCTTATAAACTAAAAATATATTATATATGCAATTAAAAAAATGCAAAATGTTGTTGTGTGGTGAGTTTATCGTTATATATTATATACGATATTTTGTGTTTGCAATAACACAAAACGAGATAAAATAAGAAAAAGTTTCTTATTTTTTTTTTTTTTATTTAAAGCGACAAGTTAAAAAATAAATAAAACAACAGCCGTAAAATATTCAAATGCGAACACGATGATCAGAAATCTCTTTTATACTATGAATATTTTTATGTATTTTTTTTTTAATTTATTTACTTATTATCATTGAGTTTATATATATATAGAGGTTCCAAACACATGAAACATTTTCATCCATAAAATAAAATAATTTCGTACCGTGTAGAAGCTCAATCTCAATCAGAATCAAAACAACAAAACAAAACAACAATAAGAATTATATATTATTTGGTGCAATATCCTTTCTTGTCATATTTTTTATACAAAAAGATATTTTTATATATTGTAGTGAAAATATCAAAACACATAAAATCATAAGCATCACACAATAGTAATATAATTTTTATTTGTGAATATCGAATCTGTATATAATAAACCTGTTTTTTTTTGTTATAGATTCCTTATACCAAATGTTATATATACGATATCACGATATATATATTATAAATATTTAAAAATATGATAACGAAAGACCACAGTGTATCTTTCGTTATCATATTTTATTAACGAAAGATACACTGTCACAAAAGCTCTAAGTATTTCAAATTTTATATTTTAACACTTTTAAAAATAAATTGAGCTTCTACACGGTACGAAATTATTTTATTTTATGGATGAAAATGTTTCATGTGTTTGGAACCTCTATATATATATAAACTCAATGTTATTATATATAGTATTTATAGTAACGTTTTTGTACATATAGATATACAGCAAGAGAGATTTCGATAATTGGAACAAATTTTAAAAATTAAATAAAAAATGTTAATCATTTACATTGGATTTTATTGGTCTTATCGTTATAGAATTTGTGAATATAATTAATAACGGAAAATTAAATAATCACATATACACTATAATGTTCTAAGAAATATTTAACAAATTCCAATATTAAGTCATAATATGGTCATATATACATAATTTTATTAGTTCATATATAGAAGAATAGCATGACATAGAATTATCCAATTCATTAAACTAATCTATATATATACATTCATATATAGAAAGAAACATTGATAGTTCTTAAAATTAGAAAAAAAAAGAAAAATTGATAAATATTGATTGATCTAAGCGTTTCCACCTGACTGAGAAACTGATACACATAAAATATATTTACTGTTATAAAGATGTATTAAACAATATTCAAACATAGTATAAATTGAGATAGAGCTGTAATGTTAAGTTTTTTTCATCTTTAACAATATATACGCGTCTTTATAGTAAATATATATTTGAATATTAATTCACACATTTTTTTACTACATCATTATATTAGGATTGGAACCATAAGGAAAATATATGAAAAAAAATACAGAATACAATTTGCTCTGTTAGGTTATCATCTGCATTTTTAATATGCAAGTTTTTTGTATAGTGTATGTATATGGTTATTAATATTTTGATGCATTATGACGTTTTTTTTTTTTTACTTTTTGCAATTTAAAGAGGAAGATTATAAAACTTATTTCATGGGAAAAGAAAATTTTTAAAGTTTTTTTTTATATCCATCCATATGATATACGATGACACCAAACTATCTTTTTTATAAATAAAATATTTTCTTTGCATGTATACTTATATTGTATCAAATATAAATTTAGTTTCATAACTGCGTGTTAACATACTTTAAGATATTAAGATAGGAAAATGTTGCAGAAAAAATATCAATAAAAAATTAACACATTTGTTATCTTCAACAAAAAAAATATTAAACGGAAGAAAATTAATGACTTATAAATGTTATGGAAATATGTAATTCTAATATAAAATTAAGTAATAAAATAAAGGAAAATACACTACACAAAATATCTTTTATTTACGTAGTTATATTAGAGAATTTTATTTGAACAAACAGATGCAGATTTTTAATTTCGCTAACATATATTCGGGAACATTTAATTGATATAGATGTTTCAAGATATTCGTATTGTAATATTCTTGAGAAAATATGAAATATACGCAGAGAAATTTTTAGATATACTCATATATAAATGGATCATATTTTAAATAGTGATATTGAGGTTAATAAAAAAAAATAATTCGAATTTGATCTTTATTTTTATAACCATATATATATATATATATATAAAAAACATATCACTAAATAAATATAACATATAAATAATTATAAAACAAAAACAATAATATAATTTAATATGTTAATTAATGATTGGGTGGGCGAGCTCCGTTTATATATTTTGCACATATATAATATAAAAATAAATAAATAAATCTTATATTATATCGCAAGTGATTACGATTGTTATATTATTATATGTTATATATACATATAAATTATACATTGATTAGAATATGCAATTTTAGCATATTTTTTGTATATATATGTAATATGGTATAAGATTGTGCTAAATGTGAAAATGTGAAAGGTTGCAATTTTTGATTGAATATACACAACACAAGCAAATATACATATATTATATTTGATAATTCTATATGGTATAGAAGAACAACAAGAAGAAGAAGAAGAAAAATAAGAAGAAAGGTATTTCTACAATATAACAATAATAATAATAACAATAATAATAATGAAATTGTTGAATTTCTATATATAGGTGAACAAAAATGTATATGTGTATAAATTTAACTGTTTTAACTATATATATAATTCGATACGCGGTTCTATAAATTGCATAAATGAATGTTAATTTTTAAGATTAAAAGTTTGTTATATATAAACAATATAAATATTGGTAATCTTTCTTATATATAGATATTCATATATGCAAAACAAAATTGCTTTATATAACTATATAAGATTTCATTTTAATATCATATTATATGTTTGTAGTTTATCGCAATATTACCGCCGTTGGATATATATATTGTAATAATAACGTTCATATTTTATGTAATATCCCGCACAATTGGAACCATTAATTATTATAATGTTTAAATATTTTTTTTTATATAGATAAAAAAACAAATATAGGTTTGATGTGTGCTGCAATATTATGTGCTGCAATTGTTGACAAGGAAAATTCACAACGTATATATCAAGATATCGCTAGGGTTATATGTAAATTTAACCCAATCGCATTATGGACAATTTTGAATTTTACTATTATATTTTCAATAAAACCCATTTTTATTAAATGAAATTAAAATGGATTGAAAGATGTTTTAAGGGAAATGTTTAAATATTGAAATATATTTTCCAATCCCTCCAGATCCTGATCCTGATATTTGTGTATGTACATATTAGAGATGTTATTATTTTCCTTTTCAATATTGTGATATTATTTCTTTAATATTTATTCATTAAATATTTAAACGATACGATCACGATACAAGCAATAAAATATGTACTTTACTGTATTTTATGATTTTAAATTTTAATATCTAATAATGCAGCTTTAATATAAAATAAATATGATTAACAGAACCATAATAAAACTATTGATAATAAAATACACGGGTTTTTATTACTATATACAATACTATTTTTGTTATTTGACTAAAAACAAAAGAAATTACACATATTCCATTGTGGCCATTGGTCATAACTCCAAAACCAATGGATGAATCAGGCTGAAAATGTTCATACTTATAGATTTAGGGACGCTAAATCTAATTATCTTGGTTCCAGCCACATTCATCGATTGGTTTTTGAGTTAATACAGATTTTCCAAACCATTTTTTGAAAATCAAACACAATTATTACTATACTACGATTGATGCTAAATATCCGAGTAAAATCTGGGGAATTTTCTCAAAAAAAAAAAAGAAAAAGAAAACCAACTAAATGATAACGCATACAATTTTCCTAGAATAAGAATTAAAAGTACTTTAACCATCTATAGAATGTGCGATTAATTTTTACCATATAGAAATTTTCTATTCTTAATGTAATTTCAATCACGCGTATATGTAAGTACAATTCATATATATATTTATCGCATACAAATTATTAAGTTTAAATATATATGAATTGTAAGAAAAAAAAACATAATTTGCAATTCAATAAACGCAATTCTTGTGTGTACATTTAGATAAAAAGAATATGTATAAAAATAAAATGCATTATTACATTATAATAAAAATTTGATTAACAATAAAATTAAAAAACAAAAAAAACCACAGACTTTGCTTAACTTTAAATATGTTTAACAACAACTTGACTTGTGTTTATATATGGTTAATTTTTTATTACTTTATGTAAAAATTTTGAGTCACTCATTCGTTTGTTGTTATATTTTACAGAACAAAATTATAAAATACACCTATGCATATATATAACTATATTCATTCTTATATATATAAATTTATAACAAGATGAAAATATCAATATATATATATATGCAATATGAGTATATATATAAATAAATTATGTTTGTCTCTATATTTACGATATATACCATCATAAAAAATAAAATTCTAATCACGCAATAATTTTCCATTTAAATTTTTTAGTATATTAATATATATAATATAAAGAGTTGGGTTTGGTTGGTTGGTAGGTATACATATGGTAAGATGGATGAATGATTTAAAAAGAAATAAATAAATTAAAATATCTTCTTTTTTTTTTTTTAAATTATATTAACAAACATTGATTCACATCATGTTATATACGCGCATATATATCCTGTTTTGGTTATATATTGTTTTTAAATATAAAAAAATAAACATTATTTTTACATATGTCTATCAATATTAATAATAATAATAATAATAGTAATCATAAAAAAAAACCACTACAATAAAATAAACAAAATATTTAATAGTTGAGAAAATATAAAAATAAATTAATCACAATATAATTTTGTTGTGTATAGAATAAATTATTTGTTTTTTATTTCATATGCGTATAAAATACCTACAATCAGATATTCATATCATATTATGTATAATGTTTTTGTTATGATATGAATATTTTTTTTTATATAAGGTGGATAAAATATCATTCATCATATATCATATAGTGGCTTAGTAGCTCTATATTTAGAAGTAATATTTTATTAATAAAAAAAAAGAAAAAGTTATTGCACTTTTAAGTGTATTATATATGCATATTAAAAGAACAAAATAAAATAAAATAAAAGAATAAAACGATTCTTGAATATTTGATTGCATTTTATTAACGCATTTAAATTAAAAAAAAAAAACAAAATCAAATGCAGTTTTTTTATTTATTTTGTTATTTTATCCATTTATAATCATCTATTATTCCCCTCCTCACCATATGCGATCATGATAAAATTATTGTTTTTGTTTTTTATACATATATTTTCTGTTTAATAATTTATATATACGATATGATTATTTATATCTATAGATATGAAAATTATATCTATTAATATTGGCGACGCAATTGTATGATTGATTTATATTTATATAAATTAATATAAAAATTACTTTTGCGACTCTCAATATATATGTGGAATAATAAATATCAATTTATTTTTCTATTATAAACACAGTTTGGTCTAAATGGTTCCGATCTTAAAGCTGAAGGATATTTTATATGCGATATTCAAAATAATTACTTTATGAAGGTTTTGTAGTATAATTAAGAATCAACCAATCATGAAATTTATACACCAATGACTTATCGAAATATATCATGAACCATAAACAAATTAATTAATTTTTTAGATTATTTAAGTCAATTTATATAAAAAATTAATTACCGTTTAGAATTAGTTATTGGGTCAAAATAAATAGTAAAATTAACATTTATTTAGCAAATTTTGCAAGTTAAAACCATTTAAAAATTCCCTAAATTAAAATATCTCACAATTCTATGGCTGGTACCATTTAGACTAAACTATATATATTTTGAAATTATACAATATTTAAAAAAAATTCTAAATGGCATTCCAAATCCATTTTTTTTGACTATATCTCTTATTACTCTATCTGAATAATTTAATTAAATAATATATACAATACACTGTTGGTGCGTCGTCGTTGTTTTGTTTACTATACTATATATGATTATTAATAGTATTTATTTATTATTATAATTTATAACTATAAATAAATGATAATAATAAATTATTTGTGAATATTAAAATATATTTGGGAATGTGAATTAAATAATTTTTAAAATTACAATTCACATTAACCATAAATGGGACGAAACACAATTATATATGGTTAATGTATCAAACGTTTTTAATTATGAATTTAAAAAAAAAAGTATAGATTTAAATTAAGATTTATATAGAACTTTATGTACTTGTTCTTTTTAATTAACATTCATTTACAATAAAGTTCCAATTTTCCCTATATATACAAATATAAATAAATATTTAAATACATTTATATAAGATGTGAGAAAAAAAACAATAGCTTTTAGATGATCAATATGGACAGGTATAAATAACATAATTGATATTTTTTTTATGTTTGATCGATTGCGATATCATCTTTTATTGGCTTGAACGTAATTTTGGTTCTATATTAAAAGTATATAATTTATGTTTTCTGTCACTCCTTTCAAATCAAATCAAGCTTACACAATTAAAAATATATTTAATCAAAAAAGAAAAATGAAAACAAGGAGCAGAGTACTTTTAAATACAAAAATGCAAACAAATATTGTTATTATCAAATTAAATCATTAATGCGTAACGTGTAACGTTTTTGTTAATGCAAATTATAATATTCTATATATATATATATTTATTTATAAAAATAATATCCGCACAAAAGAAAATTGACCATTCCACGACGACGATTAGGAAATTAAAAATATATACAATATAATAAGAAGGAAATAATATATATTGCAATATGAATTGGTTTTTTAACATGCATAAAAAAACGCATATTATTTCTTTTTATATATATTCCTTATTGTTTTTCAATCGTTTTAATCACATTTAATTATTATTAATTCTTTCATTTAAATTTATTATTTTAATTACATTTTATTATATGACTTTTTTGTGTGCATTTTTACATACTATGGATTTGGAATTATAATAGTTTTAAATAATCTTTTATAAATCAATGAATTTTGGCAAAAAGTTTTTGAAATATTTATCAAGTATGTACAATATATAAATTAGATGTTCTGAAAATTATTCTCTGATTAGAATAATTTAATGAAACGATCACAAATGAAAAAAAAACTTCATTACACCTTATTTTCCGAAATAATAATTGATTATGAAAATATTGAGGAGTATATATCCAGTTTTTAATCAATTAAGAATAGTAAAATAATCATATTTATAGTAAATAAAAATCTCATTGAAAATCTCTGATATATTTTCAAATAAAATTCATACATATATATAATTGTTGGGGTTATAACAATACATATAACGAGTATTTTTGCATTATAATGGCTTTTTTAGGGAGCTTATAAGAGTATAGAATATATAATATTTATATATGCGGTAATATAAATTATATATAAAAATTAATTGTTAAATATATATACGCATATAATTTTGTGTATTCTAATTAAAATATAAAAGTCTCTAACTATACTATATATATATAGAATTATATATAATTCTGTTAATGAATTATATACATATATATATATACAATATGTGAATGCTAAATATAAATTAAGATAATATGAATGATTGTAACTATATATATATATATATATATATATGATATAACATAAAAGGCTTATAAATGTTAATTGAATTTAATTAAATACTTAAATTGAAGTTCCTGCATATATATATAGATGATATAGTTATCATATATAAACTGTTGACAATGATTATTCTTATATTTATATATTTAAAAAAAAATATATATATATTTACTATACGTCGATGACATATGTTTAATGGTTAATTGAAATTTGACATTACGTATACAGTAAAATAAAATTCACTTTTAAACAGGATATGCATTATATTTGTTCATGAAAAGTGTTGATGAAAATGCTACAAAAGGATTAACAAAAACAAACCAAAAAAAAATATCAATTTTAAATACATTATAATGAGTTTATCATTTTAAATAAATATCATCCTTCATCTTCTATAATACATATATATACTTTATAAATCACATATTTAAAACAAAAACTTAAAAAAAAAATTAACATTTTAATAAGTTAATGCGATGGAGGAAAGGCGATGAAAGATTCGTAATAATAATATATATAAAATGAATTTCGGTAGAATAATTATTCATAATTTTTTTTTTGTTGCTTCCAAACAGACAGTTTTTTTTATAATATATGAGAACTAATTATTGAAATCTATTTTAAACGTGAATCACTTATGGAGTTAGAAATGTATATATAATATATATTATTTTTTTTACACACATCATTTTGAATTTCATAATAAATAATAAATATATTTCTGATAAATTGTATTGAGAAAAAAATAAATAAAAAATGTAATTAATAGTAAATGCAAAAAAAAAAAAAATAAACAAAAATATTATTAAAATTTTTTTATTTAATTTTTTTCTTTGCACATTAAACTTTAAATATAATAATAAATAGTAAATATATGGGATGGTGAAAAAAAAAGAATTAATAATAAATAAATAAGAAGAAGATAAATGAAAAATAAATATAAAAAAAAAATGTTTATTAATTTATTATATTTATAATTTTTTGTTCTGAAATACTAATATTCATTTCAGGAAGTATTATATTGCACACTAAAAAAATTATCCATATATTGCAAATAGTTTTTTTTTTTTTTTTGGTTTTTGAAGGTTAAGACCAGTCAGTATTTATTTGTATATGAATATAATAATATTTAACGATTTATGGAATATAAAAAAAAAACATTTATTTTAAGCATATGTTCATTTATATATATATTATTAATATATGCGTAATCAACTTTGATACATTAAAAAATTAAATTATATATATATATCCAAAATGTTATAATAATACGGATATGATATGATTTACACTTCCAGATTTCTCTTAAAAAAATTATCATGTGCACGATGAACGCAAGATGATTTAATTTAAAGTTAATATATACATATTTGTATTGTAATATTTTATGAAATAATTTGGTGTTAGAATTTTAACATATGGATTCATTTGGATGTATGTATATATCCAAACAGTTTGGTGTTTCTTATAAACAAACAACGATAATGATATAGATTTTTTTTAGGTATGCTTTTTCAGACATTCATACAGGATTTTCTTACAAAATTTTTAGAGCAATTATTCCGGAAAATTATACAGAATGTGAAATCCGGTCAAATTATGTTAAATGTGAATTAATTGTTTACAAACCGGAACAAACATTTATTTTAATATTTTATTATTTTCCATTTGTAGTATGTCGATCTCAAGCTTATTATGATCATCATCAACAGAGCTCATCCTGATATTTGCAGGAATAGATTGATAATTATTAGTTCACACAGTATTTTACATAAAAAATTTTTAATGAAACTAATAAAATATTACGTATATTAAGTAAAACGGAGTTTTTCAAAATCACATCAAATCAATTGATTTGAATTTGCAATACTTATACACCTCACTATTTATTTATATGGTTATCTACTATATAAAATGATAAAATTAACATAATACCATATTAAATGTTATATGTTTCGAGATGAATGTTGAATTTAAGTTGATGGACAATTCAATAAAGAAAAAAAAATAATAAAGTTAACTCATCTCATGTATAATAAAAATTTAAAAATACTTTAACGTGGAAATGAACTTTACATATTTCCTAAAAAAAAGATACATTCATTTTCATATATGTAGATAGATAATATATATCGTGAATATATCCACCAAAGATTAAATGTTCAATGTGATTTTTGTTTTTCGTTTAATTGGTTGTATTTTGTATAAATATAAAGTCAATAAAACCTAACCGTATACAATTATCGTTCTTATTAGCACAATGTTTTTTTTTTTTTTTTGAAAATTTGTCATATGAATGAACTTCCATTTTCAATTACGCAAATAAAATATATTTTACAATAGTAAAAAAATAATAATATATATATATAATTAGTGTACTATCGCAAGTTAGTTGAACGATAAAACTATTTAATATATGAATATATATATTTTTATTATTCATATATGTATAATTGTAAATATAGAGTTCAAGGAATTTTATACGTTTTATATATATATATACGATAATAATAAAAAAAATAATAATGTGCGAAATGTATATTTATTTTAATATTCTTTTTTTTTTATGTATTTTTGTTATATACATATATGTTATATATATTTTAAATTAAAAATTCAATGAAAAAAAAATAATATAAAATATATACGGATATTACTAATAATTATATTATGAATTTATTTTTACTATGTAATAATATAAATAGAAATACAAAAAAAAAAATGATTATTTTTTTACGTCTTTTTACTATTAAAATATGTACATAATCATCATATATCTATAATATATTTCTTTGTGCGTTCGCTTTTATGATAAAAATACATTATAATTAATATCATATAAAAATGTTTATTAAAATAAAAAATAAAGTTGCAACTTTATTTTTTGTTTAACAAATAAGAATTAATGAAAAATGAATTGATAAAATTTTTTGTATTCTTTTTATTAACAAGATATTTACGAATATTAAGAATTTTTCTGAAAAAAAAACTAGTAACAAGCAACAATTGGTTTTAGAAGAGTCCGAAAACAATCTTCTGGAGGGTGTTGAAGGAATTTTATCAAGTGTTATTGAAAATTTGTTAGTTATTTGTACTTGTAATTTGTTAGTTCTTTCAGTGCTTTTAATTTTGAATACAAAAGCATCGTGATCCACAATTGATTAACACGTATACTAATACATAAAACCTATAATATTGTACATTTCATTGTCAAGTTCGAGGATTTTACTTAAAATCTTACAAATTAATTAATTTTTTAATGCATAATAAAATGAATAGCGAATAAATAAAACTATAGAAATTGAAAATCTACGATTCATAATTAATCTATATTGATATATCTAAATTCATTTGTTTTATTGATTTTGCTAATTAACAATTATAATTTTCATAAATGTTTATACGATTTTTTATTAAAAAAATATGGGTCCAATTATAATTACAATATATAATTGAATTCGTGTGACATATATTTTTGTGTCATACACATATACAAATATAATATAATTCGAAAGATATAATGATAATGTTGTTCAATATTCAACAAACATATAAACGTATTTGTATTTAATTTTACACAAAACGGGAAAAATCTACTTTTTTTTTTTAAATTTAGATTTTATAAAAAAAATGTACAAAATTAAAATAATAATAAATATAATACGATATAAATTATCTAAAAATAATCTATGGTATTTATAAATCATAATATTAGAAAAAAAAATAGAAACTAAAACTAAAAAACTAAAAAATAGAAACTAGAAAAAAGTCAATGGAAAAATATTTTGTAAATAATTTCGACTAAATTTATCTACTATATATATGTAAACAAATATAATAATCTAATTATTTTCCGGTATATAATAAAAATTACAATATATTTGATAAATATATTGCATATTAAATACGATACCTGCAAATTAAATGTGAGTTGGGCAAATGATATTTTTTAATTTTGTCACAAAAAATGTGTTTGGTCTGAAAATAAATTAACCTGTAATGATCTGGGTTAATAATAAATATTCGTAAATTAGATCAATATAACAAATACCAAAATTTATCGTTGATTGTAAATTTCTAAGTTCTATTAGGTAACTTATAAAAGATCAGAATAGAATTTATATTTTGATAAATGTCTATGGTGTTTCTAATACAATAAATATCGATGATATTCCTAAAGATAGATATTTTAACATTGATTTCTACTATAAATTCATTGTAAACATATAATTATTAAACATCGAATATAATCTAACTAAAGGTAATTTTTTATATATATAATTATAATCAAATAAAAAAATATTGTAAAAATTCTAAATTTAGATGAATCATTTTTTGTTTGTTTGTATATAAAATATTGAACATATGAAACAGAAATAAAGGGCATTTAAAAATGTTGTGTTGTTATATATATATTTATTTGCGGAAATAGGTCATGAATTTAATATACAAATATGGAAACATACATATGTATATCCGGTTTCCGGACAATTTTCCATAACTATATATATATATATAAATTTTAATTATCATTACTTCACTTATACCATAAACGGCAAAATTTTGTTATATAGTATATGCAATGATGAATGAAAAAGCGGTGATGCGAAAATGCATTTCCATCATTCACTTCTATGTATAATATTTAACATTTCTTTATTAAAAAAAAAAAAAAATGTAAAAACCATTAAATACACACATATTTTTCCGCATATATAGAGCGGAATTTACGAAAATAATAACAACAAAACTATCATATAGACAATATATTTTTAGCGCCATTAATTTTCACCGTATATAAATATAATAAACAAAACTATTATTATTATATATAACATTAAAATAATTCATTGAAAAGGTAAACCAAAGAAATGCATTTTATTTAAATAAAAAATATATAACTAAAAATGATCCGTTATTCGCCACTCACCTGTATTATACCTGCATATCGCTATCTATATCTCTGTATAAAGATATTATTATTATCTTTATGAATTTATTAAATATATATATGGAACGAATTTTCATGTCAATTGGAAAATTCCCAATTATAAATGGTCATTCATATAAAATACAATTATTTATATAATTTTACTGTGAAATTATTATCAATTTATTATAAACGTACAGAGTGATCTAAAAATATCATACATATATAGTATACCTATTGTGATTAAAGCTTCTAATTTTAAGAGAAAACCTCAAGGTAATCTTACCAGAAAAATTGGTCTATTTTTCCTTAGCATAGGAAAAATAGACCACAAAGGTTACAAAGTAATGCATTTTACTTGCATCTAGATCAAAAATGTTTATATAAGAATAATTACGACATATAGAATTTAATATACAATCAGCATCACCGACTACTCTAAAGCACCGTGTATATAAAATTAAAATTATAAATCATAAATTTGCAATTTAATGTGTAAAAAAAGCACACTTTTATATTCGGAAATATTCCTTATAAAGTTTAACATTTATATATAGGATTATACATTTTCTTATAAATAATTAGCTCATTATTTACCTGTATATAATTGAATTTGAAATATATGCGTGATTATCACACGGAACTAATATATTCATACATTGTATATGAATTCACATTAGCTAATGGACGCGATTTCGGTCGTTTGAAAACAAGGAATACATGTATATCATTCAATTGAAAAAAATGTGACGTTTACAATTGATTATTAGACTATTGATTAGGTTTACAATTGAGTATTGATTATTGATTGGAAAAATATGTATATAAGAATGATATTTCTAAAATTGCAGAATGATCAGAGGTTGAGAATTCAAATTTTAAAGAATTAACCTCAAAAGGATAGAAGTCGTTATATCAATCGATCCATCTAATACCAAATATCACAAATTTCCACTAATGGGAACAGAAACAGAAATGTGACTTCAGAAAATGTAATTTTATTAGATAGTGATGATTCTTACTGTTGGAACGCGAGGGATTAAGGGTAAACGAGGAGAAAACCGGAAATGGGATTGAGGGTAAACGAGGAGAAAACCAAGTATATGATCGCACCAACGAACAGTAGGTTTATGGCACAACACCAAAGCGTATCAATTGGTCAGAACAAATATGAAACGGCGGACAGGTTTAGCTACCTTGGGAGCAGCATAAACAGTGAAAATGATATAGCGGAGGAAGAGCAATCCCGGATTGCTTCAGGAAACAAGGCCTTTAACGGTTTGTGAAAGATGTTCTTCTCGAAAACATTAAGTGAAACATTGAAAGTAAAGTTATATCAAACACCGGTTCGACCAATTGTCACCTACGGTTCTGAAACGTGGTGCATGACACAGGCCAACGAACGGCGACTTGGAGGATTCGAAAAGAAAATACTACGCCTCATCTTTGGACCGACAAAGGAAATGGGATGGTGGCGTAGGCGGTACGATTTTTAGTTATATAAATTGTATACCGAACCCGACATCGTTCGGTTCATTAAGATTGGTCGCCTGAGGTGGTTTGGTCATGTGGTACGAATGGATGGTGATCGTATAGTGTAAAAAATGCTGGACAGCAAGCCGGGCGGAACAAGGAGTGTGGGAAGACCGCGGGTTAGGTGGAAGTATGAGGTGGAAACGGACCTTCGGGCCCTCGGGGTTTCCGGCTGGCGGACGTTGGCGGTAAATAGGTCCGGTTGGAGGATACTGTTAATGGACGCCAAAACCAATTGTAGGTTGTAGGCGCGCTGAAGTAAAAAAGAAGTATGTATTAGATAGTGATGAAGCTAAAGTTTTTTTTTGCTTCCAATTCAAATAATTTTAAGTTTGAAAATACAACTTAACCATTTGAAAATTTCTATTTTATATATCAATTTTTTTTTCTTTGATTCATTATTTGACAATTCATCAAATTATCAAATTAACTTCTCTTAAACAATATTTCTATGGAAAATTCCTCTAAATTTATTCCATTTTTATTTAATTACCACTTATAATTAGTATATAAATAAATAAATAAATTAATAAATATCACAATTGCAGACAATAATAATAATAATAATAATTTATTTGCGTTGGTGGTTTTATATTCATTTAATTTCTTTACAAATATATGTTTTATATGGCAAGAAAGAAAAGAGAAAGTAAAGGTTTTTTTTTTCATTTCATATTATATATTTATAATTTATTTATAATACAGAAATTAATTGAATATTTTTTTGGAAGTAAATTTAATTTATAACGTGTTTGTTTGTTTGCCGAGTGTATAAATTAAAACCCCGCTATAAAAAAAAACCAAACCATGATATATAATAATAAATAAATATACGATAATTTATTTAGCGAAGTAATTTATTATTAATGCATTATATTATTTATATATGCGACGACGACGACGACGACGACGACATTTCAGGTATATTACAAAAATGTATATATAAACAAACGTATATGTTACAATATATATACATATATATCTACCATATTGGTATATTAATATACCTGCTGATATTAAAGCGAATATGTGACTGTAATCTGTAATACCATATAAAATGTATGCTGTATATAAATTCAATCGTGTGTCATTTGTATATTTATAAAAAAAAAAATCAATTATTACATTTATTTTTTTTTACTTTGTTTGTAACTTGTACACACGAGTATATATCATTTTGTGTACTTTTTATAAAGAAAAAAAGCACATTTATAAATGAAACGACTAAGTTAAAATATATATACTTAAGGTATGATATGAATTTAATTTGTGCGATAAATGTGCAATATATATTTTATATAGATATTATAGACATATATATATATAAAATAATGAGGAAATACATATATAGAGATATAAATTAAATGTTTTCGTTATATTATTATATCACAACAAATTGTGTTTGCCATAAAAAAATTATTTTATATATATAGTATATAAAAATATGACTAAAGTGAATATTTAATTTCCTTATACTTTTGTTTTCTTCGTTTGTGTATATATATACTATATATATTAAGAGTTTATATTTTAGAAGTCTCGCTATATATGTTTCGATTTGTTAAATACATTTTTTATTAATTTAATTTAATACATGTTATATACTTTATAAATTGATATGCGTTGATTGCAAGGTTTGAAACAATTAATTATACAGAGGATTGCTTCCTTTTAAATGTATTTATACATATAGCAAGTAGTGAACAGATTGTGTGAAAAAGATGACTCAAATTTTTTCAACTAACATTTTCTGAAAAACCCAATTTTTCTTAAATTTTCCGGAAAATTTTAATCAAAATATAACTATTTATATTCAAAAATCATCTAAACATTCTGAATAAATTTTTGATTAGCTTAACTTTGAAGAAAATTTAATGTTAAAGTCATTTTTATTAAAATACAATAAATTTTTCTCAATTATTTTAAATAAGAAATTTTCAAAATAATATTTTGTAGGTAAGTTTTTTTTGCATTATAAAATTCTCTCAATTTAAATATAATTACAATATGCATCTGCATACTGCAAATATAATCGCATTATAGATGCATAGGATATATTTTTTTAAGTTTTATCCCAACCCACGTTTTCTTTAAAATAATATAATCCGTAATAATCTGACAAATAATTATGAAAAAAAAAAATAAATAATTTATTGAAAGCAAAAACTGATGTAGTATTTATATGCAAATCATAATATAAACAATCTATGCATAAAGGAATTTTTTATTTCAAGAATTTTTCGCATCGAAATAAAAAAAAACATCTTTATAACAAAAACATATTATTGAATTTATATTTCAATATTTATAAGTGTAGTTTGCAAACGCACGTGTATTTGAAAACGCATATATATATATATATATATATTTATTTATGAAAAAGAAAAATTCTTTCAAAACAATAAACAAAAATTATAAATATTTAAGAATAATAAATTGAATAACCAACCCAAAATATAATTTGTAAAAATACGGCGTACAATCAATCAAATTTAAATTCAACGAACACAAAAAAAAAAACAAAACAAAACAAAATAAATAAATAATGAAAATAAAAATGATATGCAAATTATTTATTTATTATTTTTTTTTTTTTGTTGTAATATGAATCTGAATATCTTTAAAATCGTGATTTAAATAAATCATTATAAAAAATTGTTTTTTTTTTGTTTATCCAACACTCTATAAAATATATTCTTATGTGTATATATAAAACAAATTATAGTCTATCATTTTGAAGATTATCATCAATGGAAAGAAAAAAAGATAAATATTTTTTTTATAATCTAACCCTTAATTGGATATATGTATTCATATTTTTAGTACAGTGACATAATGACCTATTGAAAACAAAATAAAAATGGTATTTAAACACAGGAATATAATTTTATAATAATCATCCGTTTTTAGTTTTTTTTTTTTGAATAAAAGATCACTCAATAGTAAATAAAGAAATCCTATCTTCAACAAGAATTTGTACATTTTTAAATGATCTCAAAACAAAATTAAATCACATAAAAATAAAATTATTCAAAAGATTTAGACAACGAATTCGGTATTACATTAAAAAAATTTATTCTAAATCAAAAATATTTTTATTATAGAATCCCGCGGTATTCCATTTAATTTATTCTTAAAAAAATATACAATAAAAAAAATTGTTAAATTATTAAATGAAAATGAATTGATTAAAAAATTTCAAATATACGAATACCAAAATGATATTATAATAAAAAAAAAATTAATACATAGAATTATTTTTTAATAATTTAATAAAAAAAAAATAAAAATGTTCAAGGTTAATTATTATTATAACTTTTATTATTATGTTCCGAATTGTTATTTTTATAATACATATAATAAAAAATGATATGTTTTGATAAATAATTAATTATATACAATTTTTTTTTTATTGCCAAATGATAAATATGAAAAAAAATTTTAATTAATAGAAAATTATATTTTTAGAATCGACATGAGAAATTTCAATCAATTTGAGATTTTTCACGGATGATATATTTCAGATTCAGGTGTGTTTAAAAAATATAGTTAAACATTTAAAAAAAGACCGATCGATAAATATCGTTTTTTTTTCTGAAAAATCTTCTGTTTTATTTGTTCTATTGTATATTATAAATATTAATAATAAAAATTAAGTAAAAAAAAAATGTCAATATATTTGATTTTTTCAAATGTTTTATATCTCACATAATAATAATAATTTTAATTCAAGCGATTTTTATTTTATTGTTTTTCTGTTCGATTTTATTTTGAATATTGCAATAAAATTAATTTATTTATATATACAATATAATAAGAAAAGATTAATTTAATATTAACAATTTTGCAATATATAGTCGTGGGTAAAGAATTTATATTAGATTGGTCCATACATAACATATAATAAGTGAATAAAAAATATTAATAGCGCATAATATATATTAAATTCTGGGTTGGTTCATTTTTTCTTTTGTGTATGTTAAAATTGCTAATTTTATTAAAAGGAATTTATTTTTAAAATAAAAAAAAATTACGATGATCCAATTTAGTATATGATGAAATAGAATAAGACAGTTCACAGAAGACTTTTAGTATATGAACTCATAAATTTTAAATTTATGATATAGCTAAAACGTGTTTACCTGCGATTAAGTATATAATATAATTTTAGAACTAAATAAATTATTAGATTATTATTTAAAAAAAAACACTATATAGATTATAATACACAAACGATAAAGATCAATCAGCTTAAGATTAACATTGACATGGATATCTCTATATATAAAGACAAAAAAAAACAAATTTTTGCCAGTCTTTATATATTTAACAGAATCTTTCATCTATGCTTTTATTTTTATATCAATAAGTTAGTTAGAATATTATGATTTTTTTTTTGTTAAGATGTTTTTTTTTTCAATCTCTTCAGTTTTAATTTTTCCACATAATCAATATATGCGATAATTTTATAAACAATTAATAATAATTGTAATAATAAGTTTTTAATTAAAATTGAAAATATATATTAGGTTGTCTAAAAAGTATTGATAATGTTTTTTACAAAATTCAAACGATTTTTTTATATATTTCAAATGAACTTTATTAAACCAAATATGCGCCGTTTTGATCGATGACCCTTTGCCATTTTTCTGGTAAACACAATATCCCATCACTGTAGAACTTCTGTGTTTTCTGGGGAAAAAACTAATCCAAGTGAATTTTGCAGTCCTCTGCGGAATTTAATTTTAAACCATTAAGGGAGTTCTGCAGAGACCGGAACAAATGATAATCTGAAGGTGCAATGTCCGGGCTATATGGTGGATGCATTAAAACTTCCCAGCCAAACTCTCTCAGTTTCTGCCGAGTCATCGAAGATGTGTTTGGTCTGGCGTTGTCATGATGGAACACAACACCCTTTCGATTGATTAATGCTGGACTTTTTTTTTAATCTCGTGCTTCAATCTTGTTAATTGTTGACAATAGAGATCGGAATCAATGGTTTGACCGGGTGCTAGTAATTCATAATGAACGATTCCTTTCCAATCCCACCAAACAGACAGCATTACCTTTCTTGGTGTTAATCCAGGTTTTGCTACTGTTTTAGGAGCTTCACCCTTATTATTATCGTATGTGATCCATTTTTCATCACCTGTAATCATTTGCTTTAAAAATGACTCGATTTCGTTCCTTTTAAACAGCGTTTCGCAAATGGAAATTCGGTTCATTAAATTGTATTGTGTTAATTCATGTGGTACCCAAACATCGAGCTTTTTCTTGTATCCAGGTTTTGTCAAATGGTTTAAAACTGTTTGGTGATGGATGTTTAGTTCTTTAGCGATATCATGACTCCTTACGTATCGATTTTCTTCAATTTTTGATATGATTTCATCGACTTTTTCAGTGATTGGTCGACCAGAACGAGGTGCATCTTTGACATCAAAATTACCGGAACGAAATCGAGCAAACCATCTATAGCCTGTTAATTTTGATAAAGTTCCTTCACCGTAAACTGCACAAATTTGTTCATGTGCCTGCATTGCATTTTCACCTTTTTCATAATAAAATTGTAAAATGTATCGAATTTTTTCACTAATTTCACTACAACATGCACTACAACTTTTAAATGACTAAACAAATTTAATTTTTTTTTTTTATCTACGAAATGTCATCTTTCGAACATATGTTAGTGTTACCTGATCAGATTAGTACTACTTGAAATATTCAATTATAATGACATCTATGTATAAAAATTATCAATACTTTTTCGACAACCTAATATATGTAAGATGATAATGTATATTACATTATACTTAATTTATATGTATAGTACAGGTATATATAGTTGTATTAACTTTATAATAAGAAATTAAACTTAAAAATGTGTATAAGTCTTTTTATATGATATTATATACATATGTGTGTATTATAAATAAGCAGTTAAAACAGCATGCGGTTACAGTGATTCTTGTTGTTTACCTTGAGTGTAAATATATAATCTTAACAGGTAAAAATTAAAAAACACACAAAAACAACACCATATATTAAAAATAAAAATGCTTTTTATATGCGCATATTTTTTCAATATTATTATTATTATTATTAATGGCAATAAATATATAATTTACGGATTTCAAAAGTACTTTAACAAAAAAAAAAAAAGTTTGTTGTATAAGAAAGTTAAGATAATGAACTTCTAAACATATATTGTTTTAAAAAAAATAATACCGCGCGCACTTATATGATATATATCATTAATATTTCATATGAAAATATTTAATTTATATATCATTAATTTTCTTAAAAATCTTAAAGTCATCAATTTGATTTGGTTTGGTCGTGGTATAAAAAATTTGATAGTTCGAAAGAGTTTTTGGACGTGCATTTTTTTGTAAAAAATTTCGAATTCCTAACAAACCCAGCGGATAGCTGATGATATATTTTGGTAATTTCAAATACCGTTTTCTATTGCAGAACATTCCTTTGAATGGTTATTTGGAAAACGCATTAAATATTTACTAGACGAAACGTAATAAAATTTCTATTTATTTTCTGTGTAATAAAACATTTTGCCTAACCAAATTAATTTGCTTTTACAGGTATATATACGTATACAATTTTTTTTTTTGTAATTTAAAATTATTAATTGATAAATGAGAAAGAATTAAATAAATATTATTATTATAATAATAAATATTATTTACATGAGTTACAAAAAGAAAAAATATATTAAAATATGAATTGCGCTGACTTTGTCTATATATACAATATACTATATAAGAAATCTATGATTTTGCATTGTTTTCTGTCGAAGAATGTACAGATCTTTTTCACAAACCTTTTTTTTTCTTATTCAAAACACATCAATAATATAAAATAATGTATATACTATATAGGTACTTGAAGCATGTATTTTTAATTTATAATATTAATGTAATAATAAATTATTTATATACATAACATATATATAAAATATATGAAATGAATATTATGTGCGATTTTTTTTTTTTTTTTATAAATACCTGCATTTTTTATTTTCTTTTTTACTTCGCGATAATATAAGTAAATTAACATCAAGTTAATTAAAATTTAAAAATCTATAAAATTTATTGTTTTATTAAACGACTGTAAACACGAAGAGATAATTGAATTAATAATTTATGTACAATATAATAATGTATTTTCTATTCATTCAAACATGCAAAAACGATAAAATATGATTCAATTAAAGAAAACATATATTTTTTTGTAATTAAAACAAAATTGGAAAGTATATACGAAATTTTATATAATAATAATAATTAAAATTAATCTTATATACAAAAACATCCATTGAAAATAAACTAGAAAATATCTCGACTATTCTTTATTTTATTCTTAATTTTTTTTTTTAAATCAATAAAGACTTAATTTATATATTATCTATTTATTTATGAATATATTTGATGCATTCGGTAAAGGTATATAGATAGAACAGATTAATATAAAGAAAATTTATTAAATATTATTATACTTTATTTTATATAATACAATAAAAAAAAAAGAAGAAAATATTGTTTATTTTATGTCGTTTTGATATATAAAAATGTATATATTTTTATATACAAGGAAATGTTATTTTATTTTATGTCAAAATGTTGAAAGATTAACTGTGCGGAAATATTTATTTTTCTGTTAAAGTTCATTAATCAAATTGATTCAATACATATCGTATTGTAAAAAAAACAAAAATAACACATTCTTTTGCGAAAAAACTAGTAAGACATAAATCAACCAAATTTAGCGATATTATCGATTGACTTTTTTATTCCTATTATTATCATGGGAAAAATTACTTAGTACTCAAAATAATTTCTTATCAGTAATTTATATATGTATATATTTCAAATGCATATGGATAAAATCAAAAAAATATGTATATAAACAATAGACAAAAATAAACAAAAATATGTTGACATATTTATCATATTACATTACAAACATGTGATGGAAAAACAGTTCAATGTCCTCTCTTTGTGGCGTTCACCACAGTTTTTTTTTATATAATACGATAAAATATTAAAAATATTCTTTTTTTATATGTTACACCTCTTAAAATAATGACTATATAAACAAATAAAAAAAAAATGTTCATAAATGACGTATATTTACGGCTGAAATCAATTGAATTTGCTTTGTGTAGATCTGTTTTTATATACTTTTATATATAAATGTATGCGATTGTAAATTTTTGATTAACCACAACCTGAACCGTATTTGGCAGCCTATCCCATATGGATATTTAATAACACAACAGATTATATTTATATATATATATATATATATATATATATACAAAAGCACCACATTAAATCATTAATCGTCATTGTGGTATGGTGTCTACTATATATGTATAGTATACCTTTAATAATATATAAATATCAATTTTTTTCTTTTAATATTTTATCATACAATTAAATCATCTGTGTGTATAAATATTTATTTTGTATATATATATATATATATGTATACCATTATTATATATGTCGTTGCACGTCGATATCATGTTCATCTTGTTGTAAAGTTTGTATCATATTTATTTTTTTATACATTTTTATTTTAATGAATTAATTCTTCGTTTTTATACTGTAAATATTATTATATATGTATATTATTATAGACTATATAGTGATATTGCAGTATATTGCTAGTAATTTATAGTATTTTTGCACGGTGTGTTTTACAACTGACCATCATTTTGGGTATACATTTTGGGTAAACAAAAATATCATTTTGGAGAAAAATATCATATATTTTTAGTATATTTAGTATGTATATAACGCTATTTTTATATAGGCAAATTCAAGAAAAAACCTTTAAAAAGATATTATAATAACAGAATTAATTAAAAAAAAAAGAGTGACTTTCTTCAAGTGTTCAAATGAAATTTGATATCATGAAGAATATAAATTTCTCTATATCTATATATATGAAAGACAGATGAACAATTCAATTAACCTATTTTTAACATATATACGAATCATTACATATATGCGATCATCTGTTTAAAATACCCTGTACCCTGTATAGTTTTGTTTAAATAACCGACTAATTTTATTATAAATGAATAATTTTATATATATATATATTGTAAATTATATATTAATCATATAAATATATACGTAGAATATGATGTATCGATAGATATATATATATACAGATATAAATACATGAATCATAGATATATATATGGAATGGATGTATATTCATAAAGTGTCCATTATATCTAAATAATGAAGTGACATTAAGACACATATTTATATATGTGATACAATATAGAGAAAAATTTTAATAATATATATCCCATCAAACAACGTGATAAATTTTGAAGAATATTATATATATAAACTGTATTGCATAAGGTTCTAAAGAATATATTTTTAGTGTTCATAGAGTATTTAATTTAATGTGGAATGTGTATATATAGAGAAATGTATTCAGAATTGTATTTGGAAACTTATTCTAAAAAGATTTTTAATTTTTTGCAAATCATCAATTTAAATCAAATCAATTCGTTTGCCGTGATCGCATAAAAAAAAACTATAAGAAAAATAATGACATTTCAAATCATGAAAAATTCAAATAGAAGAAATTCTTTTTTTATTTGTTATGTTTGATAACTAAATGTATATATTTTATTAAAATTAAATTGTTTTATGGGATCTAATAATAATAAGACGAGTCATGTTTTTAGTATATGCATCCATTAAAAAAAAACTTTACAGATTGCAATTACATCGCAGGATAAAAAACATGATTTAATAATGATAATACTATAAATATAAAAGATATGCAAAATTAAATTTATATATATATAGACATAAGTAAAAGAACCAGTCCTCAACATAACCAGATTACCGCAGATATATAAACGGGCTATAAAAGTTAAATCAACTTATAATATAATAATGTATTTTATTATACCCATATATATAAAAAATTTTATAAAAAAAAATATGTACATTTGTACAATTTTATATATTTTATATTTAGTTATAGAAATATAGCAAAGTATAAATAAAGCAATTGGAATAAGTTAATTTTATTTTAATTAATAAAACCAACGATAATATAATTATACGAAGATAGGAAAATTCAAACACTATGCTTCGTAAATCTAAAATCAGAGCTTTGAGATTTCTGATTGTAATGAAAAGAGATGGTAACAATCATTTTAATTTATTTATTTATATAGCTATCGAATATCATTTGGATGTTACGTTTTTTTTTGTTTTGTGCTTTTTTTGTTGGTGTTTTCTATTTTTTCGTATAAATACATTATATTTAAAATACGATCCATTTGTTGAGCAAAATTATTTTTTTTTTCTTTTTATCTATAAAATATTATGTATGCATATATATATATATATATATATATATATATATATATATATATAACTTGTCTTATTTTTAGCCAATAAAATAACTACTTATAAACGATATATAGATAAACTGTGATATTTATATATACAACAAATATTATATATACACCAAAATTATTGTTGGTTTTTTTGGTATATATAAAATAGAAGATAGAAAACTAAAAATTATTTTGGTAATAAAATTCAAATAATGTTTTTTTTTTTGTTTTCTGGTTTTTTTGTTGTCTATTTTTAGATCGTCGACTTATTTTTTCGTATATAACTTTAAAATAAAAATACAATCCATTTTTCTAGCAAAATTAAATATTTCTTTTCTTTTTGGATATAAATATAAAATCTATTTGATATATATACAGATAACCCTTCATTGAACGAGCTGTGTATTACATGACTTTTTAATTTTTTTATATAGGAAACAACCTTTTTCAACGATTTTTTGTATTTTTTCATTCCTTGAAAAATCTGAAAATAAAGTGTTAACTGTATATCATATTTACTTACATCGCAACACTTATTTTGCTATTATTTTGTTTTATTTTTTGTTATTCTGTTTTGGTTTCATTTGTTGTTGGCTATTTTTAGCCAATAAAATAACTACTTATAAACGATATATATATAAAATGTGATATTTATATATATAGCAAAATTATTGTTGGTTTTTTGGTATATAGAAAAGTAAAAACTATATTGGTATGAAATATCAAATTATGTTTTTTTTTTATTTTCTGCTTTTTTTGTTGGTGTTTTTATTTCGTATATATTCGTATATACACCTTATATTTAAAATACGATCCATTTGTATTTTTTTTCAATAATTTTTTTTTCTTTTTCTATATAAATATAAAATATTATGTATGTATATATATATATATTATTCATTGCTCTTATAATTTTTTTATTTAGTTATATTTTTTATTATTCTGTTTTGGCTTTATTTGTTGTTGTTGCTGTTGTCTTATTTTTAGCTAATAAAATAACTACTTATAAATCACCTAAAAAAAACAAAATATTTATATATACAACAAATATTATATATACACCAAAATTATTGTTGGTTTTTTGATATATAGAAAAGTAAAAACTATTTTGGTATGATAAATCAAATGTTTTTTTTTCATGTTATACAGTTATCATGATACGCAATATATGATTTTTTCTTCTGGATATTTTTTTTTAATAAATTTTATATACACATATGTAACTAAACAAATTAAATATTTCCTTTTATGAGGATCTATATGAAATATGATTGTGAAAATATACTCCATCATTTACAAATATTATTTAGCCGATTTTAATACCATATTGAATGATTTTTTTTTTTGCAATCTAATTTATAACAGGATGAATTATTATTATTATTCTTATTATAGTGTTATTCTCATTATTAGCATTATAAACATTATTGATATTAATATTATTATCATCAATATTTAATTTCCTTTAATAAATTTATGCTAAATTAAAAAAGGAACGTAAATTTTTTCCATGTAACGAAAAAAAATGTATGAACATTTCAAACGTCTTGAAATGTGTTATTGTTAATCCAATTTTCAAAGGCCAGTATTCGTAGCTGTTATCGTTTCAAATATACAAGATTAGATCTTTTTTATATTGGATATTTTTATATATATCAAAAAACAAAAACAAAAACCAAATGCCAAGACAAAAAATGAAAAATAAAAGCAACAAATAAAATACAATAAATAAAACTGAATAACAAAAAATAAAACAAAATAATAGCAAAATAAGTGTTGCGATGTAAGTAAATATGATATACAGTTAACACTTTATTTTCAGATTTTTCAAGGAATGAAAAAATACAAAAAATCGTTGAAAAAGGTTGTTTCCTATATAAAAAAATTAAAAAGTCATGTAATACACAGCTCGTTCAATGAAGGGTTATCTGTATATATATCAAATAGATTTTATATTTATATCCAAAAAGAAAAGAAATATTTAATTTTGCTATAAAAATGGATTGTATTTTTATTTTAAAGTTATATACGAAAAAATAAGTCGACGATCTAAAAATAGACAACAAAAAAACCAGAAAACAAAAAAAAAACATTATTTGATTTTTATTAACAAAATAATTTTTACTTTTCTATCTTCTATTTTATATATACCAAAAAACCAACAATAATTTTGGTGTATATATAATATTTGTTGTATATATATATATATATCGTTTATAAGTAGTTATTTTATTGGCTAAAAATAAGACAACAACAACAACAAATAAAACCAAAACAGAATAACAAAAAATATAACAAAATACAAAAATTATAACAACAATGAAGCATATCTAAGAATAAGAATATAAAAAAAAATCAACCTGGTACATGCATACATAATATTTTAATATATTTATAATAATATATTTATATACAAAAAGAAAAATAAAATTTAATTTGTACTACAAACAGGGCAGTTTTAGACCATTTATGCGCCTGGCTGAATTATTAAAATAAAGCGCCCTGAAATATGACAAGAAAAACCTATTAATTTATTTTTTGCGCTTCAAAATCAAAACATAAGGTATGTCCCACAAGGAGCTCTAGGAAAATCTGGCAAGCATAAGTTTAATTTATCAGTTCTCTGTCCGTAGTTCTTTGTTCCAGAAATTTTCTCTAGAACTCTAAGAATTTGCTTTATTATTTAAAATATCTGATCGTTTTCAGCGCCCCTAGGCAACGGCGTGTGGTTCGTTCGTACCAATATCTTGTATGTTGTGGCGGCCCTGACTACAAATGGATCGTATTTTAAATATAATGTATTTAATATATACGAAAAAATAGAAAACACCAACAAAAAAAGCACAAAACAAAAAAAAACGTAATATCCAAATGATATTGTGATGCATGCGATAGCTATATAAATAAATAAATTAAAATGATTGTTACCATCTCTTTTCATTTCAATCAGAAAGCTCAAAGCTCTGATTTGAAATTTACGAAGCATAATTTGTTAATTTTCGTATCTTTAAATAATTATATTATCGTTGATAAAACTTAAATCACAAATTGTTCCTATAGAAATTAAAAAAAAAAAAGAAGATCAATACATTGAGTTGAGTTTAATGCATAAAGGGGTAATGTTGAAGAGATGACCGATTGGCAATTTAATTATTGCAATAAAGAATCTATTTAAGAAGATTATTTAAAACCCGTATAATTACATCATATATTGAAATCACTTAAATTACCGTAGAAAGCTTTATATAGTTAGAGAAATTCAGCTAAAGTTAAATATCTACTAAATTTTAATTAAAATCAATTGTAAAAAATTATTATTATAAAACTGCTTATTTAATCTGTCTACGAAGAGATTATTTATAGATTTGAAAAGATTGCATATATACGAATACATATTTTTATTGATTATTTTATTTACGTTACTATCATATAGCATCTTCTTCTTTTTTTTTTATAAAAACACATTTATTTTTTCAAAATTATTTGCATCACTATATGTAATATATATTAGGTATATGGCTCCATTCTAAACATACATATATTCATATATCCAATTATTAGATATACCTCTCTATAGTCTATATATACACCTTTAAATTTATCCCATACGATTTCATAATTTTTTACATCAAAATTATAGAGAAAGTATAAATAATATTTTTATATATATATAGTCAAATTTGGTATATTTAAAGAAAAAAAAAGTCATATTAATACAAAAAATAAAAACAAAACAAAAGATAAGTAAATATACAAAAAAAAATTCGATATATAAGGAGGAAAATAAACGAAAAGTCAAAAGATTATACCAGAAAAATGTATATACAAAACACTGTTTTTTTTTATTTATAAATTATATCTTATCTTTATCTGCGACTGAACAACTTTTATATATACCAATAAATTGCTTTTTGATTAACAAGCAAAGCAGTTTATTATTCTGCATATATGTATGTATATATACAGAGACAACATTCAGATGCTTAAAAATATTTACATTACCGCACATCACATTATATATACGATTATACAAACTACACTATATTGTATAGAGATAATATAAATTTGATTATAAAGAAAAAAAATATATTGTTCACTTTTATTTTATCGCATCTCACTTTATTTATGTTTAGTTTATATAGGTATTTAGAAGATAATCATTGGAATTCGTGTCTAACTATTATGTGAAAAATTAGAGTATACATTCAAGCATTATACACCTGTAAATATCATATTTCATATTGAATTTAAACATTAACATTTAAATTTTTATATTATATAAATTGCAATAATGCGAAATCAATTTCCTTTCCAAAGAGGATTAATCTATCATTTACAGAGATTTAGATCTATAATAAAAAAAACTGTACACTATCTGTGTTACGTAAATATATCTGATGGTGTTGTTTTATATATACATATATATAGCTTCTCTATATATGCATTATTATGTTATATATATCATATCAATTATCATGTAATCAAAAGTGTTTATAAAAAAAATATATACTCAAATCACGTATATGTACATTTTCTATTTATTAGGTAATTTATTTTATTTTTTTTTTTATTGAATGTGATTATATAATACAAGAAATATATCAGCAGAGGTATGCATAATAAATAATAAAAAAAAGCATATATATCTAATTTAATATTAATGTGACGACGACAAAATTGTATATCTATCTATATATAGATAATAAGATATTTATGAATATAATATTAAAAAAAAAAGTTGTTATTTTGATGGTTTTTATAAGTTTTTACCATTCATGTTTTTTCCAATTTTTCGTATATAAATATAAGATTTTAATAATGTATATGAGATGATAAAATAAATACTTTTACCAATCTTATTAAGTTTTATATTAAATTGTGCATTAAAATTTTTTTATTATTTAAAACCTATATAGAAAACCATCGTATACGTAGAGCAAAAAAGCCCATTTGTAATGGTTTTTTTTAGATTTAATTTATTTCTGTGTAGAGTGTATAATTTGAGAAAAATAAGTGTAAAAAAAAATTGTATGTCTATTAATATATATGATGGGGCGCGAGATATGTGACAAAGTGAAATAATTAACACGAAATTTATTATTATAATTAAATTGTATATATTTATATGATGTTGATGTGATATTATATGAGATAAACGCGGATCTACTTATATTACAATTTAAAATGTTTTCAGTTTGTTTTTGCTTTTATTTGATTATCTAACTTGAAAAAAAAAAAACTACGCTTTCTGTATATTTTATTATAATATTATACAAATAATATTCAGGTATATTCCGGTATATGACGACTTGGTGGTGCCGTTGATAAAGCATCCAACCCAATTGCGGGTGGTCACGAGTTCGAATCCTAGCCGGAAAATTTTTTCTGTGCTTTTTATGATTTGAATTCATGAACTAAGTCACCATTTATTCATTGGGATCAAATTAATGAATATCTTTGGTATATTGTGTCGGACGCAGCCAAAGATTAACAAAGTCTACACACACATATACTCGCAATTATATATGAAAGTATATAACAAATACTCATCATCATTATTAAAATTACATTAATAATTATAATATTAATGATTTCTAATTCCGGTAAAAGCCAAAGGCCCTAGCAGCCATAGTGCTTATTAAAAACTAATGTTGGCATTTTACATACATCATTAGTTGTTAAATAATAATAATAATAATATTCCGGTATATATATATATATATGGATATTATGATTTATTTAGGAATATTTAGTCAAAGATGTGAAACCATTTGATCATATATATAGATATAGGAAAATACATAATGAACTATATTCAATTATTACAATATAAAGTATCTTTACTTAAATAATAATAATTTCAAGAGTGTAATATTAAAATAATGTATTAGATTAATTGTTCTTATTTATTTTTAAGCTTTTAAGTAAATAAGTTAATAATTTTTAATAAATAAAATAAGATAAAATAAGATAAAAAAATGTTTACAACTCACATTGGTTGGATTTTATCACAATCACAACATGATAATTATATATAGTATAGAATTGCAAAAATGACACCTGAAAATAAATAGAAAAAAAAAATGTTAATTTAAATATAATAATTTTGATAAATGTAAAAAAAAATTATATTATATATATGTAGATGGTGAATTCAATAAATAAATTAACCTGATACATGTAATAATAATAATAATAATAATGATAATTAAATCAAATTGAAATGAATCTTCAGGTACCCACACCGTACAAACTCAACTGAAAAATATGGATTTTATAAAAAAAATCAAAACTATGACATTGATTTGGAAAAGACATTTCTAAATATATATTATCTTATATTATCATTTCTTGATATTATCATTTCATTGGAATCCATAAAGATAAAGCAGGAATGTATTTTATATTAATGTTAAAGTTAATTTTATATCTACAAAATATTTTCAATATATTTTGAAACAATTAATAAAAATAGTATACAAATTAAAAATAATACGGACCTGTTTGAAAAACAATTGTGTAAAATAAAAAAGTTTATCAAAAGCAATTTTTATCAAAATCAAATTATATATACAGTTGGATAAATTGTAATATAAAAAAATTTGTTCTTTCAATACAAAAAAACATTAACAACAACAATACAAAATATATATATATGCAATTGTGAATGTAATTCAATATAAAGTTTAATGAAACACATCTTAAAATTTTATAATCTTTTTATATTATTATATGGAAACATACCTTAAAGAGCTACGACCTGAAAAACCAATATCAATTTCAGAATATGTCGTCTAATCTGCAATCATTTGGATTAATTAATTTGTTTTAAAACTATACCAACAGATATAGAAATATGAATCGATGAAAAAAAAAAAATAATAAAATGCACAAAAAAACGAAAGCACATAGACCTAAAAAAACACAATTTTAAATAAAAGCACAACTTAATTGATTGAAATCTTTATACTATACTAATTGATGATATTTCAATAAAAAATTTCAGAATAAAAAAATTATTATAGATATAATGTACAGTTATAATGTCTGGAATTTTTTTATAAAATAAAATATATTACGGTATATATGATAATGAAATGTAACTATATGCTACATTGTTTGATGGCATGTGTATATACGCAGAAGAATATTACTATATATTATAATATACGAAAAGGTATCAATACAATAGAAAAAAAATTATAATAGAACAATTTAATAACTGTAGTTATTTATTTATTAGTGTTGATAGAAAAGTAATTACTAAATTGTCTATATATGCAATGATAAAATTACAAAAATATCTATATGCAATTATACAGAGATTTGTATCTAATCAAAATATATTAAAATAACTTTCATTCAACCATCGCAATTTTTCCCCATATATACAAATTGTTTGCGCAATTTAAAATTATATTTATATGAACAATAATCAAGTGCAATTATCTTAAGATGAAAGTATGGTCGAGTTGGTAGCGAAGCCGCCGAATTTCTAACCAAAAATCTCAAACATGTAAAATATGAATAAAATACACATGTGAGATTTGCTTTTTATTAGGGGGACATGGTTGTTCGAATGTTGGACAGTCGACGATGAGACAAGACATACCATATTCTTTGCAACGATGTTCCCCGAAAGTATATGTATACATTGACCGCGCTGACGTTTCTGCCAGCTATGGTTGGTGTATATATATACTCGGGTATCTCATCGGGGGTACCCGCTGTACATCCCAAAATAACTGTAAATTTCTATCATTGAAACTTACTACAACACATACAAGATAAAAATGTAATAGAAAGAAAAAATATATTGAGAAAAAAAAATTATGGTTTTCCTATAATAATATATATTTTTTTTCCATTTTATCCTATTTTTATGTGTAAGTTTCAACGATAGAACGATTATTGTCTGTATGAGGAACTATTTTGGTTCAAATATCCTTAATCCTAATATTGTAATCTTTTTTTTTCCTTTTTATGATTTATTTAATAACAAAAACACGCTATTTCGCTGATCAGAAATGAAACAATAACAAATACCATTTGTATCATTGGATCATAGACGATCAGTAGCTTCATTGTGCACATTTTATAGGTATTATTACCATGAATGCTCTAATGAAATTTTAAAGCTAATTCCTGAACCAATTAACTTCTCTTATAATTCTAGAAATTCACAAAAGGCTCATTCATATTCTGTATCTATTAGTTATTTTTGGGAACAAACAGATTTGGAAATTCATTTTTCCGGCAAGAACATCAAAGATTATGGAATAGTCTCCCTGAACTGGTATTTCCCCCTACTTTTGATTATCAGTTATTTAAATTAAACATTTCATCTTATCTAAAAAGTAATCCACCTAAAGTGCAATTTGGACAATTGTTTGAAAACATATGAGTGATTTTTTCTTATTTCGTTTTAGTAAAAGTTTTTTTTTATCTCATATGTTTGCTTTATTTTCAAAATTTCATAAATGAATCCACATATTATAATAGATTTACCACCCAAAATCACTTAAGTGTATTCAATGCATCTAAGCGGTTCATCACCTGATTAAGTGATTTCGTTACGGGCTCACGGCAATAAAATTATGAGGTTTTACGGGCGCTAAACCGCCGATTCTGCCGTAGTAACGAACAAAAAAAAAAAAAACAAATCTAATTAATATTAAATTGATAATATACTCTAAAAAATCCTATTTATTATCGTTTAACACAGAGAATAGATTTCAAATCGATTATATATATTTAAAATATATACCACACCATCACATATTACATACAAATACAACACCCGCATATTATATATTTGTACGTGTGAAAATTTTATAGATTTTAAATGTAAAATCTATATATTAAATATTTATTATAAATAGGAAAATTGTTAAATGCACCCAAAATATTATCAATAATTTTCACACAATATTATATATGTATTTGAAATATTGATATTTTCGAGTTTTTTGGGGGTTGAAATGTCGTATAAAATTAAAATCTAAATATTAAATTGTAAAATGATTAAAATTATTTTTCATCATTGAATTTATAAAAATATTTCCTCATTTATATGATATTTTATAATACAAAAAAAAAAAAGGAGAAGTAATATAGTGGTGGTCACGCGTCTAACCCACGTGTATTATCCATTCATTTTCGTCGTCGTCGTCCTACATACCATATATATATATAGTATATTGTAATGAAAATAAAAACCCCTTTATATGCGGGTCATAATATTTTATAAAATGGTCATAGTTTGAATCTATACAATATAGTTATATATAGTTAAATAGGTACATGTTTTTTATATTATTATTAAATGTCGAGTTAAATGTATATTTATAAAGTACAATATATACGTAGTTTTAATTTAAATACACAAAAAATCTAAGGAATTATGGAAGCACGCTAAATAAACATTTAAATATAATATATATTTATAATTATACTTATGTCCTTACAATATATATGTGATATTGTTATATATGAGCGGTATATTTATTATATATATATTTCATATAAATGTTATGTATAACGATTTAAGGGAGGGTTATTTTTATTATTATTATATATTGTTTTTTACAAAACATACCGTAACATGAGGGTACTTTAATTATATCACATTTAGTCATTTACATATATATACATTAAAATTATATGTGAAAATTTTTTACTGATATTTTTTATTCATTCATGGAGTATTTCCTTCTTATACAAAACAATTAGTAATCGCGACCCTTTTGATTTTACATATATGCATTTTATATAAATATTTTTATATTCTGCAATTATATTATATAATTTTTGTTATAACGATTGTTAAATATAGCTTTAGAAAATTATTGTAATTATTGTTATTTTCTTATAGATTTCTTTCCTTGAACGTTTATAAACAACTAATGAAGCATTTATTATACATATAAATTATAAATATGATATCTATATAAATATTAAATTTGATCTTTTTCATAACGAATTGTATATATATTATATATAGGAAAAACGGTCAAGTATTTTATAATATTTATTTATATTCATATTTATACTATATATAAAAATAAAAATAATTAAATAATTTATTATAAGCTAAAAATGTATATACTCCAAATACCTTGATATAATCGACAAAAGAATATATAATTATATGCGAATGCACTTCAAAAATTATTCCTCATATAAATGCATTTGAATAATTTTGAATATAAAAATTCATTCAAAGAATTATGGATATTCAATTGATGTTTATTATTTAGCATAAAATTGCTAATTGATATTAAGCATTCATGATTGGATTTAATTGATGTTCTCGATGTCCTGGAAAGGTTTGAAAAAAATTTCAATCGGATTATCGAGTTCTCAACATAATTTCGCAATTTTTGAATTTTTTAATAACCATAAAACAGAAAATAGCAATACAAATTTTTTTATTGTTTTGACGCATTTACTCCAATATCGCATTTATTGATAACAAAAAAATTTAAATTTCTATATTTAGATAATTCTTTCAATAAAACAAAAAAAAAAAAAACTTTGAGTTTTTAACCAAAAAAATTCTTATTTATAAATCTGTAATGAATATAACAAATAATTATTTTCAGGTGGAACCTTTCGCATAAACAAATAATTTAAATAAGTTTAAATGAGTTTTTTTTTGTCAATATTCTATATATATATTGATATATTGATTGAAACACAAACATTCTAGAATATATATAAATATAGTATATATTTAATATTCATGCATAAATATGCATATATAAATATACTATAGATATAGAGTATATGTATATATTCTAATTAATAAAATTAACATGTATATAAATTAATAATAAATTTTATAAAATATTCCTAAACGTTGTAAAACGTGTATATAAAAAAAATTTAAAATCATAATAATAATAATAATAAAATAAGAATAAATAAAAACATTTTGCGATTTATGATTTATTTATTTTGTTGTATGTTTCATTTCATATATTCATATACAAAAAATAAAAAAAAAAAACAAATTGTTTATTTTATACAAAGAATATATCTGCATGTATATACCATAAATAAGATAGATTATTTTCATATAGATATATCAATACATAGTTTTATAAATACAAAATAATTGAAAGTTGTTTTTAAAACTTTTTTTTTATAACATATGATACCGAATAATATTATAATATATGTGAAGTACGCTTATGTATATTAATTAATTTATATTTTATAATGTGTGTATATATACAAATAACAAATAACAAATTTAACTATATGGAAAAAATTGTATAACAGAGTGATATAAATCATTAAAATAATATAAGAATTATTTGAATTTATTTGTTGCGTCTAAATTGTTATATGATAATTAAAACTTATCATGTGATTGATATAACGTTGAATGCGTACATTTACATATATAAAAAATGTGCATTTGTGGAGCGTGATAATTTGAGAGCTTGAGAGCCTAGCAAACGATATAGGATATTCTGTGAAAGGTAAATGTTAAATAAATATATGGTTAAATTATACTACAAAAAAAAAACATTTTTTTCCAAAAAAGATTTTACGGAAAATGTAATTTTTCTCCAATTTTCATTATCTTTTTTCATCGCATTTGAATTTCATTCAGCAATTCAATCAATTTCTGATTTTTATAGAAGAAAATTTAAAATCGCATCATTTGTTTCAAAAATTTATAGTCGGTTTTCCAAAAAAAAAAAAGAAAGGTGTCTGTGAAAGATTGTAAATATGGAACAAGGTTATTTTTAACACCATATCTAACACTAACACTATATCTTTAGAAAAAATTATGTGATTTTCAAATTTTCTTCTATGAAACATTAGAAATTAATTAAATTTTCAAAATGATGCAAAGAAAATGAAAATTGAAGAAAAACGCAATGACTATAATAATGAGAAAAATTCAATATTTGGCAAATTTTTTTTACAATAAAAATTGTTATCGCGTAATGAGAAATGTGCGACGCTATCATTCGGTTAAGTTTGATCATTTCATTTCTGATTCTGACCTATTGATTTCTCAAATAGAATCAACATCATCTTTCATTTATTATTTAATTTTCCTTTTAGATTTCTTTAATAAATAACCGCGATTTCAATAAGATGAAACACTCTGTTTATATATACATTTATTTATTAAGAAGAACAAAAAATAAAATGAATATAAACAAATAAATTGTATATTTATAATTTACATATATATAGAATTATATATATATACTATGTTTACGTACATTGGCTTCATTCAACTATTATTATATTATATATAGTCGCACAGTCATATTAAATATATTAAATAGATAATAGACTGTGATGTATTTAAAACTATAAACAACGAGCATCAGCATATATATAAATAATATATAATAATATGTACATACAGTATAGAGGAGGAATTGAACTTGATGAATAATCATAATCAACATTTTATATATACTCACTATATATATAGTATAGTTTTAAATGAAAAAAAAAAAATATACGTCGATTATTTATAGCACTTTTTTAATATTTATATGAATAATTATAATTAATTATAAAATTATTTATGCATTATCTGTCGTATTTTATATATATATATAAATGCAAGTAATGTGTGTATGTGCAATGTACTCACATACATATAATCTAATATTTATATATTAACATATTAAATAATATGGTTAAGTTTAATTATACAAAATATATGAATAGTATAGTTTCAATATTTAATAAGTTCACTCCGTAAATACCTTATTATTATTATTTACGACTAATATATATGTTTAAGACTGACGAACAAACTGCGATTAATTATACGGATACCCTTTTGAATGATCTTAATATATGTGATCATTATATTTATAAAAACAATTAAAATGTTAAAACTTTTCAAAAAATCCCATTATTAAAATTCATTTATAAGCGATTCTGTTACAAAATTTAATTAAATTGAATTTTGTATTATTGAAAGGAAATAGAATAGATAATAAATAGGACTATTTTTATGGTATCCCCGACGATTAATTGTTTTTAGGTTCCACAACAAAATACAGTTTTTCATATTTTGAAAACCATGACGTGCGGGGGTTGTCTATCAACTAGATTATAGATTCATTCATTAATTCAATAGAGTTTAAAAAATAAAATTAATTTTTCGCTATACAACCAACAATCTGGTTTTAGCGTCCAACAACAGCCTTCTGTTGTTAGTTTCTTAATTTGTGGATTTCACGGTGTCGGTAATTAGCCGTACGACCAACCGCAAGCGGAAAATACAACTCTGTGTTAAAATTCAGATTCGAAAAATAACCGAAAACACAAAACATATTTTATGCATTCAGTAGGATTCGAACCCACGACCCCAAAATTTCGTTAGAATTTTAGGTTGGCATTTTTGTCATTTACACCACAGAGTTATAAATAGAGTTTATCATATCTAGAGATCATTTCAAAATTATTTAAAAAATCGTATATAAACACGCATATTCTATAACGAGTTATAATATGTCATCCTGTTAAAGGTTAAAGGGATGCACTAAGCACCAGCACAGGCACAGGCACAGGCACACAGGATCATTTTTTTTTGTCGATAAAAGCCAGAGAAAAGTGTTAATATTATACTTTAAAGTATAATAAAGTTACATATACTGAATTTACTTATTATAATATGGAAATGAAAAGTTTAAAGACTAATTTGCCTTTTCTCTTTATACCTATTGGAAAATTGGATTCTTATCGTCTGTGTATTATAAGTACATTCCGTTTTTGTTTCTGTGGTCAATTAATTTAAATATTCAACAATTAATAATAAAAAAATTATCACTTTATAATTCTCATTTATATCTATTAATGTAATATGTATATATATATTCTATAATGTTCAACATTCAATGGATAATCTGCTTATTAGAAAATTTATTTACTGTCATATGACAAAGGATTAAATTGTATATATATAGGGATACGATTAATTAGTAATATATATAATTAGATATTCATAAATGATAGGAATAAACAATATTTTTTTTAAATAAAGATAGACCAAAAAATAACTTTAAATATATGTTATTATGTGTTTATTATCACGCATAACTCTACTATATAAAAGATATAAATATTATTACATAACAAATTACCCTTACTTATATTAAATTATCATTTCATCAAATATATATATAATAATACATCCCCTATTACACTTACACTCTATCGCATATATTTTAATACAATCATTTATATATTTATATAATTGTATATTTATCCTCAATATATATATGAGATTATGAAACTATACCCTACCCTATTTTTTTTTTAAATATGTTTTCTGTTGGTAAATAATGACTATAAATTTGTTATATAAATAAACTATTTATATAGATATACTTGAAATCAAGGGGGTGATTTCAACTTATATTTTTTCCATTTCAATTGCGAATGATAAAAAAAAAAAAAAAAAACTGCATACATAAACTAAACAATAATGAACCCAGGAAAAAAATAATAATATAATGGCATTTATTGAGCGACGATCCTGACCGACCAGCGATAATTTTATTTGGCTTTTGAAAATTAAATATACCAGCATTTTAAATTTATTATTTATAAATATAATTTCCATATATTTTATAATAATCATATTTATTTTATGTTATATAATATAATTACGTTGGCAGAGGGTTGATTAGATTAAACAAACAAAATATTAAATATATATAGTATATATAATTAATTACAATGATATAAAAAGTAAATAGAATTATTATTCAATTTTTAATTGGATTTAAAGGAAGAGATATTATATGATTGTTTTAAGAAAATATTTCAAGAGATATTTTTTTATTAGCATATATCGATCATAAAATTACCCTTCTAAAGATCTCATATATTAATATGTTGGTTAAAAATGGGACGCATATCGCGGATATTTCCATATTTTTCTTTAGATAAATATATCGTTTAGAATCATTTTGTGAAATTCTTGAAATTGAAATTCTTGGGAAATGGAATTGAAAAAGCATGAAACCTACAGTCTTTTTTTTTACATATTTTTGTGAATTTTTCCTAATATCTTATCAAATTCATATGGCAATAATACAAATTAATTAGGAATATAATATAACTATATATGTAAGATTTAAATGAATAAATATTTTCTTTAAAAATTTTAAATATTCAAAAATTTCAAAATAAATGTTGAAATGTTTTGCAATACCTCATGTACCCTCTATCGTTTAATAGAAATAATAATAAAAAATATACATTTGCAGGTTCAACAACTTTGAGAATAAATACAAAATATCCTATGTCAAAATATATATTAAAATAATATAAACAACACAAACAAAATAACACAAAATTTGTTTTTATTATTCTTATCAGTATAGTGTTTATGTTTTGGTTTTTGAGTTTTTTTTTTTCTTTTTAAATTGCATTATTTATTATAAGTATTGATAAAATCAAAAGCAAAACACAAAAAAATGGAATGTGAAGATAATAATATTAATAATCCTAGTGTTGATTCAACCATTGAATATTATAATTCAAAGGAAGTAGAGGAAATATTAAAAAATCATGGTGTTGGAATTCGTCAAAATGATGATAGTTTTTTTCAACGGGGTAATTTATTTGCACCGGCAAAATTTGTAAAATTAGGCATTGAAAGTATGTATTTTCCTTTGTAAAACAATACAATAATAGAGTTTGCGAATATACAAACAATAATAAATAATAATAAATAAAATATTCTAGAATTTAACGGTAACAATGTTGGAACTGCCGATTCATATAAATATAGCCTGCAGAATAAATGTGAAAGTGTAATTTGTAATGTACCATCGTGTCGTAAAGAATTTAATACAATTTCCGAATATAATAGTCATTATAAGGTATTACATCAATATTCATGTCATATATGTAAACGGAATATACCAAGTGCTCATCTCTTGGATTTACATTTATCAGAAATGCATGATACTTATTTTGCCATGCAAGTAACAAAAATGCCAATGGTAAGTTAAGTCAAGATACATATCTCATTAATTATTCACTTGATTAATTTGAAATTTTATGTACTTTAATTTTCATAATTTTTTGTATTTTTGTAGTACCAATGCTTCTTGCCCGATTGCACCCATAAAAGTTTAACAGTTGATGAACGTAAAACACATTGCATTGAAACACATAAATTTTCACGCAAATTTCGTTTTGATACATACAAAAGAAAAGCATCGAAAGATATTAGTAAAAATACTGGTTGTGGTGGTGGTGGTGGTGGTACTACTTCAAAAATCTCTTCGGATGTGAAAATGTCTGAAGATTCAAATAGTGCTCCAGATAGTATGGGTAGTGGTGATAGTGATTCTATGGTTGGTGGTGGTGGTCGTGGTGGTGTCACAAACGATGATGATAACAGAATGTATTCTAGTAAATTACGACCAATTATTGCTAGTGCACAGAGTACCGCATCGGCGGATGCAAATGGTAAAATATGTCCATCAAAATTACGATATTTTAATTTTGGTCATTCACATGCAAGAACTTTTCAAAACACATCCAAAAAGAAACAATATAAAAACAAAAGTAATAGTAATAATAATAATAATAATAATAATAATAATCAACATACACCAACCGTTAGCCTAGAAACAATGTCTGTTGATTTATTAGAACATTTACCACAATAATATTAGTGAGGATATTTAAAAATTATTGGATTTCCAATAATATATATCCTCGTCGTATACATTATATTGTGTATAATAATGTCAAATATATTTATAATAAAAAATATTCTTTAAGAATTATTTTGGCTGTTATATAAACAAACATCTTATATTTTTGTAATTTTTTGTTTTCTTAAAATTAAAAAAATTGTTATTTATAAGAAATTATTATTGTTATAATTAAGTGTAATAAATAAAATTAAAACAGGAAACTGAATAAATATATAAATAAATAAATAAATAAATAAATAATATAGTAAAATAAATAAATATGGATAAAAATATCGTATTATGCTTCATTATCTAAATCATCAATTGTATCCGAATTAATTAAATCATCATTTTCATTTTCATTTTCCTCATCATCGTACGCGGTCATTGACATTGTTTCATTAACAACTATAGGTTCGGTGGTCACTATAGGTATTGCCGTTGACGAACTGGTCATCATGGCTGGTACAGTTTCACAATGGTCACCAATATAACCACTTGGACATTCACATTTAAAATTACCATCGTCTTTCGTTAACGATGTACATTTTCCACCATTTTCACATGTATTCAAATGTGTTTCACAATAATTTAATTCTATTTGAAAGGTATAATGGTATTTTATAAAATATTGTAATTAAAAAAACAAATTTCTAATATTACTTTCATCACATAACATTCCACCCCATCCTGGTTTACAATTACATTCCCATGGTCGTACACAATCACCATTTTTACATCCTGGATACGGATGACATTTTGTACAATTTTCACCCATCCAACCAACTTTACATCTGCATTCATCTGGTTTTCGACAATAGCCATGTGAACGATGACAATTTTTCGAACAAATAGCTATAATACAATGTTTTTTTTTTTTATAAATCCAGTCTCAAACAAATTATTCTAATATATTCTAATTATATATAACTTACGTAAATGACATAATATTCCTGTGTAACCCGGTAAACATCTACATTCTAATGGTTTTGTACATGTTCCATGAACACAACCGGGTAACACTTGACAATCGTTACACGATTGTCCATCCCAGCCGAAACTACAACGGCATTCATTCGGTCGTGTACAATAACCCCGTGATTTATGACAATCACTTCGACATATTGGTTCTGTACAAAATGTACCATCCCATCCCTTATGACAAATACATTCAAATGATGAATTACATCCACCGTGTTGACAACCAGGTAACGGTATACATTTATCACAACGATCACCATAATAACCCAATTTACATCGGCATTCATTTGGTTTATTACAATACCCTATAAAAATTAAAATGAAGATTTTATTCGTATTCGTTTTCATATATTATATTGTATTATAATAATCGGTGATGCTATAACCTTGTAATGGATCACATCCTTTACGACATTGTGGTACATCACATAAATCACCTTGCCATCCCGGTAAACATTTTACATCACCATTATCATCACATATATAATGTGAATAATCATTTTGTGATGCTGGAATTTCACATGCCTTTTTTTTTTTTTTTTTTTTTTGGATATAAATACATTGAATATATAAATTAAATTATAAAATTCGAACTATATTTATTCTATAACTAAGTATAAAATATGTATATGGATGAGATTTCCAAATGATATATTTACCTGTTTTTTCCATTTAGGTACATAACGTTCTGATACTGTAACATCAATAAATATTACAAAAGCACAAATTATTATTAAAAATAAATTTTTCATTTTAATTTTTTCCAATTTAAATCCACAAATTCAATTTATCATTTAATGTTTTATAATTTTATTAAATTTATCTAATTTTATTGTAAAAACACAATTCTGAACTATAAATGCGAAATTGTATTAATTAATCGGGAAATAGATAATAGATAGTGAAGTGATGAGATTTATTTTGTTTTTTATTTTGGTTCCCTATATATAGTGTACATAAACATTTTCCTATATATATCTGGAGATGAGACAATTATATGATTTAGTCATTATCGTTTAGTTTCATTTTTAGTTTGTCATGAATTATATGAATATTATCTTTATTATCAGAGGATACAGAGGATTAAATATAAGATGTTATTAATAGTGAAAATGAAGGCTTATAAATATATTTATACAAAATCAATTGATTAACTTTGAAATGCGATATCAATTGAAAGAAATTATTGAAATTAAAACCAAAAACATAATGATTTAAGTAAATGATTTAAGTAAAATTATTATAAACAAAAACCAAAAATTCAAATACGCATATATACTCGTAACTCGTATATATATGAACTCAATATAATATACCTTTTGAATTGATTTCATTTAAAATTTCACTAAAAAAAATTATAAGTTGTTTTGAAATACAATAATATATTTATATGGAATTGATATAAAATAGAAAATAGAATGTATCTATATAATTAATAATAAATAATATATATTCAGGGAAAAGGTAAAAGAAGTATGGCTTCGAAAGTAATAAAAGCAAAAAAATTATTTATAAAAAACCCCAATAAGTGATCAAAGAAAAAAAAACCTATTTAAAATTTAATTCAAATCTAAATTGTATCAATATTGTGATATGCAAATAAAATAATTAAAATATATGAAAAAAAAAACAATTTAAGAAAATTTAAATAACAAAAAGTCACATATAAATAAAGAAAACAAAAAAAAAAGAATAAGTGAATGTAGGTCAAATAAACACACAATTGCATTCGGTCAAATATATTATATATATATATTTTATATATCTGACTACATATACATAACAAATATTGTAAAAAAGTGTTAATATTTTAAACTTGAAAGTATATATTGTTTAGTTAAATTATATTGTTTATCAATGACACATAATCTTTCAAGTTTAATGTTAAAGAAATTATCACAATATTTTTTTTTTTTGTATTGTTTTGTATTATTAAATATGTAGGTAAAAATAGAATTTCTTTTTTGCCACTTAATTATTAACACACACAAAAAAAATATGTATATATAAATTTAGTTCAGAATTGTATTTTTGCAAAAATCGGCAGTTAAATATATTTGTATTTGCCACTTAAAAAATCACACCTTTTCTTGTATAAATTATATATATATACTCGTCCACCATAAACCACAAAATATTTAATTTAAATAAATATAATTTATCACTTATTTTGTATTTGTTTATCTTGATTAAATTTACTTTTTATATTTTGAAAATAGAAATTGAAAACAAATACACGTTAAAATACGCTTGGATTTGGAATTATTTATTAATATAATAAACCGTGAACTTCTTCTGCTTCTATGTTCGACTTAACTTACTTGACTAACTTTTCGTTTTCAAAAATTTAAAAATGAATAAATCCTCTTATATATAACTTTTTTTTTTTAGAGTTCTTTCTCATATATATACTGAATAAGAAATGTTTCTTATTATTAACTATGTGCTGAAAAGAAATTTTTTACATTTGTTTTATGAATATATAGTATAATGATTATAGGTAAATTTCCTGAAATCGGTTTATTATACCGATATATTGCGTATGTTATGGGGGGGAATTTGTTTGTTAGTCTGTTTGTATCTTTTTATTGATGGTTCAGACTTTAGATATATCTTTATATATATACTATATATAAATATATCCAATTAAAAAATCTAAGAGCCCCTCCAATTGTTGTTATAAGAATAATGTACACAGCAGGTAAATAAAAATATATAACCATAATAATTTAATTAATATACCTTCTGCATTTTACAATGATTCTGGTATGATATATAAAGTTTTTTTCTTTATATACATGAGACATTGACATTGAATCATTTATATTTTTTATATCTTTTAAGTTCATTATAACAATTACATTTGCATTTATAATGTGTTAAAATAAGTAATGTATCATATAATAGAGGTTTTATTCCATTATACGCATATACAATATAATGATTTATATACAAATTTTCCTTTGAAATGCATTTCTTTTATTATATTATATTGAACATATAATAACTCTTTCAATATGTTTCATAATCGGCGTCTTATATTATAGCTATAGGATCGATGTATAACAATTCCAAATTCATTAAAATAATTGTATTGAATAATAATTTATAATTTAATAATATTTCAGCGGTGAATTATCTTTATTGGTGAGGTCATATATCATATATTCGTATATTATTTGTAAAGATATATTGGAAATAATTCGCTATATACACACACATAAGATTTAGAAAATTAACATTATACAAGGAACGTGCTGACCCACTTTTAACAAGTATTCATATATATATATATATATATATATATATATATATATATATATATATATATAGTTTTCAAAGGTGTAGGACCGTTTATATTATATATGCATCGAGATCGCATCTCTTTGTGTATAAGCGGGCCAATGAACTTATACTATATATAGACTATATAAAATAATAATTATATCAACCCAAAAAATAATTTTTAATTTATACTCATTTATACAGAATAGATGTTGCATTTATTATCAAAGTTTTTATATGAATTAATCCGTTTTGATTTTTTTAATATGAACAATAAAATAATATAGAAATATATTAATTAACTTAATTTCACAGAACGTTTCAAATCATGATCTAAATCTAAAAATGTAATAAATAAAAATATGTCCCTAAAAAAAGGATCATCTTCATAAAATGTTATATATATATATTGGAAAAATTGAATCTCTTGTAATCCTTAAATTTAAATAATAAATTTTTAATTTAAAAAAAAAATTCAAATATCAAAGCTTTTCATTTTTTAAATTTAAAATCTGGCAAAAAAACAATATTCTAGTACAAATTTTAATAATCGAAAGAAAGCTCTAAATTTAATAAAGCTCTATAAAATATAAAATAAATACCCAAGAATCCATTATAATATTTATCATAAAGTCGGTCGGTTCTCCCAACCAAAATCAGGGAGCCAACCAGACAGGGAAAAATCGATAGATGAAAAATATGAAAGAAATATATGATTGTGTGTGATAACAAAGTTGTTTTTTTTTTTAAACATTACGCATTTATTATTATTTATTTTTTTTGTTAAAGAAAATCTTGAAAATAAAATAATAATAAAGTTTAAAAACGAAATTATATTAATATTTATTTTACGTGTATTTTTTTTCCATTTAAAAATATTTGTATATAAGTTTTTGCATATAATTATTCTTATTATTTTATATATTTATAAACAAAAAAAAAATTTGTGAATTAAATAATGGCATATGATCGTGAAATTTTACGTGAAATTTGGGAAGGACAATTGCCTGTATGTTTTCAACCTGATCCAGAAGAATATATTGGTTTACAAGAACCTGATAAATTCTATTTAATGATATCACGTTTAAGTTATTTACCATTAGTTACGGATAAGGTAAATAAAATACGAAACAGTTTTTAAAGAGTTTATATTTTTTGTGATTATTTTTTATTATTATTATTATTATTGTAATTTTTTTTTGTTTAGGTTAAAAAACATTTTATGAGATTTCTATCAAATGAACAACAACAAACACAGACACAACAACAACAAGCCCAACAAGATACGGCTGAAGTATGGTTTGATTGCAATGGAACACCATTAAAATGGCATTATCCAATAGGTTAGTGTATTAACTGTAATTTGAATTTGTATTTGATTGAAATATTGAAAAAATATATATATATATATAATTAAAAGCTAAAAGCTCTGTACGAAATATATGTGAAAATGAATATATATGAAATGATTAATATGTGCCGAAATAGCTCAGTTGGGAGAGCGTTAGACTGAAGATCTAAAGGTCCCCGGTTCAATCCCGGGTTTCGGCAGTGTTATTTTTTTATTTTTTTATTTATTTAAAAATTTTTTTTTAATTGTTCCTATAAAAGGTGTATTATATGATTTAACAACAAGGGATGATGATGTTCTGCCATGGCATATAACAATACATTTTAGTAAATTTCCCGATGAAGTTCTATTTCGATGTCCAAATAAGTATGAATAAAATTTTTTATTTTTTATTTTTGTATGACAATCCATAGATAAAATATTCATTTCTTATTATAACAGAGATATAGTTGAATCTCATTTTATGTCATGTTTAAAGGAAGCGGATGTTTTAAAACATCGTGGACAAGTTGTATCGACAATGCAAAAAAAAGATCATAGTCAATTGTGGTTAGGATTAGTTAATGGTATTTATCCAGGCGATTTTAACTGAAGCGATTTTTTACTGAAGTTTATGTAAAATATATTGGTTTTTTTTTTATAGATAAATTTGATCAATTTTGGGCCGTGAATCGACGTTTAATGGAACCAACTGGTGATCAAGATAGTTTTAAACATATTCCAATTAGATGTTATAATGAGGTAAGATTTTGATTATAGATATTTTTTTTTCAATTAAATTATTTAAGAATATAAAAAATATAACTATACCAAAATTGGTTTTTCACTGAAAGAATAAATACACAATAAAATATAAAATAATAAAATAAAACAATTACAATAAAACTAATGATTTCGAGAATATTCTTATTATATTTCAACTATGATATGTCTTTAGTAGTAACCTTTAATATATACAATTTACGTAGTATTTAAAATTTTAAAAAATAAAATTGAATCAATTTTATTATTCAAATATATTATAAAATGCATTTTAATTGCATCAGAAGTGAAATTTATTTTATGTAGGTATATTTAGAGACAGAGAGCATTCATAAAATATTCCTAACCGTATATCAAAATAGAATTGATTAATTTTTTATTTGTACGATATTCATTAAAAAAAAAAACACAAAAAAAGAAACAAATGTATGCATATCTATTTTTAAAATATATACGTACAAAATATAAATATGTACGTGATTATTTCCTTTCAAAACATATAGTTATTTATTTGTCTTTCCATTTAGTTTTCATCTCGTGTGTTCTATTATTTGTCATTCTAAAAAAAATATTTGTGCTAAATTAATTGTGAACGTGAACGTAATAATGTGTCGTTACCATATTTAATTATTCGTATATACATATATATGATGATGTCCCATTTGTTTACAAAAATAAATATATGAATACCTATTCAAGTGATTATCAACGTTATATTTGAATGGTGATCTTAATATTATTAAAGAATCAAATCCTTAAACATTATTTTCCCACAAACAAACGAATATTACGGAACAAAACGATACACAAACTATATATTGTAAGACCGTATAACATTGAAATATATTTAAAACTAGAAATGTGCTGCATATACCTATTTTAAACAAAAAAGAAAGGATCCTCACATTATGAGATACATAACTAACAGATCTTTGAAGTATTTCCAATCTTTGAAGATTGACATAATAATTATATTATCCCCATTATTGACTATATAGACTTTTTACGGATAACCAGGTATAATAATACAATAAAATTGCATAAATTTACAAAAAACACTAAATTTTAACAATATTTAATCTAACAATTAGATCAAAACTAAATCAGTAATAGAAAATGTAGATTATATATACAAAAATAAAATACATTTCCTCCTTATTTTCGTCGTCGATACACAAAAACTAAAGCCAATCAATATATATATATATATATATATATATATATATATATATATATATATATATATAAATATTATCAAATTGTGTGATCTGCTGCTATATAGTCCACAGTTAAATTTAATTTTAGAATGATTGATAAAATAAGAAAAATATTATATACCGATATTACATAATCGATTTTTCAACGATAAAATCTAAATAAATTAATTTCTTAACATCACAATAATGAAATTAACAAATTTTACAATCATTAAAAACAACGTGAATCTGTTTCTTTTTTGCTATTTGTTTTTCTGTATTTTTTTTTTCCTTTAATTTGATTTATTTTAATCAGAAAATTACTAACTAACCAATTGAAATCTAAATATAGAAAATTAAAAAATATATCGCATCTAAATAAATATTATTATAATAATATATGTATATAATATATGTGATGTGTGATTTTTGATGAATTGTAAATGTATATATTTTTAGAAATATGTGCGCAATTTTGTTCAAGTAAAATTAACCAAAAAAAAATTTTATAAAAAGAATTATCGTAAAAATTTTAACCGAAAACACGCCAACATCACACCACACATCATCTCATCGTTGACGTTTGTCTTTTTATATTTTTTTTTGCTATACCCATCTTATAAAAATAAATGTGTATTATGCAAATTGTATAAATAAATCATATTGAACTTCGACAATTCAAAATAATAAAAATATACGAGAATGTTTGGCGCTTACAACACCCATAAAAATATATTTCTTTTTTTAATTTTTGTTTTGATTATTTAACTGTATATAATAGATATTGAAATGTATATTTTTATATATAATTTAAATCTTTTTTTTCTATATTATTATATACATCGATAGATTATGTGGTCGTTTGGTACTATAGATAATTGGCAAATATTTCGATTTAAATCAAAAAGAATATTTAAATTAAAATCAAATTATAGTCATTTATTTTATTTGCTTTATTGTACTTATCTTTCACTTTATATACATTTTTTGTAGTTTTACCGGAGAATTTTGTTTTTTATAAATGGTAGGTTTTAAAGGATACTGGATAGGTAATAAAGTATGTAGGGACTTAATAATTCTATAAATGTTAGAATACCCTTTATTAAAAACTTTTGTGTCTATCTGAAAAAATGAGGTTAAGGTAATAAATATATCAATCAATAATCCAACTAAAAAAACAATATCACTCACATTAAAAAGAAATTTTAATTATTTAAATGAATACCTGAAAATTATGTTAAAACTGTTAAGTATATAAGAATACAATAATATCAGATGATATAGTAATGGAAATCATATTGAAATAAGTTCGAGTCGACGTGTCATATACCATTTAGGATATTGGACGTTCATTTCAATATCGACTATTATAAAAATAATATGATATATTTATATAGTATATACTACTCTAACCACTATTATATCGGACACCTGCTATTTTATTAGAATAATCGATTTTGAGATGCCAAAAAAGGACTTTAAACAACAATTTTTTAATCCTTCCAATTTTATTTCATAAAATTATGGTAAATATGGTTAGTTAAATAATTGCGCAGACAGAAGTAAAAAAACTTTTAAATTCAATTAGTTATGGAATTTATTTCAAAATGATTCAATTTCACAAAAAAAAAAGTTGACCATTATAATATCGTTCGTACATTTAAATTATACGCCACTAATCTCCTTTGGCCTATATGACCACATCCATTCTCTTAGACGTGGTATTTACTAAGTTTTTGCATTCATTCGGTGTTTTTGTATTCCTCATTTCAATGATTTTTCCTTGGCATTCTTCACTCCTTCAATTGTAACTTTCGGATCGTGTTTTAACTTTGTTTTATTAATGCCCACAATTATTGTATTGGACTTAAATCAGGACTTGGAGATGTCCATTTCTAAAAGTGGATTTATGAACACATTTATTTAGCTTCCAACCAGTTCTTAGTGGCTTTAGCGGTTGTGGTAGAGCAACATCTTATTGAAATTTATATTCGCCGTTTGAAAATAATTTAATAGTCGATCGCAAAAGGTAGTCATTTAATATATGAATGTGTTTTTGGGAGTTAACCGTACACTAAATGAGATGTAAATTAATAAAATTAATTAAGTAAATTAAAACAAAGAAACGACTCCTTTTGAAACGTAAATTATAATAACTGGATGAAAATTTCACAGTGCGTTTTAAACAATCACGATGGAATGCTTCATTTTGTGTGTGAATTACTCGATTATCGGAATCACCAAACAATAACAAATTTACATTCATCATCAAAATATAATGCTATTCCATTGCCGCAGAACTCACAATTGTTTATTGTTTTGTTTTTTGATGAAAACAATTGAAAGGGACTTTGATTTGTGATAAAAAATTATTAGGGATTATTATTAAGAAAAAAACATTATTTAATAAAATATGTCTGTATTTTTATCTTATATTCATATAGTTCGGTTTATGAATTCATGGCTTTGTCCACTTTCGTGCGACCACTTTTTGGATTGCTGTTGACCATTTTAGACTTATATCACTCCTATTTTTTAACAGTTGCGTTTATCACGATCAGTAACAAATTTTACCACCACTTTCTGTGACCCAAATGAACCGGTTAAACCATATTTTATTTAAATATCTGATACGGTAAACGTACAATTATAGTTACATTAAATTCTTTAGGAATATTTCGTATTATTTTTAATAATAATAAGATTAAAAGGAACCATAAAGTCCTGATTTAAGTCCAATAGAATCGTTGTGGGAATTAATAAAACAAAGGAAAATACATGATATAAAAGTTACAATTGAAGGAGTGAAGAATTCCAAGGAAAAATCATTGAAATGAGGAATACAAAAACACCGGATGAATTCAAAAACTTAGTAAATACAACGTCTAAGAGAATGGATGCTATTATAAAGGCCAAAGGAGGCGTTACAAAGGAGATTAGTGTCGTATTATATAAGTGTCCGATATTATAATGGTCAAATTTGTTTTTTGTGAAATTGAATCATTTTGAATTAAATTCCATAACTAATTGAATTTAAAAGATTTTTTTACTTCTGTCTGCGCAATTATTTAACTAAAACCATCATTTTATGAAATAAAATTGGAAGGATTAAAAAATTGTTGTTTAAAGTCCTTTATTGGCATCTCAAAATCGATCATTCTAATAAAATAGCAGGTGTCCGATATAATAGTAATAGTGGTTAGAGTAGTATAATAATTCTGACAAATAGAAATAAAGGAAATGATGAAAGATAGATACCGTAGAGATAGACCAAAAACAAGACTGTATTTAGAGAAAAAATTAACCATATATATTTATTTTAACACTTTAAAATTAAATTTTTTTTTTTTTTTTTTTTTGTATTTGAAATGTAAACAGGATGGAACCTATACACAAAAACTTATCCAGCCCATTACTGATTCAGGTCAAAAACGAACAGTACAGGATCTACTTGAGGATTTTTCAACACCTGTACAAAAAGCAGGTAAGTCTTTATTATTTATTAGGTGTTAAATTTTATTTACTATAGTTAGAAAAAAAAAAGCAGAATTTTTTTTTTAGATATTTTTTTTTAAGAGCAAACATCGTATTATTTTTTTTTTATTTACATATTTTATGTTGTTTTATTTTATTTTACATCTTTATATTCAAGACTATATAGAAAATTAAAAAAATAAGAATAAAGATCGACCTTTCTATACCTCTGTGTGTGTAGTGTGTAAATATATATATATATATAATTTAAAGAAAACATATATAAAATAATATTAATAATTTTGCGATGATAATAATTATATTGTACTAATAATTTTGTACACATATATGCAGAATATATTTTAATATTTATTTTATTTTTTCCTTTTTTTTTTTTATGGTGTGTTTCTTTGCTCACCTCTTAAACGCAAACATAAGTATACAAATATAAATTATTATTATTATTATTATTATTATTATAGTGTAAATAAACGATTTTTTTCCGTTTGTATAATAAAATATATCAAGAAAGATATATTTTATAATAAAATAAAATTGATGTGAAATGAAATATATTATTATAACTTTCACAAATTCTGTACTAAGTTGCCAATTTCATTAAAGTTTTGTGTTTTAAATCAGCGTACATTAAGACACAGAAAAAAAATTTTTAAATAATTTTATTTTAGAAAAAGTAATTAAACATAATGATTAATTGGTGGCCCAAAAAAGGTGCGTTCCTGGTTATTTTTTCGCCCTATTCAATTTAAGAAAAGACTGCTACTTTCCTATAACTCAAAAACCGTTTACACTTCGCCCGCAAGAGGTACAATCTAATTTATGAGTATAAGGGGAATGTTTAGGAGAATTTCGCATTATCTATCGAATGAATCCCTGAACGTTATTCTAACTCAACCAAGTTATGATATTTTTACTACAACTCTAACATAATAAATAAAGCGTATACAAATTGAAATGAATGAAATCTATAAAACATATTATTCTTAAACTAATATAGAGGATTATATCTTATTTCATTTGAATATAAATAAACAATGTATTTTTAATTAAAAACAATGAATGTAAAGTTCAAAATCTTCAAAAGTACATGGGGTTTTTGCTTTAATCATGCCGCATTGCGATGTTGGTATGGATTACAATAATTGATGCAAAAATATTAAAAAAAAATGATACATCTGCATAAAACGAAAATGAAACTAAATAAATAATAGAAAAAAATGAAACTTATTGATTTAGGACTATGTTTATTGAAGGTATATTTATAACAGATCATATCTTTCATTTCTATTTAAATATTATATACGTACGGACGCTCTTTTAAACCGTGTTAATAAAGAAAAATTCTTTTAACTTTTTGTTGCTTAATTTGTATACTAATATGCTATAATTAAAACCCGATTATCAAATTAAGTGATTTTTAGATTTGGTTTTTCTTAAGCGTCGTTCACGGTAAATAAGAAATTTAATCCTATGACAGCATATTAACAATCATCATTTCATATTTTAATAATTCTCTAAATTTTCCCTTACAAAATAATATACAATTGAATTTTCATAATAAATTTTGGGGGAAAATTAGAAAATTCTATAAAATCTTTTGTTTACTTAACCGAATATAACAAAAATTATATTTTTTTTTTGTTAGTTTTTTTTACGGTGTTGGTATGTAATTAGAAAAACACAACCCCATATGAAAAATATTTTACTCTATATGTATATATAATTTACATCCCAAAATAACAGAGGGTCTTTCCTTTGTTAAATTTCGAAGTTATATAGGGTATATTACCTTAATAAACCACACACGTATATATATAGTCATACAATGTATATATAATATATATATTAAAGTTAAACATATTTGATTACCATTTTTTTTTTTATTGTTATTATTTAGCTTGAGATCTCTTTTATATGTGCCGCGTGTTATTGAAATTCTATATATTTATTTTTCTTAAAAATATATCGTGAATGCAGCATTACAAAATGGTTAATATAAAAAATATACAAAAAGTATAAATACAATACATATAATAATATATATAAGATATATTTATTGATATTGATATTGATGATGAAGAGCCAGTCAATTAATTTGTTCAGTTGTTGATTTTTTTTTTGTTTTTACCAATATATAAAATCGTAATATACCAATTTTTTATTTTTTATATTTCACTTGATTATTTGATCACTTGAATGAGATATTTTTTATTTATCTTTAAATTAAATTTATTTACATAATCGAAACAAACAAAGAAAACAAAATGGATTTGAATTGAATTGAGAGTCGATTAATTAAAAATTCAGTATGTTTATTTTATATGATCATTAGAATAATTGAGCCGCCAATTATTTCGTTAGTCGTTTGGTGCGGTGTATGAAAATATAAGAAAATTAATAGTACTTTTTTTCTTCTTATATATATATATTATTGTTTTATATTAAATTGAATTGTGAATGGTCGACGATAGTCTATATATATAATATTAAATTAAATTTTAAGAGTTTATACCTCATATAAAAACTTTAAAATTTATGAATGAATTAAATTTTGAAAAAAAAAAAAAACTAAAAAAATTATTATAATAAAATTTGTAAATAAATAAATATATATAAAATCTAAAGATGATGACGCGATATAGATGCGGATAATGTACTATACGTACAGGTACAATACAAAGGACAGAAGAAAAAAATTAATTAATTATTCATTTCATGTTTTTTCTGTTTGTTGAAAAATTAACTATATATGTATATTTTATATTTCGTATGCGGATTGGGTTTTTTCTCTGTTTTGTGATTGTAATAATAATAATAATAATAATTACATTAATAAATAGAAAAGAATAAATTAAAAATTTATTTTGTTTTTGAATGAGCTTCTTATTTTTTTTTTTATTTTTTTTGTGTGAACATTATTATAAATTTTGAGGGAAATATTGACAGGAAAAAATCAGCAGATACAAAACAAAAAACCATATTCATATATAATTTCACTTTAAATGTGCGCCGAATATTCCATAATATTATTTTTGAATATATTTTAAGTTAGGTATATAATAATACATAAAGATTCAAAAAATAAATATATAGATTTAAGTGAGAGAAAACAACAAACTATATTATGATGAAGTTTTTTTTTGTTTGATATAGTTACGGAAAATCCCCAATAATTTTTTTTATTAAAATGTTTGCGTACACTTAATATACATAGTTTTTTGTTTTAAGTATTATTAATATTGTATATTGTGTAGTTACGATGTAATTACAATTTTTATTCATTAGTTTGATCTTATTATTGCTGGTGCTGGTTCATGGTGGATATAAAAGTTTGTGTTTGATTTGCACTTTTTAGTCAATTTCTCTATATATTTATACATTTTTTTAAGATAACCTTCATTTAATCATCGCAATTTTTAAATTAAAATAAAAGAATTACAATTTTGAAATTGTAATTTAAAAAAAAAAACGCAAACAAAATACGTTGATTATAAAATTTCTCATCAGAACTAACATTAAATAAATTTATTAGCCCTGCGGTTGGTTATCCTCTGTTATATATCCAAAAATTATTATATAGTTAAAATCAAACCAAGAAGAAATTGATATCATCCCACATGCCTATTTTCTATATATATCTAAATGTCATCTAAATAAAATTTAATATTACTAACAACTAACAACTAACGATTATGAATTCCAACTAAAATCTCATATAAATACAAAAATTATTCAAATTTTCACTATTAAATTTATATAAAATAAATAATGAGTTCATTATAAAATTTCAATTTTTTAATTTTCTAAATAATTGATATATCTACTATATACGATATACGTTTTGTTTTACTTAATAATTCTTTAATCTAATTTAAAAATATCTATATCTATAATAAAAAATCCACATCATCCACAAAAAAAAAAAACATAAAACAAACTTCGATCTCAATCTAGATACGTACGTTGATCAACAGAAAAAAATCATGAAAAAAACCCCCCCATCATCGTCCAACACAAAACTATTTTTATTTTATTTTATTTTTTTTTATAATCTATTTTCGGAGGCGTTCGTTAATTAATTCAATTGCCAATAATCACATAATAAAATATACATATAGGATAGCAACAACTATAAAAATAATCAAAATGTATTATTAATAGTATATATGTATATATAAGTAATAATCAGTAACAAAACAAAATAAAATTCTTTAATTATTTTTATTTAATTTTATTTATTTTTGCATACATCAACGTATTTTTGTTGTCGTTTATTTTTTTTTTTATTCATTATATATATACTATACTGTTTAGTTATTTATTATTTTTTTTATATATACCACATATTTAATTAAAACAATTTTTTATGTGTTGGTTTTGTAATTAAAAAATTTATTAAATGAGCATTATATGAAAAAAAAAATGTTATGTATTTTATTACAAGCATTTGATCGAAAGATATTTATTTAAATGTTTTAAGAAACAACAAAAAAAAAGTATATAGTTTTGGAAAACGTATAAATTTTTTGGGTGAATTTAACTATAATACGATTTAATGAAATCTTTAATTGTTTCTTACAATTTAATCGTACCACTTTAAAATATACACATTTGATTAATTGATTTCTGTTATATTTAAATAAATCAAAATTCATAAGACCTCGCTATATATGCAAGTATGAGACATATTTATCGTAAGATTTTATAAACAGCTGGAAATGACCTATAGAATGGTGTACCAAAGGAATATATATTTCTGTGAAGGTGGATTTGCTAGAATTATTCAGACAACAAATGCAAAAAAAATATAGAAATAACATTGTATATATTTCAATATTTGCAAGGAAAATTTTGCAATGCTTCTTTCAAAGAGATTTTTTTTTCAAAATTGTTATCTATATATAATCAATGAAAATTTGTCGTCGATATGATTGAGATTTAAAAACAAAATATCTCATATTTTGATCAAAAATGAATCAATTATTTTATAACATATATTTAAAAAATATATCCAATTAGACAGTAAATAACAATTTAATAAAAAAAAATCATTTAATATATACCATCGTTTAGACCGAGCTACATATATATATTGTATATTGTATAAATAAAAATAATGGAAGTAACATCTTAAGAAGTTGATTGTCTAGATTTTTTTTTATATTATTTTATCATTCTAATGTAACAAATTTTTTTTTTTTTTTATATAATATATTATTGATATTATTATACAATAATTATATTTATTCTTTATGTAAAATAAGCAAAAAAAAAACTGTATATATAAACAAGAACAACTTGTTGTTTCTATATATATGATAAACAATCTAGCAAATAAATCAATTGTAAAATTAAAGCACGTACATTTGCGTGGTTTTTTTATTATGCGGTATTTTAATATAAAATGTAAGAGATATAGATAGCGTTTGATATATAAGCAGAAATAAAAATTTATATTTCTGTACAACATTATATATATATATAGAAAATTGGGAAAAACAACAAACCTGACTTATTATAAAATGATCGTACTTTATATAATGAAAAATATAATGATGATAATAATAATCATATATAATAATTATCGCAATAATAATAAAAATATTTGAATTGTTATATCAACTATCAATAACTTAATATATAACATATATTTTCTAAAGCAAATTACTAACGAATTTTATATTGTTAATTTTATATTTAATCATAAAATATATGCGATTAAATAATGTAAAATTATTTATTAAATTTCATTCCAAAATTAATATTTGGTTTAAAATTAACATAAATTTTTTTTGTATTCGCATTTTTTGTATAAAAAGTAGGACGCATGAAAGAGATTTTAGATTAAAAAAAAAAAAATTGATTGCAATAAAAGATTATATATGCGTATAAAAAAAAATATCAAACTATTCAACACCTTATAATATATTATAAAATGATAAATTATATTTTATATATATATACCTATATATAAAGGTATTAAATATATTATATGACAATTCTGGCGTGTTTTTTTTTTATGTATATATGATATAATAAAACGTATATAAAAAGTTGTCTCAAACGTATATATGAATAAATTTAAAAAAAAAAATCATGGTGAAAATTAAAACTGTATCGAATTAAAAAAATAAAACCATTTCATTTTAAAATATATCCCTTTATATATGCGATTAAATGCTTATATTGATATATGTATATATACAATTGCCGCCCCGTTTGCCTTTCATATATTGCATTAATCTATATGCATATAAATTTATATGTATTTATTTACATTCATATGTTTTTAAAAGAAGAATCATTCTTATACCATTCACATATATATATATATATATATATATATATATAGATTCCCGTATATCATCCATATATATCGCATCCATATATACAATCGCCGAAAAATCATCCAAAATAAATTTGTATATAATCTAAATAAAATCTCGCGTTGTGAAATTGGTGGAATCAAAAAGGTATAACTTTTTTAACTGCGTTAATCATCAAAGGAGAGAATTTTTTCATGATTTTCACATATTTTTTTTTTTATTTGAATATGTTATACCATATTATACCTATCTATATATACCATATATTGAAGAATTCATTCAAAGAAAAAAATATATACACAACAAGAAATTTTTTTTTTTAAAAATACAAGTGTGAAAAGGAAGTTTAATACTAAATATATACAGATAGATATTCCAAATGTGAATAAATAAATAAATAAATATACGTGCATGCATTCATATAAGAAAAGAAGCAATGGAAAATTTATGGTACGCATATATGTATGCATATATATTATATACAGAGATAAAAATGTATCAAATATTATATATAAAATACAACCGGTCGCAACCGACCAAAAAGTGTAAAAAAAACTTTATTTATTTTCCTTTATATATAATTATATACATAAATTCTAACTATATACATATATGTATTAATATATATAAATATACGTAAATGCACAATGAATGCATATTAAATCTATATAACTTCTATATGGTTGGATATATTAAAAACAAATGTACGTGGAATTATTATATATATATATAATTATATATACATTTATATATGGAAGTAAAAACTAACATCCAAAAAAAATCCATATCACAGAAAACCAGCCAACCAACAAACCAAACCAAAAGTATAACCATATTATAAAATATATATATATATATAAAATATCTATATAGCCGACAAATATATAGCATATATAGCTTCATATATAATATTAACAATAAATTTTATCAGCTATCTTTCGAATTTTTATTTTCAAGTTTTTTTTTTTTAACTCTTTATATATATATTTATTTATTTTTTTTAAAATTCTTTATACTATCATCTTTATGACGACGATATATTCATTAATCTGCATATATGGAGGTTATCCCAAAAGTATAGATACCAACACGTGAACGGGAAAATGGTTTTTTGGATCCCGTTTCTATAATCTGGACATATATATAAATTTGTCATAGTCGTATCTATCAATTGGGTATATATTCCTTGGAAATCTTAAATGCCTTAACAACATTTTGATTTTTAACAATGATTAATATATAGAAAAAACTGTAAACATTCTTACAGACTTAATGTCATATGTTTTTTATTATATGTTGATTCGTTAATTCGTCTCGAGATAAAATATGATATTCACCTGATATATATGTACATATTTTTGTTGAATATGAAATTTTTCCATTTAAACATTCTTCAGAAATGTGTATTTAAAAAAAATCCCTTTAAACAACTGATGTCCATTGGTTTTATCAGTCATATTCTGTTATCATACATAATTTGTTTGGTTGTTTGTTTTTTTTTTATTTTTACCGTTTCAACTATTATCCGTATACTATAAAGAATGGTCATGTATCTATCGAATAAATTTCCGCTTTAGATTTAAATTTTATTACTATATATATATATATATATACTACTCTAACCATTATTATATCGGTCACCTGCTATATTATTCCAATGCTCGATTTTGAGATGCCAAAAAAGGACTTCAAATAACAATTTTTTAATCCTTCTAATTTTATTTCATAAAATGATGGTTTTAGTTAAATAATTGCGCAGACAGAAGTCAAAAAACTTTTAAATTCAATTAGTTATGGAATTTATTTCAAAATGAAAATTTAACCATTATAATATCGGACTCTTAGATTATACGCCACTAATCTCCTTTGTAACGCCTCCTTTGGCCTTTATGATAGCCTCCATTCTCTTAGACGTGGTATTTACTAAATTTTTACATTCATCGGGTGTTTTTGTATTCCTCATTTCAATGATTTTTCCTTGGAATTCTTCACTCCTTCAATTCTAACTTTCGGATCGTGTTTTAACTTTGTTTTATTAATGTCCACAGTGTCCGATATAATGGTGGTTAGAGTAGTATATATATATCAATTCCCATTCCCACATTTATTAATTTTTAAAGATTCTAATAATTTTTTTAAGCATAGATGACTCAAAATTTTATTTATCATATAAAAATATAAAAATTATAATGAATATTTGATATTTTTACTCGGTTATCTATCGAGAAAACCTACACGGTATATAGGTTATTTAATATCAAATCCCATTGAATTTTTAAAATAACCTGTAATAATAATTTGTTTGTTTATATTCAATGTACAAACTTGACTTGACTTTATTACGATGATGATGCTGATGATGATGATAGTGAAAAACCATTGACTTTAAGAAGTAATTCAAACGATATAAAGTTTAAAAAAAAAAAAAAATCTGTTAGTTGTTTTATTTATTTTTCTTAAATTTTTTTTTTTTTTAGTTCTTCTTTTCTCTGATTCACATTATAATATAAAATGTGAATCTTTTTTTTTTTTTTATTATTATTTATAAGATCCCCTCAATGTATATGTGTATTTTAGTATAAGAAAAATATACACATGACGCTATATATATATATATAAATATAAATATTAAGAAAAGCGAGGTATATATTATAATATAGTATAGCACTGTACAATAATAACATGTGTGTATATAAATATATTTTGTTGACGATGTTTTATAATATAAACTATATGTATGTATATTTATATAATATATATTATACATTGCCAAGATGCACAACGAACGATCGAACAAACGACGCTGCTAGACTCTATGACTCCAAATTTTTTTTTTTTTTTATAAATTGTAATTTTATATTTTATTCGATATATGTATACAAAAACATATATAACAACAAAAGCATTACATTTTATATTATTTATTTTATTATTTTTTTTACTTTTTATAATACACAGACTTTTATCGAGCATTTCCATTACCATATATATTCCGTACAGTATATATGAACACGTATAAAAAAATAATATATATTTGTTGTATTAAATATATATATATATATATATTGTATAAATTTTATATATATACAAAATATAAATGAACTCGTTAAATATACAACAAGAACAAAAAATATATAATAACATGAAATACTTGTATGGGTACACTTTATTTTTATTTTATTTTTTTTATAAGTACCATTATATTATTATATGGATGATGTATAGTATATGGATATGAATAAGTGAATATCGAAGTATAGTAGGTTTTATTATATAGTTTTAATATATAGAAAATATATATAATCATATAATACAGGTATCTATCTATATATGATATTTGATGTGTGACGATTATAATAAGTGCAGCATTTATAAACAAGTTGCATATACATATTTTTTATTCAATCATATAATTTTATATTTGTAATTTTTATTGTATTCTACGATGCATTGGGGCTAATCTATAAAATATATAGTATCGCAAATTGTAAATTGTATATTGTATAAAATAATAACAATTTGTAAATTGATATACAATAAATAATAATAATATATCTTATCTCATAGATATGATAAAATCGCATCTTTATATATTTCAAAGATTTACAAAAAAAAAAAAAAAGGTTGCAATAATAATAGGTATAAAAATGAATCAATACAATATTGATTTTCATTTTATATAGGGTTATAAGGATCTTAGATTTAGATGTATTAAGACTTTATATCTATAGAATATGTTTACTTAATTTCATTTTTTATTGCACACTTATTGCATCGCTTAAGTGTTGGTGATGAAATTATTGCTGCGAAACATTAAAACGTATATCGTGAAATTTTTAAGGCTTGACTTTGTTATATATATATATGATGATTTTAAAATTGATATTGATTGATATAAAGAGAAAAATCATTATTGAAGAAGAAATCGCATCGCAATAATCCATTATAAAGTTACTTTTATCATCATATGTGAATGTTTTCATAAGAAAATTAAAAAGAATTGCATCTTTTTTGATGTGATGTTGCGAACATACAGTTATTTTATAATTTTGAATGACAATAAAATGTATATGAAGAAATATATGTAATAACTTTGTATAAATTAAATAAATTCATATATATATAGACAAATGAAATTGTAATTACATATATCTTCAGAGATGTAAAAACATAATGCCATGATGTTGTTGATATCTTATAAGCTACACCTTTTTTCATTGCAATAATTATAATATTACTAAAGGGTGATTTTTTAGCTATTATCTTTTTGGCAACACTGGTTTAAACAGCTGACGCACGTTTCGTGTTTTGTTTCACTGTCAAACATCTTCAGTTTGGTCTATAATTTAACTATGAATCGTCTTAGCAACGAACAACGCTTGCAAATTATTGAATTTTATTATCAAAATGCGCGCTCTGTTAAAAAAGTTCATCGCGACGAAATTGTGTTCATCGACGAAGCTCATTTTTGGCTCAATGGGTACGTACATAAGCCGAATTGTCGATTTTGGATTGAATATCAGCCAGTAGCATTGCAACAGCTACCAATGCATCCAGAAAAAGTCACAGTTTGGTGCGGTTTATGGACTGGTGGCATCATTGGACCGTACTTCTTCAAAAATGATGCGAATCGTAACGTAACTGTGAATGGTGTGCGCTACCGTGAGATGATATCCAACTTTATTTTGCCCAAAATGCAAGATCTTGACTTGCATGACATGTGGTTTCAACAAGACGGTGCCACATGCCATACACAGCACGCGCAACAATGGACTTATTGAGAGGCGAGTTCGGTGAACATTTTATCAATTCAAATAAAGATTTCATGCATTTTTCTGTATTTTATGTGTTTTTTTTTTTGAAAAACTTTAATATAGCTTTTAAAAAATCACCCTTTATATACTAAACAATATGATTTCTATATATCATATATATAATACAAAAAAATAGAATTGCATATTCCCTTATAAGTATGCGAAAATGTTATATATGTATATATTTATATTTATCTAAATGGAAAAATATGAACATATGTTTTTTTTTTGTGTCGAGACCTGCATGCTGTATTAACTAATATGTATAAATATTTTTTCCATATATTAATTATTTTCAATTATATATAATTAAATTCATATACCACATTTATATAATTATTCGCAGTTCATTATTTCCATTTGTATATTGTATTTTGTTATGTTTTTCTTATCAATACAAATAAACAATATATAAATATAATGAATCATTATTTCAAATGACACACTAATATTTATATAAATAATGGAAATATGGTCAGATAATGGTTAATGGATAATGGTCAGATACAAAAATTAAATACAATTTGTGATTAATTATTATATTTATATAATGATTCATATAAAATGAAAATTTATATTATAAAAATTTTTAAAATCAATATTTTGTATATTTACTATAAAAACTATAAAATGAAATAAATAAAGATTAATATGACAATTATAGATGCTGCTATCGTCAAAGTCTCCTCAAAGTCTATTCATTACTCGTATATATTCTTGAAAGGATATTTATTTTTCGTGTTTTTTTTTTTTTTTTGGATACGAATTCACGAATTCCAAGTGAATTATATTTATAAACTATGCATAAAAACACATTCATCATTAGTATGCATAGTAAATATTAACAAAATTCAAAACTCCAAAATATTGAATTAAAACGAAAAGTAAATCATAAACAGTATTAAAGATGTAATAAAATTAAATTTCAATTTAAATTTTAAACCAATAGTTAGTTAGTATATTGAACTATATATTCCTTTAACAACAAATGATTTATTTTTAAAATAATAACCATACGACCGAAAAGAATCTAAATCGAGGTTTCTATATATTCAATACTAATATCAATGCATTCTCTTTAGTTCAATCAAACACCTTATAACAAACCGTCAAAAGTAAATAAAATTCAAGTAGCATATCTAAAAAAAAAAAAGAAAGGCAAAAGAAAACCCTTTTAACTTTTATCGGATATTCTATAATAAATAAAATAATTGAATTAAACAAAAATAATTAATTCGATATATAAAAAAATGTTTTAAACATAAATGTTTTAAACAGCAAGATGGCCATATTGAGAATTAATCATGGGAAAAGAATTTATAATTTTTGGTTTGTTTTTTTTTAATAAAAAAATATGTTATCTATACCATTATATATTATTATAATGTTTGTTTATCTTCAAAAAACCAAAAAAAAAAAAACGAAAGGATTTTCTAATATATACCTACATCGCAACCTTTTTATTTATTGTGGTTTTTTTTACTTCTATATATGTGCTTGAAATGTATATATAAGATTATGTTTTAATATGCCACATGATTTATTTCTTTTTTTTTTTAACAAAGTTATAAAAGTTTTCAATGTTTTCATTAAACGTAAACGACGTACAAATTTATTATGTTCAAATTATATTTTTTTAAATATGCAAAATAATCATTAACAAAAATACAATCATCCGTTTTGGTATTCGAATGATGAAACCAAAAAAAAATTAAAAAAATATGATTCAACAACATTCACAAAATGGACAAACGCATCATACAAGAAAAGAAAAAATGTTAATTAACAAATAGAAAAAAAAATTAGAAACACCAACGACAAGACAAGACGAATATCTATCTATAGTATATATACCTGTCTATTTTCATTTATTTATTTTATGGTTCACTATTTTTAATATATATATATATTCATAATCTCAATATACTAACGATGTATAGATAAATGAATAATAATATGTTGTTTATAAAAAAAAAAAAAAATAGAAAAAAAAACTTAAAATATATTAAAAATAAAAAATAATATAAATAAATATATTTCTTAGAAAATATATACTACACACAACACGTTAATTAGATTTAAAATAGTGATTTAGAAATATATGTATATCGCTCTACCTACAGAATAAATTTATACAATTTTTTTATTTTATTTATTTATATTGTACGATATAGTTTTTTAAAGTTTTTTTTTTAATTTAGAATTGGTCTGTTATACACAGTGCGACAATTAATATATCGGACGCAAACCATATCTCAATAACCAGTGGGACGATCTATGTGATGGAACAAGTGGTGTTTTGAAGCTTGATGTTTTCTCTATCGCCTGTAAAAATTTCATTGCATTTGGTTGACAAATAAAAAAGTTATGCCATTTCTTGTGAAACAATATTTTAGTTGAACTAGAAGTTTTAACATGGAACAAAGATCAATCATTAAATTCAACGCAAAGCTTGGTAAATCTGCAACAGAAACGTTCAAATCGATGCATCGAAGTAAATGGCGATAATTGTATGGGTATAGAACACAGTTTTTGAGTGGTATAAATGTTTCGTGGATATCGTGTTTCGTGGCTAAAATACAGGCTATAAAATAACAAAAAAAGTTCCATCGAAAATCATGACAATGCTCGTTACATTCTTCGGTAGCAAGGGAATTATCCATAAATAATTCGTTCCAACTGGTCAAACAGTCAATGGCGCATATTATATCAAAGATTTGAAGCGTTTGATGGGCAGGATTCGTCGTATTCGAATATCGTGAATCCGATAGATGGTGTTTGTTACACGATAATGCACCAAATCACACTTCAGTTATTGTTCGTCAGTTTTTGGCTCGAAATCAAGTCTGTGTGTTAAATAATCCACTTTAATCCAATTTAATTTTAAATTCAACTAATCCTAACCCATAGTTAAATAGCTAATATTTCTCTTTATTTTTTCTTGTTAAAATCTATATATAATTTTTTTTTAACAAAACTATTAAAATAAAAGTATTAGAATTTTACAAAAAAAAATAAGAAGAGATTTATCGAATATAAAATTCCCTATATTTATTATAATTTCCCGTTTATCAGGAATTTCCCTTTAACCGTAAATTTAACAGTACATTAAAATAATTTCATTGTTTTTTTTTTTACATATTTCCTAAACAAATTGAAGATTATAATTTTTTTTATAAATAATCCTATATATGTATATAATCAATTGACTTAATAGTATATATATATATATTTGAATGAATGAATTGGATTATTTTTTTTTTTATATTTTCATAGAAAATTAAAAGGGTTTCATTCAAAATCCTATAACCACATCATTAAATTAAAACCCTTTTCACAGTACGAAATGTGTGAATTCCTATCTTATGATGTCTTCAATAACCTAAAGTCTTAAGCGCATTGATTTGGAATAGGTAAAATATAATATTTTGTTTTTATTTTAAACAGTATACAAATATGTAAATACTAATGTATTTGATGATATAAAAATTTATTCAATATATTCAATATCAAAAAAAAGGTATATTTACAGAAAATGTTTTAGAGATTTTTATAGTTCATTTTGTATGCTCATATATAAATGTATTTTCCGGCGTGTTTTTTTTTTCCTTATAATTTTATATGTATATATATGACTGTTTGTTCTGCCATAAAATATACTTATATATGTATGTATGAATACCTATATTATAACAACATTAAATACCCACAAGTTGTATTAACATATATTTGTATGTTTTTTTTATACGTTCGTTCTTATATTATTTAACAAAAAAAAATGTATATTTTTTTAAAAAGTCGTCTTAATGTCTATAACAATTTTCTGTTGTATATATATGATACTATATATATAATATGATAATATATTAACTCTATATACGTCGTCCATATATACACATATTTTTGTTTTATTTCACAATATAAAAGTAATTTTTTTTTATCGTATAATTTAGATATAGTTATACTAGCTATATGATATGGTGTAACTTAAAAGGAATTTATTAGGTATATATATATATATATATAATATTATATGGATGGATATATATTCTATTACATTTTCATGCATGGCGATATGTTCTTTTTATATTTTTATATACATATAAGCTTAAGTTTATATATTATTTTTGAATACTAAATGTGATATGACATATAAGTATACGATATAGAAATGTATTTATTTTTTTTGTTTAACATATCAACTACTTATATATTTGGTTTGTTATAATATTTGAAAATATCAATATGAACTCATAATTTTAAGATAAGAAATCAAATATAGGTAATTCTATATTACAAATATGTATATTTATATGACGACGAGGCACACACGGGATATTGAATATATTATTATTTGTAAATACATTTGTTTTTGTTTTTTAAATTTCAACAAAAAAAGTCGGACTTAATATTTAAAAATTGTTTTATAATACATTCATTTATATTATTTTCTGTAATGGTTATCAGAGGAATAAAAACAATTGATTGAAAATCAAATATAAAGAATTAAAAATTTTCGTATATAGTTTTATTTATTTGGTAGATTATTTATATATGAATTCCAACACCGGAAACATTTTGAAAGCTACGATATATACAATTAAATAATTTCAATTACAATTACATAAAACAGATATTTATAAACTCAAACTCATACATAGATTATTATAATGATCGGATATCGAACAATCTCCCGTGCTCCGTCTTTATTATGGGGGATATCTAATATGGAATATTTGACGGTTGTTGTGTGATCATAATTCAATATCTGGTCACAAAACGATTATTTTCGAGAATTTGATATCAGAAATTGATCTAATGGAAAATATTTCTGTAAAAATTATCATATACACCGATGGCCAGTTAAATAACACAGTGATTTATTACGCCAAATTTTTTAGTTTTACAAGTACAAATTATGTATACAAAAACCGATAAGTTACTGGAAAAATGTGTTATGGACCGAAGAATCAAAGTATAAACAATGTTGATCGGATGGAAAAGTGTATGTACGACGTCTACGTAATCAAAGCATCAATCCATTATGATACACATTAAACACTGTAAAAAATGCTGGCGGTAGTATCATGGTTTGGGGATCGCTATGTTGGCATGGTATTAGTCCACTGAAGGAAAAATTAATCAGTATATGTATAAAAGCATACTTAAAAATGCAATGAAACCATATATGCTGATGATAATATGCCATTTAAGAACAAATTTATCCACGATAACGATCCAAACTCACCGCTCGTTGCATAAAAAGATGGTTGTTAGAACAACAAATTAGTGTATTGGATTGGCCGGCATAAAGTCCGGGCTTGAACCCCATTGAGAATTTGTGGGGAGATGTCGAAAAGGGGATTAGTCTCAATCGACCAACAAATTTGCACAAGTTGCGGGCAGTCGTGCAAGAGGCTTGGCTTGCAATCCCATTAGATCGATACGAATGTTTGGGGGAAAGTATGCCTCGTCGATGTGCTGAAAGTAATTAAAGTGAAAGGTTTCCCAACAAAATATTAAACCGACTTTTAATCAATTTTTTATTAATTTTTTATTTTGTGATGCAATTAAAGCCAAAGTTCGTGGACTGTGCTATCGTGGACCTGATCACTTAACTTTAAAAATTTTTTACGTTTTATGTTCAGAATTTTTTTGTTAAAGAAAATATAGATATGTATTTACATTAATTATGAAATTATGTATTACTGTTTCATTTCTATAAACTCACTTAGTCAGTTTAACAACTGCTTCCATTAGATATTTTTAAGAATTCAATCCAAGAAATGGGTGTGTTATTTAACTGACCACCGCTGAATATATAAATATCGTGAAAATTTGATGAACATTTTTTTAATCCTCAATTGAAACTCTATTTTCAGTGATCAGTAGAAAATGTTACGTAATAGAAATTATTAATTATATATTTATGTATATGTTATATAACATAAAGCATATTTTATTTTTTAATATATATTACTCATTTATTCGAAAGTAATTGAATTTGTATATGCATTTCTATTTTAAATATATATAATTTATTATATTATATGTATTTTAATTTAAATTATATTTAATACAATAAAACAATAAAAAATAATCCGGAAAAGGCATCGAACTCTTATTAATTTTTTTTATAATGCCTATACGTTTTGTTTTTTTTTTTGTATACAGGTAAATATAATATTATATTAAATATCATATAGAGATATATTTAAAAACAAATTCAGTATACGAAAGTATTATAATATATATAAATGAAGCCTTCTGGTGAATTAGTATATACTACCATTTGTATATACTCTATAAGCATTGATACAATAATAGTTTTTAAAGAAAAATAAATATATATTTTAATATAATTCTTTGACAAACATATCGATTTTATTGCCTTTGTTCTTTAGGATTATATATATGAAGATTATATGAAATGAATGTAGAATATTGAGCACACTTTCCATTATATATATACTATTATTATTATATCATATATGTTGTAAAATTGTAAAAATATTCTTTATACATACTTTTTATTGTATTTATAATATTGCGTGTATAGAATATATAATATCATTCAATTATTTGTATTGTTACAAAGTACAAAGTAATCGAGTGTATAAACAATGTCGTTAGTTTTTAATATATATATGATAAATTTATATACGATTGAAGAAGTAAAAAAGGATTGTATATATAGTAATTTTTCAGTTAATACATATATTATCTAATAATATCATTCATTATATGTATATACAAATACAAATGGACTGCGTAATTTAAATGTTTGTACCTTTTTGTTTTCTTCTTTTTTTTTTTTTAACAATAATATTTGTGTATTTATTTATTTATTTTAAGATTCTATAATTCTTAGTATATGTGAAAAACGAACAACGAATTGAAAAAGAAAAAAAAAATGAAATTTATAGTTTTTTATTTTTTGTCTTAACAAAGCGAATTCATCAGAAATTATCTTTTTTAACTCGATATAGAATCTCGTTAGTTTATGTCAGTGGCGGATCTGGACCTCCAAGGGTACTTGTTCATTTTAAAAACTGGTAGAGAACAAAAAAAAAAAAAAAAAAAAACTAGACATTTTAATTAGAAAAATGAAATGTTTGGAAAAATAATGAAGTACGCATAACAAGCATTTACGAAAGAATGAAAAAAGATCGCATTAATTTTATATGAAAGGTTCATTTCTATAAGTGAACATTATATAGTAAATAATATCTATTTTTTATTCATATATGTTATATGCCAATATGCCATATATAGAAATGAGAAAAATAAAAAAAAAACACAAACAAAAAATATTTATATATTTTCTATGATTATATACACCGCAGCAGGCAGTATATGAGTATGCGAGATTTGAATGATAAAAAATACAGCATACAAACAACCATACAGCATATATAAGAAAAAAGAAACAAGCATTTGTATTATTGTTCACAATTTATAGTGAACCAAAATTAAAATAGTATTTGTATTATTTGTATATTCGTATACCTCGCATTTTCGGAAAATATAAATGTATTTGCCATATACAATTAAACAACTATGTATAACAACAATATTTTTTGGTTCATTTAAAATTGTGAACACTATGGGAGTGCGATTAAAAAAATGCACGAAAGAAAGAGTATATATAGATTAAAGGTGTATGTATTTTTATGTTTTTGTTTTTCTTTTATGCGACGTTTCTTTATATATATGATATATATACCATTGTGTTCATTATTTAAAATGAACCTAAAGAATATTATCTCTTATATTTTTTACTGATAAAAATAATCAGCGCTGCAAATTTTTTGGGACACTTAATATTATTTTATTCATCAAAAAAATTAAGAAAAATATTAAAATCTGTATTTTCTTAATTATTTATCAATATTTTTAGCCGGTGGTTCACTGAACAGAGTGAACAAAACCAAGCTACGCTTATGGTTTATGTATTTAGCCATGATTTTTATATATAAAATATATATATTGTATATAAATATGTATTATATCATCCTATATATAAATTATTCTCTGAATGCCAGAAAATGTAACGTTTATTATAAAGGGTGATTTTTTAAAAGCTATAGGAAAGTTTTTAAAAACAAAAAAAACACATAAAATTCAGAAAAATGCATGAAATCTTTATTTGAATCGATAGTATGGTCCATATAATTTAATGTTTGAAGATTATTTCATGCAAATGTTGACGTTGACTGCGCCTCAAATGGTCCATCCGCTTAGTCCAATTTGGGCATACTCTTTCCAACATTTCAGCCGGTATCTCACGAATTATTGCTTCAATGTTGTCTTCCAATGCGTCAATTGAAGCGGGCTTGTCTGTATAGACATGAGCTTTAACATAGCCCCACAAAAAATATTGTAAAGGCGTTAAATCGCACGATCTAGGCGGCCAATTGACCGGTCCCGAACGTGAAATAAAATGTTCAACGAACTCGCCTCTCAATAAGTCCATTGTTGCGCGTGCTGTGTGGCATGTGGCACCGTCTTGTTGAAACCACATGTCATGCAAGTCAAGCTCTTGCATTTTGGGCAAAAAAAAGTTGGATATCATCTCACGGTAGCGCTCACCATTTATACAGTTACGTTACGATTCGCATCATCTTTGAAGAAGTACGGTCCAATGATGCCACCAGTCCATAAACCGCACCAAACTGTGACTGTTTCTGGATGCATTGGTAGCTGTTGCAATGCTTCTGGCTGATATTCTCTTACCCATTGAGCCAAAAATGAGCTTCGTGGCTGAACACAATTTCGTCGCGATGAACTTTCTTAACAGAGTACGTATTTTGATAATAAAATTCAATAATTTGCAAGCGTTGTTCGTTTGTAAGACGATTCATGGTTAAATTATAGACCAAACTGAAGATGTTTGACATTGAAACAAAACACGAAACGTGCGTCAGCTGTTTAAACCAGTGTTGCCAAAAAGATAATAGCTAAAAAATCACCCTTTATATATATATATTGATGTTAAATATAGAGCATATGCATATATATAACATTGGTACATATATATATATATATATAAATAGTATTTATATTTAATGTAAGCAGCCAAAAAATAAAAGGAAAATTAAAAAAAAAAAACCAAAAAAGAATTGTCATATTTCTATATTTATACATTTAAAAGCAAAAAAACAAAAATATATCTTTGTTAATCACAATATTGATGCTTTTTTAATTTTTTTTTTTAATTTTTCTTTATTTAAATATTTTCCTTATAAACGATAGATGCTGTTTGAAGAAAATTAAAAAATTTAGTGCGGTGTGTCATATTTGATTTCTAAATTGAACAGAACAGATAGAAAATTGAAGATATTCAAACATAAAAAAGAAATTGAAAAATTTAATATATACATACAAATCTTTTAAAAAATATATTTATTTTATTATTCAAATAGTATTTTTGAAATTGATAAATAAATTAATGATAATAAATTAAATAAATATTGTAAATAAAGAAATTTTTTGTCTTGTTATCTTCACGAATTCACGATATATGTACACGTACACTCTAATCGATTCAATTATAGTATATTATATTATATTATATTATACAAATGTTAATGCGAGGTGAATATTTTTGTAAAAGTTATAGATTTTTTGCCAATAAACCAAAATAACCGGGTGATACTCGCGATAAATTCTTATATTATTGTTCTTTTAATACAACCTTCTTAAATCGTTTGCTTATATTGTTTATGCATTTAAAAACAAAAGATTTCAAATAGATTTTCCTATATAAATTTTCTCATCCCTATATAAAAAAAAAAATATGTACACATTTTGAATTTTTAGAATTGAGATTCGAATTGGTTACTTTTGAAATACCATATGAAATATATCGCATACATTTTTGTTTTATTTACATATAATAGATACGATAGTAATTTATTTCTATAATATATTTGTTATATTCTTTTTATTTTTTAAGTTATTCCCCGTTTTTTTTTATATTATTTAATTATTATCATCATCATCATCTTCTCGCTATTATCATTTAAAATTAATGTTTTTTTTTTTTTTAAATTATCTATCATTATTATAATTATCATTATTATAAATTGATGTCAAATATAAAATTTTTAGAAATTCACCATATAGAAAATTATATAGAAACCCACTGTCGAAAAATGGGTAAATTATATTAGTTATAATTATAAGAATTTGTGTATAATTATAACCAAAAATTAATATTGATATAAATTAGGTAATGATTTATAGCGTTTAATATTGACTTTGAGTATTAATGGACAATTAAATGGATATATAAAGTTAAATCTTATTAATGAAAAATATTGGAAGTTTATAGGATAGATTATAAAACGTAGATTACAAATATATAGATGTAATTTTGGAAAATTAATACATTTTTTGTGTTTATTTTTTAATCTTTTTTTTTTTATATTTATAGTATCAATACGTACTCAAGGAATTGCTATTAATACGGATACACCTTTACAATGGCTATCGGAACATTTAAGTTATCCAGATAATTTTTTACATATATGCTTAAATTTTGATACAATTTGCATGGGTTAGAAAACAATTATTTATTTATTTTTTTATAGAAATCAATTATGATGGTATGCGGGATATAATTTGGTATATATAAAAAAATAATTCAATATGTATTGTATAATGATTTTTTTTTGTATAGCTCAAAAAAGTTATACAAGAAAAAAATCTTAATTTTTTTTTTCAACAAAATTCTAATATATAAAATTTCTAATTTGTAAATAATATTTTTCTATTTAATTTGTATTTATATATATATAGCAATTATTTTTATTTCTTTTTGCAAGACAATATAAAGACAGTCAAATATTTAATATATATATAAGTTCACAGATTGCATTTTCTAAACTATATATATATAATAATAAATTACACATCACACACAATGTATTTAATTTAAATTTATTTTTAAGAATTATTCATTTCATGAATTAAAAATAAATAATAAAAATATTCTTTTTTGTTGCATTTGTTTATATTTAATATATATATATTATATGTTCATTTCTTCTATATAGTGAAATTTTAAATATTCAAATATAAAAGTCATAATATTATTTTATTTTTTTTTTTGCATGTGTTCATATAAATATATATTTATTATTATTATTAATATTTTAATGGATAAATATTAATTAATATTAAAATTATAAATAATAAAATAAATATAAAAAATAATTGTATTCAAAATTTATGGTTTTTCCTTAATTATATTTTTGTTAAAGATTTATTTATTTGCTGGGAAATTTTCTAACACATCCAATTCAATTATATAAATGTATGACGACAGAGGTGAGGTTTATTTACAATCATCATATGTGATAATTGAAAATGATTAGTATTAATAATTGATCTTAAAATAAAACTATATAAAGTAATCAGTTCAATTTTACTCTTTTCGGTATATTGAGAAAATATCCATTGGAATTTTATGAAAATTGATGTGGGAACTTTTTTTCATAATATTACAATATTAATAAAATGTTTTGAATTTAAATAAATTATTGTAATTATATTTTAATTATAAAATTAATGAAAATTACCATGAACATTTGTCTATGTCAATATAATAATCTATACATATTCAAAAAACCGCGAATATTATCTAAATTACTCATATATATATATAGTATAATAAATAATCTAAAAAATATATATTACTCATCATTTGAACTTTGAATTTTGTGCAAATAAATTATATATACTTTTATACAGTACAGTATATAATATTTCGTATCTTGAAAACTCAACATTAAATGACAATAATATATTTAAAAATTGACATCTTTTCTGAATTGAAATTGGGAAATACCTACCATAATCATTCATTTTATATAATATTATATTCAAAAAGGAATAATTATTAAAACAACATTTGGCATTTGTAAAAGAAATTGATGTATTATGACATTTTGTTTTATATATACACAAAAATTAATATAACAAACAATTAAATTAAAATATTTTTACCATATATATCGATAATATATATAATATACGCATATACGAAAATCACGTTTTTATATAAGTATATTGGCTTGTTCATTTACACATTTTACGCATTTTACGGTTTTTTATAAATTTCTTAAAAAATTGATAGTAAAGCCTCGATTTCTATGAAAATATTTTATTTATCACAAATATGATATTTGTGATATAAAAAAAAATGTGCTTTTTCTGAAATTTATTTTGCCTGGATAAAAAAACCGAAATTTAATAATAAATACCAATTGCTGTTAAATAATTCCATTTTTTATTAGTTTGTAAATTAACTGGATATTTTATTATTATGAAATTAAATCATAAAAATTAAATAAAATGTAAATAAAATGAAAAATGAAGTTTGGACGACGGTCAGCCGACGGCAATAGAAGAAAAAATATCAATGTCCGCCGTCAGTCCGCCGTCCAATAATCATAAAAAGCACCGCCATTGAAATGCATGTATTTTCAATTTGACATTTGCCGTCGTCTGCCGTCGGCATTTCATGAAAAGCATTACTTAACTGAACGCTGTTTTATTCAATAAAAATATATTTTTTGTGTATATACATATATTACATGTGTATGTGTAAATTTTGTATGGTTTGTTTGGTTATATATTACACATACATCGAAAAAAATATAATTTATGCAATCAATCGAAAAGAGTAAATGAACGCGTTTTGAGGTGAATAGCTTAAATCGTAGAGTTTATGAACAAGTCGTATATTTCATATTTTACGTATTGTTTGCATGTCATTGCATGGAAAAATATTCTTCAGTATGTCAATATATATATATAAAGTCTTTTATAAAAAGTGTATTTATATATTAGGTTGTCGAAAAAGTATTGATAATTTTTATAAATATATTTCATTATAATTGAATATTTCAAGTAGTACTAATCTGATAAGGTAACACTAACATATGTTCGAAACATGACATTTCGTAGATAAAAAAAAAAAAATTAAATTTGTTTAGTCATTTAAAAGTTGTAGTGCATTAAAGATGAGCGAAATTAGTGAAAAAATTCGATACATATTACAATTTTATTATGAAAAAGGTGAAAATACAATGCAGGCACATGAACAAATTTGTGCAGTTTACGGTGAAGGAACTTTATCAAAATTAACAGCCTATAGATGGTTTGATCGATTTCGTTCCGGTAATTTTGATGTCAAAGATGCACCTCGTTCTGGTCGACCAATCACTGAAAAACTCGATGAAATCATATAAAAAATTGAAGAAAATCGACACGTAAGCAGTCATGATATCGCTAAAGAACTAAACATCCATCACCAAACAGTTTTAAACCATTTGACAAAGGCTGGATACAAGAAAAAGCTCGATGTTTGGGTACCACATGAATTAACACAAAACAATTTAATGAACCGAATTTCCATTTGCGAAACGCTGTTTAAAAGGAACGAAATCGAGTCATTTTTAAAGCGAATGATTACAGGTGATGAAAAATGGATCACATACGGTAATAATGTACGAAATAGATCGTGGTCCAAGAGGGTGAAGCTCCTAAAACAGTAGCAAAACCTGGATTAACATCAAGAAAGGTAATGCTGTCTGTTTGGTGGGATTGGAAAGGAATCGTTCATTATGAATTACTAGCACCCGGTCAAACCATTGATTCCGATCTCTATTGTCAACAATTAACAAGATTGATCAAAACGGCGCATATTTGGTTTAATAAAGTTCATTTGAAATATATAAAAAAATCGATTGAATTTTGTAAAAACAAATTATCAATACTTTTTAGACAACCTAATATATAGAATTTGCCCCGTTTTTATCAATAATAAAAAGTAATTGAATTTTTTAGGTATCTGTTTTTTTTTGTGTGTCTTTTTTATTGATGAACTTTGATTTTATTTAAAACTCAAACGATTTATATGTAAAAACAAAAAAAAAAAAACTTTTAATGTATTTTGTTTTATATTTATACTTTTATTTTTAACAAAAAAAAAATGTTGTATAAAAACATGTGTGATGCGGAACATTAACTAATAAAGAATAAAGTACCAGAGAGGTAATTAAAAAAGGTATGTATATTTACGAAAGGTAACATATATATATAAAATTGAATTTAGTATTGTATAATATTAGAATATATTTTTTTTTAACACTTAATGATTGTGATATAAAAAAAAGTTAGTAACAACATTTGAATGATTAAACACATTTTTGTAGGTGATAATTTTAGATATTAATTTTTATTTATTTTTTTTTTTTTTTTTTTTTTTTTTTAAATACCACACCTTTTTTTTTTTTTTAACAACTAATATATAATAAAAATTGAATAAATACAATATAAATGACGTAATAAATTGATTAAATTTGTTTATATAATTGTATATATATTAAATTCGTCGATATATGTATATATATTTTTATTAGTAAGTATTTTCTTATCACCCCACCAAGCCAAGAAATGAATGATACGTGAAAATTAAACCAAAAAATGAAAATGAAGCAATTAAATATTTTATTTTTTATATAGTATTTAGTCAAATATAATAAATAATAAATTGTTTATAAAATTTATATTTACCGAATTGTAAAAATGTTTATAAAAAAAAACCCCCATTAATATTACGCATATAATTTTAAGTCAGCAAAAATGCAATGCGAAATTTATTAAAATAAATCATATATAGAAAAAAAAATTATAATATTTATATATAGGTTTCAAAATAAACACTTGCAAAATCATAACCATTTTTATTACAAATATTTGATTAATGTATAAATTTAATTTATTTATGCAATAGCAATTAATTAATATTTTTTGGAATGTACAAAGAAAATGCGTATTTCAAAGATATATGTAATGAATTGATAATTTTCCGTATTCGCAATCCGTTGGTAAATATTTCAAATATAAAAATATCAGAGATTTTATAAGGTATATAATTTATTAAATAATGTACGAATAGAGATACGTTAAAGAAAAAGGACATTTTTACATTTTCATAATAAAATTTTACCAAATTGGCATAAATTCAACGTTTAAAACTAAATAATTTCATATTTTCTGAATTTTCTACAAATATGAAAACAAATTAATACAGAGGTTAACAAACATTAAAAAAAAACTATTATACAATCTATTTTCGATTTACAAAACGAAATGTTAATCAAATAAAAAATATATTATAAAATTCTCATATGAACCAAAATATTTTTTAATATAATAAACATATTGTGTGCGATGCGATGTTCACGCTATATTATAATCATTTTAAACCCATCAGAATATATATAGACGAATTATATATATAGTAAATTGTACATATTTTTCTGTAATTTTCCATGCTGATAATTTTGTAATAAAAATTGCTTTTTATAAATTATCAATTAAAATATATGTATATGAAGTTAAGTTAAGTATTTGACAAAATGTAAATATTTAAATTATCATCACATTTTCCATATCACATATAACATACATACATACTTAATTATAATATGGAAATTTTATAATATGCAAACTTTTGTTAGATATAGATATACAGTACATAATAATAATAATAAATAATAATGTTCTGTATATGGCAAGTAAAAAAAACAAAGCAAAAAATTTAAGATCTATTTATATAAGATAACATCTCTTGACACAAAAATATATGTACGCATTATTATTAGCACTCTTTGACATCTTATATGAATTAAGAATGAATGTCGCATCATCATCTTTTATATCACATATTTATTATTGTTTAATAAATAAATTATGTAGATATATACTATTACTAATACTAATTTTTATATATATATATATAGAATTTTGAATTGTATAAAACAGTTTTTCTTATTTATGATAGAATATTTTACTGTATAAATATAATTGTTAATTATTTTTATTATTATACAATTTTTCTTTTGCTTCTTTATTTCTTTTTTTAATCTGATTATCTCTAAATAAGCTCAAAAAAATATAAAAAAAAAAAAAAACTGTTCTGAAATGAAATCTGACCGTATTACAAAAAGATGCAAAAAAAAAAAAAGTGTTGAATTTATTATATATAAATGCTAAATTGTTAAATATATATACATATAATGAAATATTTGCCATGTTATAAGAATTTTGTTTATCAAAGATTGTTTTTGTGTGTCGTTTTGTTTGTTTTTTATTTATAAAGGGTGATTTTTTAGCTATTATTTTTTTGGCAACACTGGTTTAAACAGCTGACGCACGTTTCGTGTTTTGTTTCACTGTCAAACATCTTCAGTTTGGTCTATAATTTAACTATGAATCGTCTTAGAAACGAACAACGCTTGAAAATTATTGAATTTTATTATCAAAATACGTACTCTGTTGAGAAAGTTCATCGCGACGAAATTGTGTTCAGCGACGAAGCTCATTTTTGGCTCAATGGGTACGAGAATAAGCAGAATTGTCGATTTTGGAGTGAATATCAGCCAGAAGCATTGCAACAGCTACCAATGCATCCAGAAACAGTCACAGTTTGGTGCGGTTTATGGACTGGTGGCATCATTGGACGTCCGTACTTCTTCAAAGATGATGCGAATCGTAACGTAACTGTGAATGGTAAGCGCTACCGTGAGACGATATCCCACTTTTTTTTGCCCAAAATGCAAGAGCTTGACTTGCATGACATGTGGTTTCAACAAGACGGTGCCACATGCCACACAGCACGCGCAACAATGGACTTATTGAGAGGCGAGTTTGGTGAACATTTTATTTCACGTTCGGGACCGGTCCATTGGCCGCCTAGATCGTGCGATTTAACGCCTTTAGACTATTTTTTGTGGAGCTATGTTAAAGCTCATGTCTATATAGACAAGCCCGCTTCAATTGACGCATTGGAAGACAGAAGCATTTATTCATGAGATACCGGCCGAAATGTTGGAAAGAGTATGCCAAAATTGGACTAAGCGGATGGACCATTTGAGGCGCAGTCAAGGTCAACATTTGCATGAAATAATCTTCAAACATTAAATTATATGGACCGTACTATCAATTCAAATAAAGATTTCATGCATTTTTCTGAATTACATGTGTTTTTTTTTTAAAAACTTTCCTATAGCTTTTAAAAAATCACCCTTTATATGCGCTTTTATAGTATATAGTATTTGCACACTGTCTGTCGGTATGTATATAAAAAATTATTAATATCAAAATTCGGGAAAATTATACTGACATCATTCCTTCAAATAAATTATTAAAATTATTATTTTGTTTGTTTTTTTTGTAAATTTATATTTGTCCATATACTTAAACAGTTTACGGTCTTACCGCCTTTATAGGTATTATATTTATATATATATATATATATATATATATATATATAAAATAAACATATATGATTTTGAATGAGATAAATATATACAATATATTGTGTGAATATATTTTTAACAATCGCAATGACAATATATATATAAGAAATATTTGGCGATAATAATATGACGTTGTGATGAACAACAAATTCAACAAGATAAAACAACACAATTTATAAGCTGAAAATTATATTTATATCTATATATACATATAGTCTATATATATATTGCATAGACGGAATTAGTTGAAAAATTGTTAGCCGCAGATATCAAGAAGAAGAAAATTTGCAAATATATATTAGTTTAAAAGATATAGCCGATTTTCCATTCGAGTAATTCTGTGAACGAACAAATGGTACAATCATTCTATAAAGGATATTGCAAATGGGACAAATTTTACGAACACTTTTTGAACTTATTGACTTTTGATCCAATTTAAAATTTTCTTCCATGAAATATTTGAGGAAAATGAAAATTGAAGAAAAACTATGGTTGTAATTCGATAAATTAAAAATTTGGAAAATTGCATTTTCCGGAAAATTATGTTTAGGCGGGTGTGTCTTTCGAAATATCCTATTAATTTTTTTTATAATATATGGCAAAAGTATTTCCAGCTCCGCTTATGATATTTTGATAAGTGTTTTTTTTTTAATTTTGCTATTTTCATTTCTAAAACTCTGATATAGCTTTTTTTTTTCAATATCAAAGCCAAAAACTACTTCATATACTCGTATATTAACTATATATGTATATATAATACCTACGTATATGGTAGAATTTATATTTTTGAAGTTATAAAAAGCGGTTTTATTTGATCTTTTTGCGCCTTTCTTCAAAATTATCTTTTTAGCGGTTGTCATATCATATATATGTTAGATTGAATATTATTGTATATATATATATATATACAAATATATAGAAGAAGAGTGTCATCTTTACTTTATACATATATGAATGATTACTACACATAATTTTCTAACCTTGTGTTAATTTTATTTTAATTTTTTTTTTTGTTTGTTAATAAAGTGGTGTGTTATTTTGTTGTATCATAATCTTCTGAATATTTATATATATATATATAGATTTTGGATTTAACAGAGAGATATATACATGTACAAATTGATGTCCATACCATATATACATACATACACGCAATAATAATATATTAAAACGAAAAAAAAAACATAAGAAATATTTATTAAATTTTTTTTTTTTTGTGTTGAAAATAAATATCATAAAATAAACGGAAAAATATGAACAATCACTAAAGTAAACATCCAACAAATATCACGCATCCATCTTTAGCATATACGATACATTCTTATGTTATATATGTATAGTTATGTACGTATATAAGACGCACGAGAAATAGTTCAACAGTTTAAAATTATATGTACAAAAAATATCTTTTATATACCAATTGAATTTCGATTTTTTATTAAACAATTTTGATTTTGATTTGATTGAAACCTATTTCGTTTTATAACATATTAAATGCAAGGTACCTTAAAAATCTAACCTATATCGTGTTCATGCGGAATAGTGAGTTAAAGAACTATTTCAATTTTAATCAATTCATTTAAAAATATTTAATCCCATAGAATTTCCGTTAAATTATAGTTTATTAATAAATGAAATTATATCACATAGCAATATGATATAAAAAATGAAAATAAGTTCAATAAACATATTATCGCCTAAATTTCATTCAAGAATTAAGCGATATGATCCTGAACAATATATAACAAATCAATAATGATCATTTAAATTAATCAGGAAAATAATGGAATTTTATAAATTATCTATCTATACCCAAATTTCAAGTATTTCAAGCTTTCATGAAATATATTTTTTTTAAATCAAAACGAATATTCAGAAGACAAAAAAACAATTTTATAAATAATATAATAAAATGTATTGTCTTAAGTGTGTGTATATAAAATAAAATTCAAGTTACAAAAAAATGATTAATTAAATTTTTTTTATATTAAAATTCATATATGTGTAGTATTGTATATAGTATATATATAAATAGATTATTTAAATATAAATATACTAAATAAAAAAACGTATATTAATAACACCACATATATGAATAAGATCCGGATCATTAATTATATATTTAAGAAAAATAAAAGAAAATACGTTTTTTTTTCTTCATATAAAATAAAATATGTATGTTATATAATTTAAATTGGTTATTTTTGTTATTGTTTTTTTTATATATTGAAATAAAAAATAATGATTAATATATATATTTATTAATTTTCAAGATTTAATTTTATGGCATTTTATTTATAAAATTAATACATAAAATATTTCTTTATATGATATGATAAAATGAATTTAGATCATCATATACTAATGTTTTTCAAAATGATGTCATGCAAGTTTTGTTATTTTTAACATATATATAGCTTAAACTGGAATTATTTATTCATATATACATATATATTGAAAGATATAGAATTTTCACTAAGATTATTTTATATACCCATATCAAAATTTTTTTTTTATTTTATATACTAAATATAACCTATAATAAATTATATTAATGGAATGGAAATTAATTTATAGATAGGTACAAAGCGCAGAAATATATTCAAGTAAAAATTGGAACATTTTTTTGTCGTTTGGCTTTTTATACATGAATATATATATGTTACACAGTTTATGTAATATAATATTTTTTTTTGCCGCTTTAACAACTCCATATAATCTATATTTTGAAATGTCGCCATATATGAAAAACTATCAAATATTTTTGCATTTAAATTCCACATGAAAACTATAAAAAATTATTATTACAGAGAGATTGTATTATAGAAATTAATAATTAATTAATTAGGTCTTTTATAAGACCGCAATAACTCTGTGGTGTAAATGTTAAAAATGCCAACCTAAAATTCTAACGATATTTTGGGATTGTGGGTTCGAATTCTATTGAATGCACAAAATATGTTTTGTGTTTACGGTTATTTTTCGAATCTGAATTTTAACACAGAGTTGTATTTTCCGCTTGCGTTTGGTCGTACGGCTAATTACCGACACCGTAATAGACACAAATTAAGAAACTAACAACAGAAGGCTGTTGTTGGACGCTAAAACCAGATTGTTGGTTGTATAGCGAAAAATTTATTAATTTTTTTATAAGACCGCTTCTGGAGTACAATTCCTATATATGGGCTGGTGCACCAATTACTACACTGCAGTTTAGTGACAGGATCCAAAAACACGATATTTCGCTGATCAGAAATGAAACAATAACAAATTCCATTGAATCATTGGATCATAGACGATCAGTAGCTTTATTGTGCACATTTTATATAGGTATTATTACCATGAATGCAATGAAATTTTAAAGCTAATTCCTGAACCAATTAACTTCTCTTATAATTCGAGAAATTCACAAAAGGCTCATTCATATTCTGTATCCATTAGTTTTTTGCGAACAAACAGATTTGGAAATACATTTTTCCCAAGAACAGCAAGATTATGGAATAGTCTCCATGAACTAGTATTTCCCCCTACTTTTAATTATCAGTTATTTAAATTAAACATTTCATCTTATCTAAAAACTAATCCACCTAAAGTGCAACTTGGACATTTGTTTGAAAACATATGAGTGATTTTTTCTTATTTCGTTTTAGTAAAAGTTTTGTTTATCTCATATGTTTGCTTTATTTTCAAAATTTCATAAATTAATCCACATATTATAATAGATTTACCACCCAAAATCACTTAAGTGTATATTCAATGCATCTAAGGTTCACCACCTGATTAAGTGATTTCGTTACGGGCTCACGGCAATAGAATTCCGAGGTTTTACCTGCGCTAAACCGATTCTGCCGTATTAACGAACAAAAACAAAATAGACAAAATCATTTAAATATGATTTTGAAATGGTGAAAATATTTGATAAACAGAAATATTACTGCGGAGATGCCCATAGACACGCGAACTATATAACTTAATCGATCACATCATACTTACGTATTAAATGATCAAAACATGCGATAGTTATTTATTATACCATATATATATATATATATATAGATAATAATATATTGATTAGATTTAGATTTGTATATAATAAGCTCGAAACAAAAAACACAATGAATATTTATTATACGCATTTCATTTGTATATATATTTTTTAATAACATTGTTTTTTCTTTCTTAAATTCGAAAACAAAAGATTTAGAAAATTAAATCCTATATACAATACAATGAATTCAAGAAAATGGAAATTTTTCATACAATAAAAATGATATTTGTATGCGTGCGTGTTATTTTAATATATATACACCCATATATTTCAATAATATAAATATATTTATAATCAAAGAAATTACATCATGCTTCCACGTTGTCTACTGAGCCTATCAATCATATATATATATATAACAACATTATAAATATGTTATATAAAATAAATTATTGAAAATAAACAACAAACACACAACACAACGTTCAAATTAATTTATTATTATAGCGTATGAAAAGTTTATTGAAAAAAAAACTATACGGCTCGATTGAATTGAGATTAACTATAAGATTAACTATACAAATTTTGTTGACAGATTTATTTATAAAATATTGAATTATTAACAAAAACATGACATGACATGACATGACATGGCTTTTATTAGAATTTTAATCTTAAGTATTCAGTCTTCATACCGTTCGGAAGAGAAACATTTTTAGGTATTCATTGGTTTGAGAAGATCAATCTTTCAAAAGAGTTTCATTAAACCTTATATACAGATAATCTTGAGACGGTTTTATGTATATAAATTGCTTTTAATATAAATTATATGCAAATGTTTTTTTTTACAATGAATTGGATTGTAAAATTTATAGAATTGTAATTTTTTATATATACAATTTTGTTACTAAAAGAAAAATCTTTCCATAGAACTTCCTAAAAATATACTGACTGATTGGTTGCTATACATATATATATATATATATATATATATATATATATTAATCTGTAAATATAAAAGAATATTTATTTCTATTTTTGCGCCATATTATCTTATCTTGTTTTATATTACCACATTCATTACAAATATATAAAAATTGTATTTATAATATTTATTTATATATTCTTTAAACATACACAGTGCGACAATTAATATTCCGGACTCAAACCATATCTCATTAAACAGTGGGACGATCTATGTAATGGACATGCGTTTTGAAAATTGATGTTTTCTCTATCGTCTGTAAAAATTTCATTACATTTGGTTGACAAATAAAAAAGTTATGGCATTTCTTGTGAAACAATATTTTAGTTGAAGTAGAAACTTTAACATGGAACAAAGAGCAGTCATTAAATTCAACGCAAAGCTTGGTAAATCTGCAACAGAAACGTTCAAATCGATGCATCGAAGTTAATGGCGATAATTGTATGGGTATAGAACACAGTTTTTGAGTGGTATATATGTTTCGTGGATGGCTAAAACACAGACTAAAATAACAAAAAAAGTTCCATCGAAAATCAAGACAATGCTCGTTACATTCTTCGGTAGCAAGGGAATTATCCATGAAGAATTCGTTCCAACTGGTCAAACAGTCAGTGGCGCATATTATATCGAAGTTTTGAAGCGTTTGATGGGCATGATTCGTCGTATTCGACCTGAATATCGTGAATCAGATAGTTGGTGTTATCATTATCACACGATAATGCACCAAGTCACACTTCAGTTATTGTTCGTCAGTTTTTGGCTCGAAATCAAGTCTGTGTGTTAAATCATCCAACGTATTACTCTGATTTAGCATCATGTGACTTCTCCTTGTTCCCAAAACTTAAAATGAAATTGAAAGGATGTTTTTTTGAAACCATTCAAACAGCTTCTACACGCGCACTAGAGGCAATGCCACATAATGAGCTGGAACACGCATTTGAATCATTATTAAATCAATGTAACAGTTGTATTGAATCAAGAGGAGAATATTTTGAATAAATATAACAAAAAAATTTCAAAAATCGTGTTTTTAATGTATTTCCTAGGACCAGTTCGGAATATTAATTGTCGCACTGTGTATATATATAAAAATTTCTTGAATATATTAAATATTATAATAAACATTTTCATTATGATTATTATTATTATGATTATTATAAATATGTATTCTCTCATATATCATGTATATGTTATATCTATATCTATAAATAATAATAAATATAATAATAACACGACACCGAAACAACAACAACAACAAATAAAAAATTGTTGATGGTTCATTGAAATTGTTTTTGATTATATAAAAACTTATTTATATTTATAATATGATGTTCAATATATTTATTTGTATATGTGTAATAATTTTTTTGTTATAGCATATACATCAAATCATTTTATACATATTTTGAGTATTATTTATTGTTATATAAAATTTGTTAATATCTTGTTAAACTTTGCTGTTAGAATTTTCACTATATATATATATCAAAAATCATCAGGATGGAAAACAAACGAGAGGATATTTGAAAATACCAAAATATAAATTTGTAATCTAACAATAAGTGTATTATCGCAGTTTGCAAAAAGCGTGTTTTATTATATATTGATATAGAAAATATGGCATACAAAAGATCATGTCAGTTTAATGAATATATATATATATGTATAGATTAACTTAAAAGATAGTTTTATAAATAAGCATAATTTTAAAATTGTGTAATTTCGATAATAAAGTATATGGAATATGAAAAGTTCATTTCAATCAATATATTCAACCTCAAGTCAAATATATGGTTTCGTCAATGCGTTCGTAGAATAGAATCTGTTACAAATTTATTATATATTAATTTAAATTATAATTGCGTTTATATATGGTAAATATAGTTTTAATATATTACAAATACACTCTAGATGCATTTTTACAAAAACAAATACAGAGATTATATATATTACAAGAGACAATCAAATGTTTATTAATATATATATGAATTTTCTATTTTGCGATGAATTATATTATATCGATAAAATATCTAACAATATATAAAATTTATATATATTTTATGACCACATTTATGTAAATCATGAAAGTATATATTTATATAAAATATAATATTGAAGAAAAAAAAAAAGATCATATCACGCATTCATCGAACGAGTCGTTCGTCGGATAACTTGAGTATAATTTATTTAAACGATCATCGATGATTTTTCTTATAAAGATAATCAGCCAAGTGATTCGGGAGCGATAAAAGTCTAAACGTTGATGAAAATTTTGTTTTGTGTATCTCTGCAACTTTGTCACCTAACTTCTCCATTCATTTAACATCATAAAGAAACGAATGGAGTAAAAATGTGATGGAGATCGGGAAACTCTAGGTCGGATATATAGATTATGTTCGAAAGTGTACATTTGAGTGCCCTTACGTGCGAGCTTACATTTGTTATATTCAGTTGTTGGGGGTTTTCGAAATTGAACTAGGCAATTTTTGAGTAATACTGTAATACAAAATCTTTCGTACGGGTAGTACATCGCGGCATTTGTATATTTTTCACAAAATATTCAAATTTCCAGTAGACATATTCGAATAAACAATTGTGAGGGATAATCAGATTCATATATATGAAAATTACATTTGAATTTAATTTGAAAATATTACACGAAACAAAAAAATTATTAAAATATTTTTATAATATATATATATATTGTATATGGAAAGGAAGATAACTTTGTACATAATTTACATACATTATATTTATATTGTTGATAATAAATAACTATATAATATACATATATAATTGATATATAGCGCACAAAGTTTATAAACTTTTATTTATCGATTATTATATACATATATATAATAAATAACTTGTCGTATATTTGTCCACTTCATATATATAATTTATACATCGCAACAATAAATAAAGTTTATCAATAAAAGATTATAAGTATTATATATATTATTATATAAAATAGCTAATTTTAATTTTGTTTTTTTTTTTCGTTTTATATTGTTTATATTTAGTATCTTTCAACCCAAATTATATCGATATCTTTATTAATTCTCAATATTTATATGATAGTAATACCACATTTAAATATATTGTATGTATACAACGAATTTTTAATCTTAAAAAAAAATGTTTAATATAAACATAGTTGACAAAAGGTGTGCCTTTTGTACTAATTATATTGATTATAATACCCGCACTAGTATACTACACTAAATAATATATATATTTATTCGGTTTTTTTTTTATTTTTAATATTTACCTGTTTGTAAATCTTATTGTCTTTAATATATGGATTAAAATTGTTTTAATATATTGATAAAATTTATCTAATTGTAAGATTATTTATTATTAAAAATATAATGTGTAATAATATTTCTACTATACATATATATATCATTTATTATTATTTATGTGCGTTATTTTGTGTGATTAGATGCAAAGCTATATTGCAAAATTATCCTCATATATATATATTTTTTTCTTTCCTGATAAGCATATACTTATAGATGCTTATAAATATATATAGTTTATATGTATTAACTTTTGAGATTATATATTTATATATATATAGATATAGAAAATATTAGGAAAAGGATCAATTATATAGAATTTTATTGTGTTTTGCATGCGGTATATACACAGAATAACACAAATCCAAATAAATTTATAAATCATTATAAAATATACGATATATTAATGCGTATGAAAATTAACATTTTTTTATAATGATAAATTTTTACTAAAAATATTCTGGTCTATTGCATGACATCACATTTAAAAAAAAAAAACAAAATAAATATTAAAACGATTTATTGATTGATGTGTGAAGATTTGTTTTGTTCGTGTTTTTTTTTTTTAATTTTTAAAAGAAAAAATTATTCTTTTATATATGCGTATATAAAGAAGTAAAAAGAAATATAAAATGATTTTGAGTAAAGCTGAATTATTTTTTCGTTATTTGATTAATTTATATATATATATATATATATATATATATAGAATCGATTATACTTTATGAAACTAAAATGCATAAATAAAATGTTTATCATTTAACTTAAACATATATAATATATACTTTTGTTTTGTTGAATATAAATATAAAGATATTGACAAAAGTTAATCGCATTCACGTGAATGTATACGATAAAAGTTAAAATGCACATATTGAATTTTTATTTTTATTTATATATATAAATCATAAATATCGATTATATTATGAGAAATGACTTTAAAATGAAAACAGAGTATAATCAAAGTATTATCGCAGTATTATATAAAAATTACACAAACGAAACGGCAGAAAATTAATTAGATATCGTGAACTATATTGCTTCGTCCTATGAAATATTATACAAAAGAACGGTGTGTTCAAAGCAAAACTATTTATATATGATATACATATCTATTATCTGTCTAATAATTTATTATATTATAAGTTTTTTCCTTTCATTTTCAAAAATCAAACACAATTCATATTCATAATATTCATAAATTTACTATCGAATATTGTAAATTAATAATTACAATATTTTATATATTACTTTAGGTAAAATACTATAACAATTTTATTTTAAAATAAAAAAAAAACAATAATTTTTTCTACTCACATTTTCGATTGAATATTAAAATAAATTTCGGAAAGCAAAATCGTATTTACCTGAAATTATAAGTTGCATATATCCTGTAAAAAAAAAGGAAAAAAAAATAATGTAATTAGTACAATTAAAATTGTATTTCTTATATATATATATACAATTCAACAGAGTTTAATAATATAATATTTAAATTTTATTTAAATAACATTGTGATACATATAGATATTAATGAAAAATCTAGAAGAGCTTTCTTCATTAACCTTCATTAGGATTTTAATTATTAATATACATATATGAATAAGAATAAAATAAACAGAGAATTCTAATTATAATGATAATTTGTTGAGTAGTAGAACATTTTTTTTTTATTTTTTATTATGAATCATATGCTAGAAAATGTTTTCTATATATATAGTATAAATTACGTTGTTAATAATAAATACGAGAACCGTTTTTTTGGATAATAATCAATTTAAACCATAGAAAATTATTTAGAATTGATTAAAAAAAAATATCCCCATAATAAAATAAACCTTCATTCAATCTTGCACGCATTATTCACTCATATATGTCCGCACTGTAGAATGTCATTGTTCCGAAAAATGTTTGAAATTTCATGCGTTCCAATGTGTATAATGTATAACGTATAATAATAATGGTTTTATCAACGAAATTTCTGTATTGTAATTGTAAAATTAAATCAATTACTTCATTCACAAATCAACAAACACAGAAATTATATTATATAGAAATTATATAGAAAATAAATATATACTACTCTAACCACTATTATATCCGCCACCTGCTATTTTATTCGTATGCTCGACTTTGAGATGCCAAAAAAGGACTTTAAACAATAATTTTTTAATCCTTCTAATTTTATTTCATAAAATGATGGTTTTAGTTAAATAATTGCGGAGACAGAAGTAAAAAAAAACTTTTAAATTCAATTAGTTATGGAATTTAATTCAAAATGATTCAATTTAACAAAAAACAAATTTGACCATTATAATATCGGACACTTATATTATACGACACTAATTTCCTTTGTAACACCTCCTTGCCCTATATGACAGCATCCATTCTCTTAGACGTGGTATTTACTAAGTTTTTGCATTCATCCTCATTATTTTTAACTTATTTTGTACTTATTGAATTTAAAGGTTTTTTTTACTTCTGTCTGCGCAATTATTTAACTAAAACCATCATTTTATGAAATAAAATTAGAAGGATTAAAAAATTATTGTTTAAAGTCCTTTCTCGGCATCTCAAAGTCGAGCATACGAATAAAATAGCAGGTATCCGATATAATAGTGGTTAGAGTAGTATATATATCATGATTTACAATATAAGTAAAAAATAAGTATATGAGAAAGGACGAAAATTTTTTAAAAAATATCCTAAAATATCACGTACGTTGTTCGATTAATCAAAAAACGAAGATGTATATATATATCTGTATATATATATATTCATTTATAGACACCATTCATTCATAATTCTTATTACATTACATTTAAAAAATTCAGTGAATAGAAATACGGTATTATTGACTGAAAAAAAAAAATAAAGAGTGTTTTTATGGCGCCAATTTCTGACCAATAAAAACTTTAGTTTTTTTATATTTTTAATGGCAATAAATCAATGCAGTTCCAGACTATAAATCTTATATACATTTATAGACAAATGAAATTACAACTATAATAGAATTTATTATTTTTTTTTGTTTGGTTATTATGTACGTGATATTTGTGACATTTTTATCACAGCAGGTATATCACAGAAATGCATGATTCAGAATTTTTATTTATGAACAACGACATCTTCCATATATATATATATATATAATTATGTGTATATATATTTTGTAATGAAATCTTTTCAAATCTAATCCTGGCAAATTATAATATGGATACACTGTAAAAATAACTTGCCATATATATATTATAGTACAACATCATAGAGAGAAACAAATTTACAATGATCCTGAGTCCTCAGTACAGCAAATCCACAGAAATGCAGTGCAGAGATTTTATGGACAGACTACAGAGCTATATTGACAATAAAAAAAACATATATATACATTGCTATAGACCTTTTCGATATATTGAAAACAATGCGGGATTTGCCGATTCCTATATGTATGTGAAAAGTCCGTCGGCAGTAAGTTATATATTGTAAATGTCCTTTATTTAAGAGTTTACGTTATAAAACATGTATATGATTTGTATTTAAAATATATTATGCAGTGGCACGTATCGATAATCGCATGTATTTCTTTTTAGAAATTATCCATCATTTTTGTAATATCATTTCTATTTAAATCCATTTTTTTTCTTTTTAAATTACCATAGTTTATTTTAAATATAAATTCAAATATACGACCATATATCAAATGTTTTTCATACATATACTATTTGAATATAAAAATTCTTTCAATATAATTTTGTATATCTTTTGTAAAATTAAAGATATATATTTACATTCATTTTTAAAATTCAACTACACAAATATATATATAATATCCATTTATGTAGTATATGTATGTATGAAGATAAGATATAAAGATATAGCTTATATTATTTATATTTATATATGTATATATAGAAAGAATGTTTTTAGACTTTATGCCGCCAGTTCTGTTGTCTATATACGAATTTAGTAAATATTTTAATACATTTTTTTTTTTAAGAAATAATAAAATTTCATTGATAATAAATATATTTAATAATGAAAAATTTAGATAATAAAAATTCTATTTCATAATATTTCAATTCATAGATATTTTGAATCCTCTGGGGGGTCTCATTTTTATAATCAAAGTGAGCATATCTCCTTACTTAAAATAAACAAAACACCAAAAAAAATTTTCCTAAATAAAATCTATAACCACGTGTTTGGAGCACTAAAATGAAGTGCAGTTTTTTAGTGTGTAAAAGATCATTGCGTAATGTATATCCGCATATGTTTTATTGCGTTTTACTATTTAAATATATAGTTATTCTAAACGGAATTAGTATTCTGTTATCCGACTCTATATATAGATTATTTACAAGTTTATGTTCAACTTTCTGTTATCGAACGTTTCCTTGAGATTAACGAAAACCTTTTTTGTAAATACTCAAATATTTTCTATATAGAAATAATCATTTTCTACATAGATATACCTTATGTGAACAAGGCAAATATATTTGAAAAACAAAAAACACATTCACAAAAACACAAAAATCAATTAAAGAAGAAAAATTGAATCTTAAATATTTATAAAAGATTATAACTCATATTAAAAAATTAAAAGTAAGTCGAATATATTTTTATAAATAACAAACTATTTATAATTAACATTTTCTAATGTATGTTAAAATCTCTACCTACGTACCTATATATACATTATATTTAATAATATATTCATATTTTTGTACATTTATATATACAGAATGTCAGAATGTTCTAAAAGGTGCGTCAGTCATTGAGTGAAATGGGTCATAAATTCTAGAGGTGAAATCAAAATCGAAATTATTCTATATGAGATTTTTCTATATATATATATATATATATATAGATAAATTTCGCATATTTTGGTATTTAAGGTTTGTCTAACAAAAATAAAACAATTCAACTTATAAAACCTATCATAAAATTATCATCGAATATGGTAGGTTTCACATCCTGTATAATACCTGCTCTATAATTAATATATAAATGGTTTTAGCACGCATTCAATACTTTTTTTATATTAAAAAAAACTGTTAACGAATTCAGAAAAACTCAATTCAATAATATAATAAATAACGCTAAGAAGAAAATAAATACAAAAAATTTAGGCTTTTACCTGTGAGGTTATTATAAAATCTTTTTAAGTTTTTTTTTTCTCAAGAAATTTTTAACGAAATATAAGCACACACAAAAAAAAGTTATCAAAACATGTATATATCTGAAACAAAAACAAAGAATAGAAGGTGATAATGCGGTTTTTTTATCATACCATTTCCATACATATATTATAGATACGCATCAATATATTTGTGTTGTGAAAAAAAAAACACTATATTTCGATATATAATATATATAGGGTGATTTTTTAGCTATTATCTTTTTGGTAACACTAGTTTAAATAGCTGACACACGTTTCGTGTTTTGTTTCACTGTTAAACATCTTCAGTTTGGTCTATAATTTAACCATATGAATCGTCTTACAAACGGAGAACCCTTGCAAATTATTGAATTTTATTATCAAAATGCGTGCTCTGTTAAGAAAGTTCATCGCGACGAAATTGTGTTCATCGACGAAGCTCATTTTTGGCTCAATGGGTACGTAAATAAGCAGAATTGTCGATTTTGGAGTGAATATCAGCCAGAAGCATTGCAACAGCTACCAATGCATCCAGAAAACGTCACAGTTTGGTGCGGTTTATGGACTAGTGGCATCATTAGACCGTACTTCTTCAAAGATGATGCGAATCGTAACGTAACTGTGAATGGTGAACGCTACCGTGAGATGATATCCAACATTTTTCTGAATGGTATGTGTTTTTTTTTGAAAAACTTTCCTATAGCTTTTAAAAAATCACCCTTCACGTTTCACGTTTCAAATGTTTCTGAAATATATGAACTGAATTATTTAATATATAACACATTTATTGTAAAATTGCAAACTGTTTGTTTGTTTTTTTTTATAAATAGTCGTATATTATTGTGGGTAGTAATGCAAAAAAATAAACTTCTTTTTAAAATAAATAGATCATATTTATATAATATTTTCCTATATGTTTAATATATATACCTTTCTATAGAATATTTATCCTTCTTTTTTATAGAGATAAATCCATTTATGCATATTCGGATAACTTTTCAGAATATTTATTGAATTTTTTAAACGTTAAAGTTTCAACTTTTATAATTTTTTGTTTGCTCAGACACATTCAGTAATAGAATAGATTTTTATATATAGTAGAAAATATACATTTGGATTATTAATTGTATCTTTTTCTACAAACTTTTTCTACAAACATATATCTTTTTATATTTTTAATATATATTTTACTGAAAATACATAAATAAAAATATATTGTTTGGATATATAAACTTAAATTATAATACTCTCTCTAGAAAAACCCGTTGCGTGTGTGTGGTGCGGGCGCTTGAAAATTTTTTTTTAAACACAAATTTTTTTTTTTTTATTATTTTCATGATTCCAAATTCTGGTTATTATTTATATAAATATATATATATAAACGCATATAATGCACGAATATGTATGTGTTATTTTTTCTTTAGAAACTGAATATAAATATATATTTTGTTCAGACATCATGGCGATGATAAACCAACATTATTATTTCAATTTAAATACCAACAACGTGTTTTTTTATTTTTTCTTTTTATTTTTTTATGTACATTCAATTTAATTCTAAGAAAATATAAAAACTTCAAATATTCGTTTGGTTATAAAATATACTCATTCGCATTTCATTTCATATATATATATATATATATATATATAAATATATTGTTGTTGAGATTGTATTAGATAGATACTCGAATATCTTTTAAAAATATAATAACAAAAATCTTGTAATTTCTGGTATTTTATAAGTTAAGCAATATAAACGAAAACGCCTATATACAAAAAAAAAAAAAAAAAAAAAGTTGAAATCATTTTATATGTGAAAAAAAAAAGTTGTTTTAAATGTGGCGCATAACTTATATATATGTATAATATTATTTTTATACATAATATTAAAATTTTTTATATATATATATATGAACAAAAAGAAATATATATATATATATATATATATAATTAATAACTATCTCTATATATACAGATTCAATCTTATTATATACATTTACGGATGAAAAAAAATAAAACATATATATACCTGTCTAAATATACATATAAACATAGAGAAATATGTGATGTTTTATATATAAAATATAATAAATGTTAATAAAATATAACACGTATATATACTAAACTTATATTCAATGTTAAATATTTGTTCAGCTATTCGGTCACATAATAATAAAAACGCAAGCAACATTTTTCAACAATATAATATTTTTTCTGAAGAAATCCTTTCAATCTTCCAATATATACCTGATTTATATATTTATATGTTATGTATTATGTATATTTATATGTTATTATATATATATATATATATATATATATTACAATATATAGAAATTGATGGAATATAACGCGACGATATAAAAATACATTGCTGAATATGTATGTATATACAAAGAAAAAAACTGCCTAGGGATATATACTTTAATCATTTTAATTATACAAAAAAAAATATGTATAGCATCCTTGAAAATATGTTCAAGTACTCAGTTAAGTGCTATTTTAAATATTATATCCATATAATTGATAATTGATATAAATAAAACATATATAAGTACATATGGTATATATACAAGAAATTTATCAGATTATTTTGTAGGTCATTTCATTGTTTTCAATTTCATTATGTTTATTTATTTATGTATATTTATATGTTATTAATTAAGAATCAAAATAATATCATATACAAAATTATATAAATTGTCTGAATATATATCATGTATCTGTCCACTAAAAGAACCCCCAATTCACAACCCCAGCAGCACGGTCTATTTCCATATAGCTTAAAATGAAATGTTCTCTTATTAAATGATGTACGTTCCTTATCATTTACGATAAATGGAATTCTTTTTGATAGAAAATGTATTAACAATATATATATATATATATAGTAGTACGCGATTTTTGTTTTACTAACCATTAACCATATATTAATTCTCTATACATTTGAATATTATAATAATTAAATAAATATATACCTACTATATAGATATTTTGTGCTGTTCAATTCATATCTATTTTCTTTTTCTCTTTTTTTTTTTATATAAAATTTTTATAAATATATTATAGGCGGTTAAAGTGGACTTTAAGCGCATTCCATTCAAATAAAACCTAACCCAGATTATATATGAATATAATATTTGATTTAATATAATAATATTTTTAAACAGGGTGAATTATCTGCGTATACCGCAATATCATTTATATATTTTTATAAGTATATAGAGCTATATAAAGTGTTAGTACAACACACAAAATCTATGCACACAATAATTTTTTCAGTGTTTATTCTTACAGGTATTTTTGTGAGTATAGGATTTTAGGTTATTATTATCCCAATAGCATTTAAAATTATCATGAATTTAAGTATAAAATTTGATTTCTAAAATGAATAAACATTATTTCTGAATTGTTGTTTTTTACTTTATACATTTATAATTCTGAACTGTTTGTTCACAAATCTTAATTACCCTCTTTTATTAATGATCATTTATCCTACAGGCATCTTAATTATATGGCTATATATTATTTACGTATTGAAGACAATCAAAATTAAAGTTCAATTTACTGAATGAGTGAATTTTTTTTATGGATGTGCACGTATTTATGCGTTATACCACATGTACCTGTATAATAATATATATATATATAAAACATTGAAATGATCCAGGTTGTTATATTTTGTAATACAATATATGTACAAATGGTAATATAATATACGCCTAATATTAACGATAAACAATCTGATAAATTTCTAGTATACATTTCGAAAAACCATATTTATATTGTGATATAATAAATCTATCTATATATAATAAAGAATTTTTTATTTCATCATCATCGCATTTGGAATTTATAGTGTATTTTGGCTTATATATATATATATATATATATGACGGACAATAACAATCAATTATAAAATAACAAATATATTTATTGCACCTTGTGCTGTTAAAACTCTGTTAATAATATTTGTTGTGTATTTTTTTTTTTTTTATTAAAAATATTCATTAATAATGTGTGTCGATAAGAAAATATATGAATTGTAATCAAAATTATTTGTGTTAATTATATAAATTATATTGTAACTTTGAATTATTTGTACTTGTTTTTGTTATATAAACATATATATATAAATAATAAGCACACAGGTGTGAATACTTAATTGTATAAACGCAATGGATTTTGTATCGGATTTTGCAATACCAAAATTAATAAATTATTATATAGTAATCGCATCATTTTTCTTGCGTTGTTGTAAATTATCAACAATATGAAAAATAAAATGCATTATCATATCATGAAAACCGACTGCGCGTCAAAGCGTACAAACTGCCGCTATGTTTAATATGCAGCCGTTTCCATTGGATTTTTTTTTTTAATTAGACTTTTATAATATCAAAATTACAATGTAATTCTTTAGTTTTTATGTTATAAAATATATGTTATAAAACTATATTAATCATATAAAAAAAACCCAAAAAAATTTCAATGAAACTTACCACTTCTGTTATTTGTTCAAGTTTTTACATGAGTACCTTTTTCATTTTTTGTCTAAAAAAAAAACTTTTTCATTCATTTACACAATATTTTCCTTATTATTATAATATTTCTATTAGAATTTATTGAATTTAATATTCTAATAGAAAAAACTATATAGAAAAGAAATATAAAAAAGAACATCTTAAATTATAGGATTAAATATAAAAAAAAATAAAATATTAAACGTGTTTTATACAGATTACAGAATAGGTAAAATTTTCTTTTTTTTTTTTTGTGAAACGCAAATACATACACATGTTGAGTTAAAAATAATAATTGTTAATAAAAATGTAAAGCAAAAAAAAAACGGTATAATAAAAAAAAATTATATATCTATACATAAATGAAACTGTGTGTGTGTATGAGTGCATGTGGCAATTTCAAAAAAAAAAAAATATAGCGACGTTATGTCTGGTAAAAATCCACTGCTTGGCGACACAAAGTCTACAAAATCATGAATATTTGTTGTATATTCTTTTTTTTTTTCTGTTTGTTTTTTATATAATAAAAAGAGTGTTGGTGGTGTGTAAGTGTATTGTGTTGTGTATATACAATTTTATGTTCGATATTGCTGCGGGTCCATATAACGATCGTACGATTTTTGTTAGGCGCATTTATTTTTTACAACATATAATGAATTTTGATATAAATCCATCGATAAGTTGTATATTACATTCATATTATTTTATGAAAAATACTAATACAAATATTAATTTTATTTAAATTTAACATATTAATTTTAATTAATTTATTAATTTTTTATTGGCAACTTTAAAAAATTATTAGTAAAAATTATTTTTTATGTGTATTTATAATATATATAAATACATCAAAAAAATGTAAAAAATAAACATGTAAATTTATTTAATTGAATGGCGTCGTTTGTACAGAGAATTTATTGTACAATTGTATTGTATTGTATGGGGAGATTCTGTTGTATAGGCGCGCGGAGCGAACGTGTATTACTATATGTATGAAATTGTGTGCGCGAGGCACGAACGTGTGTATATGTGTTTTTTAAGCGGATATCAATTTGCACCATATAGAAAAAAAAATCACTGTAGGCGTTTCTGATCGATGATACTATTAAAGAAATACGTATTATAAATTTTTTTTTATTTCTTGTAATTTTATTATAATTTTTTTTTTCTTGAAATATTTTCAATAAATAAATTTGTTGTTGTTGCTTTGTTTGTTTATTCGATGTTGTTGCAATGACTTGAAATATTTCGTTATTATAGATTTTGTGTCGTGTGATTATTTTGAGTATACGTGCCTGTGTGTGTTTGTGTGTGTGTTTGTATGTTTGTATGTTTGGTGCGTTAGTTTTTTTTTTTAATTTAAATGAGATATCAACAATTTGTTTTTTATGCACACATTGGCATGAAGAAATAATGTAATTTTGAAGTGTTTGCCATGTGATCTTTTATTGTTTTTTTTTTCATGCTTGTGGTAAATGCGAAGGGGTTTTTTTTTCATACAGCATCATCATCATTTTATTATTATATATTGTCCGTTCATCAAGTAATTCAATAATATATATGAGTACTATAATATAAATCTAACATATTTATGATAAACTATATATATATATAAATAAACATAAAAATACCATATTTTTTTGATGAAATTTACCATTTAACGAAATTAAAATTATTCACTTGACTGTATATTTTCATTAAAAAAAAAAAAAAAAAAAACTTAAACGATTAACAGAAATGACGCCGCACGCGGTCAACGAAGCCAATTGGAATGAATGAAAGCAAAAATAATAATATTATTATTTTATACTCTTCGCACATGCGCTCGCTCCATAAATTCATAATAATATATATACAACATTTTTTTTTTTATTGAATAAAAGAAAAGCAACAATTTTTTATTATTATTATATATATAAATTCTACTCACACAACGGCGTTCCCAATTCTCAAGAAAAATAGAAAACAGAAACGTAACAACTAAAATATATATGTATATATATAATAATATTGAACATTGGTATGCGCCTTTCGCGTCGTCAATGTGGCTGGCAGTTTTTCCATACCACCAAACAAAATGTTATAAAAAAAAAAAATATACAATCTATTTTGATTCTCAAACAACACACACACACACATGATATTACACAATTTCAACATTATGAGGTTGATGATGATGATGAATGATGATGATGATTTTAATATAATAAATGGACTGTACGTGGAATTTATATATATATATAATCATGGGTGACTGAATTTTTTATCTCGGCCAAGTCAATACTTATACAAAATGTATATACAAATATATATACGGATAGAAAAAAGAAAAAAAAACAGATAGGGTGTTTGTGGTGTTAGTGAAGTGTGTGATTGAAAAAAAAAAATTTTTCTTAATAATAAAATTTATATTTCTTTTTAACAAAACGACTGAGAGTTTAGTCATAATTTAGAATGGAATAAGTTGAAAAGTGTTTAAAGATTTCATAAAAGAAAAATATTTTTTTATTTTTTTTTTTTTATTTTATTTTATTTTGGGTTGTATTTTTTTTTATTACTTTAAAAAAAGTGTTTAATTAATTTTATTTATAAATGCTTAATTTTAAAATTAAATAATTTGCAATCAACAAAAACACATATATTATATTAAATGAAATATAAAAATATTTTTATGTATATGTAATTTATTATAATTTTTGTATTTAAATACATTGAAATTAAAAAAAAAACTTAAAAATTTAATAATATAAATTTTAAAAAGAGACTATAAAATATTTTAATTAATATTTTCATATATTAAAATAGAAAAAAAAGAATGTGGTTTTTTTAATTATAGTGAAAATCATTAATTATAAATTTATTTCATATATATTTGAATTTGATTTTTAATTTAATTTTTTTTTTTTTGTTTTATTAATGTGTGTGCGTGAAAAATATTTTATTATATTATATTTATCACTTTTTTGTGCAAATATAAATAATTTTTGATATATTTTTTTTTTCATCTGCCATTTTTTTTTGATTATATGTGTTGGTTTTTGTTTTTTGTATTATAATTTAAACAAAAACAAAACAAAAAAGTAAAATTTTGAACTGCGACTGTTAAAATAAAACAATAATATATATAATAAACTTTTTCTATATTTACAAAATGAATACTTCCAATTATAATAATAATAATAATAATCAAACTGCTACACAATATAATTATTGTCCTAATAATAATAATAACATATCTATTGGTAATAATAATATACAACAACAAAACATGAATGGAATTATAGCAGGTTCAAATTTATGTAATAATAATAATATTATTTGTGGACCAAATATTGACCAAAATCATCAACAAACCACCCCAAAACAACCACAATCATCACAGTATCAACGTCAACAAATTGTATCCACACATCCTGCGGCGCCAATAACTACAGCCAAAATGGGTTCTCGTCGTATATTTCCACCACAATTTAAACTTCAAGTATTGGATTCATATCGAAATGATAGTGATTGTAAAGGTAATCAACGAGCAACAGCCCGAAAATATAATATCCATCGTCGTCAAATACAAAAATGGTTACAATGTGAAGATGCATTACGTACAAATGTATTAAATGGTTGTAATAATAATAATAATAATAATAAAAATTTTGAAAATAAAATTAATGGTAATTCAATTTCACATAATTTATGTACTACAATTAATAATAATCATAATAATATGAAAAAACCTAAAGCAACAAGCAGCACATTATCATCAACAGCAATATCATCCTCATTATTGTGTTCGTCGTCGTTTGCAATTCAAAATGTAACAACAACAACAACAACAACAACAACTAATTCACCAAATATATCAAGTACAACTACAAATACAAAATCATTAGCGCCAACACAACCATTTTTATTTAACCACACCGAATCACATTTCATTAATAGTAATAATAATAACAATAATATAAGTGAGAATATACTGTCCTTGGAGTCCACCAGACATACAGTCGCTTCAAGCAACAACAATAACTATGACAACAACAACTATTATAATCATAATAATTGTAATACGAATTTAAATACTGGTTTCCTATCATCATCATCATCATCATCATCATCAACAACAGCCGCAGCAACAGCAGCAGCAGCTTGTCTAACACAGCCTATAGTAACTTCGTCACCTGTTTCATTTACACCAATATTATCAACAACATCACCAACACCGAATAATGCATGGGCACCACTAACAATAACAACAACAACAGCAACTGCAACAACAACAACACCAACAGTAATAATGAATGTTGCATCTACAGCAATAACAACGACCGCCACGACCAAAGAAGCGGGTACACAAAATACAACAACATCACCAGCAATAAAGCAACAACAACAACAACAACAAGAAGTAGTAGTAGTAGCAGCAGCAGCAGCAATAATACCAACGCAGTCAACAAGTCTATCAGAATCGCATAGCTATAATACAAATAATAATGATGGTGGTGATTATAATGAAAATAAAAATCAACTGAAAATAAAAAACGATAATAATTCTGTAGAAAATATTAATAATGTTATATGTAATAATAATAATAATAATCATATAAATATAAATATAGATCATTCTTTATCAGTTAGAAATATAAATGAATTAACAGCAACAACAACAACAACAAATGATTTATGTGATGATAGCAATACTAATAATAATATGATAAATGTAAAACAAGAAACATATTGGTATTCAGCACAATTGCCATTACCACCAGTCGCCACATCGTCACCGTCTGTAGCATCCACTTCATCAATAGCATATACTAATTCAATAAAAAAATTACATGATCCTTATTATTATTCCACAACAATCTATGACAATTATAATACTAATTATAATAATTATCCATTTCCAATACCTAATCATTTGATCGACTATAATAATCCATTATATTATCATCAGGCACGTCCGGTTATGCCACAGCGACAAAGTACAGATATCAATAAAAATTATTCATGGAAATATCATCAACAAGATGAACCAATTGATTTATCATTAAATAATAAAACCAATTTACAACAAACATTAAAATCTTCTGAATTTACACCAATCCATTATGATGAAAATACTACGGCTGATGATGTAATAAATATCGATACAAAACCATTATCATCACAGCAAATAATAGTTCCTTCGACATCATTTATTAGTTCATCTCCGGCACCAACAGAAATACAAGTTTCAGCATCAACATCATCTTTAACTTATAAACGTAAATATAATGATTATGGTAACGGTGATGATGATGTGGATGATGATAATATTAATGGAAAACATCAACAACATGACAATCAAAAAGAGAAATCACCAAATCCACAACCACCTATTAAACGAATAAAATTATTTAAACCATATTTATTAGATAATAACGACAATGATGATGATGATGATGGTGATGATGATGAGGATGATGATGATAATAATAATAATCATAATAAACAACGAGATAATCATGATAATAACTCTGGTAATAATAATAATAATAATCAGCATACAAAAAACTTAAATAATTCCTTAATAATAAATAAACAACGTGATCCTATAATATGGAGTAATCATCGAATATGTAATAATAATTATCCAATTGAATATAAAATGAATCGTTTCTATAGTCATAATATGCAAACAACAATACCATCACCGTCGTTATCATCAATATCATCGTTGACCTCTTCCCCATCGCCAATCATTTGTAATTTAAATAATTATAATGATAATTATCAAACAATAAATAAATCATCATCATCAATATATTCAAATTATCATAATAATAATAATAATAATAATAATAGTAATAATAATGGATCATCATCGGGTTATGATAGTTCATCATCAATATCATCAACGAGTGATTTAATGGAATTATATTCAAAAAATCATGATCAACATCATGAAATGAATAAGCAATCATTAATATTAAGTCCAATGTCATCTATATCACCGCTGTCCGTGTCACCATTGGACCAACAAGAACTAGAACAACAAGAACAACAACATCAACAACTACCACCACAAGTACCACAAGTACCACCAGAATCACAATATCAATCCCAAGAACAATCAAAAATTGATATTGATGTCCGAATTTTACCAATTGATGATCAACAAAAACGTAGTCAAATAGATTCATATTTATCATCCTATTCTGATCAACCTCCTCCACATCAACAACCACAACAACATCTTTTTTATACTACTAATAATAATAGTTATTATCATCATCTTAATCAACATTATCATCAAGAACCACATCTACCATTTGAGTATGATATGCATCTACATCGACATCCACATTCACATCCATCGTCGTCGTTGTCGTCCTCATCATCATCATCTATGGATTATGAAAGGCGTTATTGGTGCCATATTAATAGTAATACCAATAATAGTAGTATGGATCGTTTTTATCATCATCCAACATCAATTGTATAAAGCGCGAGCGATTAAATTACGTAAATATTTATTGCAGCTTTTTACTTAAAATATCACTTATTTATGTGGTGGATTGGAAAAACAATTAATAGTTGAATTATGGAACATATTATTAAAATATATATACTGGACATATCATCGCATAGCTATATAGTTCACACATAGTTTATTTATATACGTATGTAAGTTGAATTTATAGTTTATTTTTTGCTGAAATTTTTGTAATTTGTAAAATATAATTAAATTTTCTTTCGGGTTTTTATATATGGGTGGTAATAATTTAATTATATATATATATTTTTTTTTATGTTATTATAAACCATATTTTTATTAAAATTTCTCACGTAATTATAAATATTCTTTTCTGCTACTATACTGCATGCAGATATAATTGGATTCCTTATTCCTTGTTTATTGTCACATCAAAAAAAAAAACGCGATTATTATTATTTAATAATATATTTTATAAATATATACAAACCCCCGCCGGTTTAATTTTTCATTCCACATTAGACTTTCAAATAAATTTATCCAAAAATATTTTGATGAACCTATAAATTAATATTATTTATAAAAACTATTTTAAAGCCAAAAATATTTGTTATATATAAATAAATGAACATATTTAAATTCTAATTATATATATTTATTAATTTATAAAAATAAATATTATAGTTTTAATGAATAAAAAAAATTATATAAAAAAAAATTAATGTGATAATTATATATATAATATATTTAATAATGTTAAAAATTAAATGTAATATTTTCTAATATAAAAAACAGTTATATAATTGTTTTCCTATGAAAGTAATTACCTATAAAACAAAATACAATCATTATTTTACCTTTAACTTTTATATATAATATATTTTAATTAATTATAGTTTTTTTTTTAATTAAACAAAAAAATACATATATATATTTAAATAAAATTATAGGGTTTACAAATTCTATAAAAAAAAAATCAAAAATAATACATTTGTTAGTTTTATATTAAAATGGCTACCTATTAAATTATAAATTGAAAAAAATAACGCAACTCATCAACCACCATTTTGAATATTCTTATTATAGACGCGAGCATTTTTATTAAGGCTCGTTTAACATATTAACATAAAAAAAAAACAATTAATTGTCCAAATTTTATTATCCAATTTTAATTGTAAAATAAAATCAATATTCTATTGGTGTGTTTTTTTTTTTATTCATATATTAGAATATATAATTTTAATTTAAATTATTTATTTATTTATTTTTGTTTTTTTTTTAACTGATATCCGGTGACTTTGTATTTTTTTTTTCTTTTTTTTCGTGTACATGGCAGACATTTTGTTTAAAACAATACAATACAATTTAAAATAATTTATTTAAATTATATTTTATTAAAATATGTGTCTAAAAATTTAATTTATTATACATATATATATAATTATTTCTTCCTATTTTAGATTGTATATTTTTTTTTTTATTTTTCCTATTGCGTGGTTTATTTTTTAATAATTTAAATCATATTTTATGCAGGTGTTTTACCTTAAATATCGTCGTCGTGTGCGTTTTTTTTTTAAATTCAATCAAATATAATTCGCACATTTTAAAAATTGCGATGTGCCATAAATAGATGAAAAAAAAATTAATTAAATTAATAATTCCATATATCAATATAATTATATTCAATATAAATAAATTACGAATTTATATATATGATAAATAAATATAGATATATAATTATTTTAATTAAAAAAAAAGTGGTAAATATAAAAACATATAATTAATAATAAAACAAATAATCAAAAAATGTATGTGCCTTATTCTTTATATATATAATTATGTATAATTAAAAAATTAAAGTGCCAATTTATATATTTTTAATTAAAAATATATTTGAATTAAAGATAAATTTAACAAAAATCAAAAACTCTATTGTTATTTTTTATAAGATAAATATAAAATATATATATAAATATATATCATATCAAAAATATTATATATTATATATAATTTAGTAATAAAACAATTTATATAGTTTTTATTAATAATATTTTTAGTATATAAAAAAAAATAAAATAATAAATAAAAAAAAATAAAAATTATAAAATTTAATTTGTATTTATTTTCTTTACACCATTTATTTATAATATAACGTTCAAAGCGGCGAGTGGCTAAATTATTAGAGACGAAAATAAAACGACGTATGCATAAAACTTAATAAATGTTCCAATTTATAGTACGCCCATACGTTTTTTTTTTTTTTGGTTTATCTACAGCAGCAGAATTGTACTAGAGGAATTTTTCTTCACACTTTTCGCCCTCTATTAAAATGTCGCCACATTTTTATTCCAAAAAAAAAAAATGACAAACGCGACAAAACAAAACAAAATGGCAGATTTTTTGTTCGTTTTTTTTTTTTTGTGTTGTTCAATAATATTCATTTCGCAGAGGACGCATCAGACGCATCGTCGATCACCATATTCATCGTCGATATCGACGAATAGATTTATTTTTATATAAATATTTTGATGTGGATTTATTTTTTGGCCATTGTTGCGAAATTCATTTTTAATTGTATTCTTTTAATGTAAATAATAAAATTAAAAAGGAAATATATAATTAATCTTGGGAAATAATATGTCGAGGAATAGCAGTAGCAGTAATAATGATGCTGATGATGATGGGAATAACCATAGTGATGATAGTGCATATGATGATGTTGATGTTGATGATGTTGATGTTGATGTTGATGATGATAATGATGAAGAAGATGAAGTCTTTTGTACAGATAAAATTGAACCACGTAAAATTAAACCACAAAATATTGTAATACGTTTATTGGACCGTCAAATGGGTGGACGTGGATTTAATCGACGTCCCGGTACCCATTATCAAACGTTACGTGAATTTTATCATAGTATTTTACCAAATTTAACAGTAATAAATGTTGAAAAACCATCGGGATATTTACGAAAATTTAGTCCAAATGGAAAACAATTAATCTCATTCTCATATGATCAACGATCATTGGAAATCTATAGATTTAATGGTGTGGTTGCGGCTGGGAGTTTAATTCACGATTGGACCGGAGAATTTATACCGAGTACAAATCATGGTAACTCCTATGAAATACGTAAAAATATATTTGGTCGACTATTTAAGGTTTGTATTTTTTGTTTTTTTTTTTTTTTTTATATAAAGTTAAATGTATTCGGTTTAGAAATGACATTGTCAATTAACGTTTTTGAGGTATTTGTTTTTGTTTTTTTTTTTGTTATAGTTGGAGCATAGTGTAGTGATCACCGATCATCATAATGGGGCACGACCTAATCAATCATTACCAACGTTTCCGAAACAATTGAATCGTGAATGTAGTCTATTTACAAATGATTCAAGATATGTTATTGTTGGTGCATCATCACATGTACCAGATGAATCACGACCACCTTTTTATGAAATATATAGTAATAATGAAACATTAGCACCACCATCAAGGTAATTTTTAATTTATATATATACATATATATATATACAGAAGGGTATATAATAATATATCATATGCTAGCGTATTGATTTTATTTTTTATTTTTTTTTTTTTTTGCCATTTTCCAACATAATATAGTGGTGGACTAGAGAATATCTCTTTGTATATGGTGGATTTAAAAATGGGTACGGTAAAATTGGAATTAGAATTTCCGGCGGATAAAATTATATTGTCACACAATCAAGGTGTTTATTTGTATAATAAAACGTTGGCAATTTTATCGATACAACGCCAAATTATTCATATTTATGAAATGGATAATGGTCATTTGATACGTACCCATGAATTGGGAAGATTTTGTTCGCCACTTGATCATGAAATATACGAATCAATTTATCCGATCCATCAGTATCCGGCATTTCGTGAACGGACAATCAATTCATTGAAACATCGAATATTAGTGTATTTATATAAGATGGCCGTATGTGATCCGGTAACGTTACGTATCTTTTATCGTGTATTCGATTGTTTTAAACGGGCACGAATGTGGAAAATGCAATTACTCGATGAAGATCATTTATTGATTAAATACACGGACGAAGAGATCATCACCATGAAATCGTCGGAACCGAATAGTTTACCATGTTTATTTGTATTTTATAATATTAGTAATGCCGAGGTGTTGGGCATCTACGATAATTCATCAACGGAACTATTGGAGATCTACGAAAACTATACGGATACATTTCGTAATAATTATGCAAAATCGGACATGTATTATCCGTCGTGTGCAAATAATAACATTTACATAAAATTTAATCAGGCCCGATTTAAACAATCGATTTCGGGTGCTCGTAATGGTGGACCGCGTGAGGCAACCCGGCGCATTCTCGGTCAATTGCCAATCAGTTCCCAGAGTTATTCAACGTCACCGTATTTAGATTTGAGTCTATTCAGTTACGATAACAAATGGATATCGGTAATGGAACGACCGAAAGCATGCTGTGAAAATGCATTACGTTTTTTCGGCCGGGATACGGGTTTAATAAAATTTCGCATTTTTACCGGTTATCAAGATAAATCAATGCAACGTTTATTTCATCATCATCACCAAATGCTTCAACAACTTGAACAACAACAATTGCAAGTTCAACAAGTACAATATCAACAACAGATGTTGATACATAATCAAATGCGTTTGCATCAGCAACATCAAAGTCGATCGATGCAAGAACGGCATAGACAGCAACTGATGCGATTAAATCAACAACGTACACAATTTCAAGAAATACGATCTGCATATATTGGTCGACAGCAACAATTAATCAATTACCTGCAACAATATCATCCCCGAAATCCTCAAGGGTCCGCCGAACGTCGAGGAGCCAATGTACCGCATACGTTACCTCGCCCACTCAACGCACGACAGCGAATTTTTTTACAAAACTTGCCCCAAGGCGATCATATTGGCATAATATTAGATCACCTTGGACTTAGGAATGATGACGAACGACATGCACAACCGATACGAACAGCACAAACTACCGATAATCAGCAACAACAACAACAACAACAACAACAACAACAAATACCACCTGAACCACAGCAGCAACCAGCGCAAGCACAACCAGCGATTGAAATTGATCAACAAGAACAACAACAACAACAACAACAACCAGAAATTCAAGATGATCCAACACCACAGTTACTTATAAGATCACTAAGTCAATTGTGGCAAGTACAACAAACTCAAGCTGAACAACAACAAGAACAACCACAACCACCAGAACAACAACAACCACAACTAGAACCACAAGAACAACCGCAACCACAAGAACAAGCACAAGAACCTCAACCACAAGAACCACAACAACAACAACCACAAGAACCTCCACCACAAGAACCACAACAACCTCCACCACAAGAACCACAACCACAACAACAACAACAACAACCGCAAGATCATCAATATGAAGTTGAAGCGGTGGCTCATGAAGAGCCGCCACCAAATGTTTCACAACAGTTGGAATTGGAGCAAAGACAGCAACGGATAATGCAACAGCTCCAAAGACGTGAACATTTGACACAACAATTACACCAGCAACAACTTTTGTTACAACAAGAAATACAACAACAACATCAAACTACACCACGTTTAGTTGCATTCTCATTCCATCCAACCGAACCGTTTGCAATCAGTGTCCAACGTATAAACAATGATTATGTGACAAATTTTCATATACGTAATGTAAATAGTGAGGTTCCACGATAATAATGATAATAATAATAATAATAAGAAAAGAAGACCGTCGACGGCGTCAAGGAAAAACCTCAACAACAATTTCCATAATTTTAAATTAAATTCAAATCAATCAATTATAAATTAATTTTAATTACTATATTATAAATATTATTATTATGTGGTTTAATTTTTAAAAAATTTAACTTTTATTTTTTATTATTGTTTTTTTCATTTTTCTAAATGTATTTTATTTTTTATAAACAATTGTTTTTTTTGTTTCATTTACCATTTGGGGGGTTTATTTTTTTTTTTTTTCAGGAATGTACAAAATAATTATTTAAAATGTTTACTTTTATGTAAATTAGTTCTGTATTTAAGACTGACGGGTGTTGAGAACTTAATCACGGTTAATTTAAATAAAATAAAAACATTGCTTATATAAGCATTAATTTTTAATATCACATTATTATTATTATAATACAAAATAATAAATAATCAATAGGATAACGAATGTTGTTATCAACATCCCACCAATCAAAACATATTTATCTTCATGAACACGTCTTTCAATTAATTTCATTGTATGATTTGATAAACCCAAAGTACTTCCAATGGCCAATAAACGTTTTTGTGTTCCCGTGAATGTTATACGTTGTGATTTTAAATTATCCAAAACACTATTACCTAAATACAAAATAAATAATTTATTTATTATTATATGTACCATGCTATGCCAACTCATGATGCTCGTAGTATACCTGTCCATAGCATTTCATCAACACCACGATGGGCATTTTGCATTGAATTATGTTGTTGCAATGAATAATCAATGTCAATGGATGTTTCGGTATTTGCTGTAAATCGACGATTTAGCAATTGTTCACGTTCATATTTTTCAGCTTCACGTTTTTGTTTTTTCTGTTGCCATATTTGTAATGCTGTCTGGTGATGTGGTGTGGTGAGGAGAACAAAAAAAAGAAAAAAAAAAGGAATTAAAATATCACCGGTGGTGATATCGCATCATTTATATAAATATACATACCTGTAAATGTCTTATATCGTAACGTAATTGATCAACTCTCATTTTTGCATTTGGTCTTTGTGAAACCGGTACTTTATATACGAGAACATCTAAACGATCACAATTCCTGAAATGTAAACGTTTTACATTATTAATAGAAATATCCAACCCATAAAGTATAATAATCCAATAATAAAATCAATGTACATACGCAATGACAGCGGCTATTTTCATTAAAATTCCATTTTCAACGGATCCCACATCCGTAACACCTTGTTGTTGTTGACTACTCACATAATTGTTGTTATCGTGTAAATGATGAAAACTCTGTTGGGTTTCTTGAATAATTCGATTTGTTTCATGATAAAGGGCTTCCATTATATTATTTTCATTTATTGGTAGTTTGGTAGTTTTTATGTTTTGATTTCCGTTTCAATTTTACTCAAACAAATGCATTTGTAAGATTATTAACTAACTATTCTTTTTTAACTATTTTTTATAACTATTCTTAACATTTATTAACTATTCTTTAATTATATATTAATTGAATATTTTTTTATCATGTATTTTTGATTTTTATAATTCCTAATCAAAATAAATAGGATTAAAATTTTTCTGGTACTGCGTGAGAGAAACAACACGTAAAAAAAAAAACAAAATAGCAAACAGCGTCGCAGCGGTCAGTGTGAAATAAATAAATAAATAAATATTGACATTTTCAGAACAACACGACACGCGATCGCATACGACAAATATTTTTTTTTACCTCTTTCGCCAAAAAATTTGACGAACAGTTTTTTGTTTTTTTTTTAATCTATTACAAAAATTTGGTTCGAAAACAAAATAAATAATTTATTTTTTCACAATAGAGTTATAAAAAATATTTTTAATATTGATTTTTATAAAAAAATTATTAATTAAATTATTAATTATTTTAGATCAAAGAAATTGTCATTTTGATATATAATGAAAAAAAAACTAAATTATTTTGTGTATCGAATATTCGCGATATCTCGATTTGTGTATAGGATAAAAAAAAATATTTTAAAATAATGACATTTACACTGTTAATTGTAAATAATGTTATTATGGCATGTTTTTTTTTTGGTTTTTTTTATGCGACGCATGTTGTTAACTTTTTCCTGCATCGCGAATCAATCGATTTTATGATCTTTTTTTTTTTGTATGGTATCGAGGAAAATTTCAATTTTGTGTGTTTTTCAATTAAAATTTTGTTTTTATTTAATTATTAAAAATAAAGAGATAACATTTGAATTAATAAAAGTGTGTATAATGAATATAAAACTATTAAAAAATAAAGTTAATGATTTCTTAGGATTACAACGGAAGGATAATGATTTAATAGAGATAATACAATATTTTCAGGTAAATAGAATAGAAGAAAAAAAAAAAATAAAAAAACGAAATTATCCTTTGGTATGAGAACAACATTTTTTTTTTATTTAGGTTTTAGGTTATGTTAATTTTTTTTTCGTTTTTTTTTTTTTTTTTGTAAGATTTTATAAAATCATTTCTTTTTTATTTTCTTGATTAATTAATGTTTTAATGTAAGTTTTCGGTTTACACAGGATTCAATTAGAAGTAATACAGGAATATCATCATGTTTGCTGGCAGTTGAACATGTATTTACCGAATTATTGAAACGTAATGAAATGTACATTGAAGTAAAACCATTAAAACCAAGAGGTACGTACGTGTTATCGATCGATTATTATTTTGTGTCTGGTGTTGGATGTACTGTGATGATGATATCATCTCGTTTTAATTTTATTTATAAAAAAGTACCAGTGTTCAATTTTAATTTTGTGTTTTGTGTGTTTTTTTTTAAATTTATTTATAGTTGTTGACAGTCAATCACAATATCGTGAATGGTTACAAGATCGTTATAAAGAGGTATTTCGTGGTATTATTTCATGTTTGAATGCTACAAAGCATTCGGATGCAATTCAAGCATTATCAACGGCTATGACATTAATCGGTTATGAGGGAAAATATCCAATTGATAATACAAATGAAAAATTATTTCCAACAATGAAATTACGTACGATATTAATCCAATTATTATCAACGGAAAAATCAATGCATCACGTACTATTACACCTGAAAGAATATTCTATAAATTTAGATGTTATATTTTATATATGGAAATTTGTACCGGGATTAACTTTGCGCGGTACAACACCCGGTGACATTTATATACAAAATTATATTGATTTATTAAAGGCAATACCACTAACAACGGAAATCCAAGAGGCTAAACGATATTTATGTGGTGGTGTCATGGGTGCTGGCGGTAATGAACATGGCGGTAATAATAATAATAATAATAATAGTGGCGGATTTAATGGTAATAGAATTGATAAATATAGTAATTTTTTATAAATTTTATATAACAAAAAGAAAAAAAAAATGATTTCTTCTTTTTTGTTCCTTAGATGGGCATTCCAATGGTATAAATACACAAAATGGTCAATTTGATTATAATTTATTACGGAAATATATTAGCAATTCATTTAGTTGTGCTATATTTTGGACATTTACACCGACGCTAATGAAACGTTTCCTAATCGTTCTTTTAGAAAATATTTTACATATGGAAAAACCATTAATTTTAACTGATTTTCTTATGGATGCATTGGATGTTGGTAAGATTAATTGTTTGCTTTTTTGTTTTTTTATCTACCTCAAATTGATTATATAACTGATCATAAATTTTTTGTTATTTTACACACACACACACACACGTAGGCGGTCCAATAAGCCTATTGGCATTACAAGCTGTTTTTATATTAGTACAACGTGATAATTTAACGTATACTATTTATGAAAAATTATATTCAATGTTTGAACCGGAAATATTTCATACAAAATATAAATCACGTTTATATTGTTTAGCCGATATATTTTTAAGTTCTAGTCATATACCAGAAAATTTAATAGCCGCATTCATAAAACGTTTGGCCCGTTTAACATTGATCGTACAACCACAGGACATTGTTATAATATTACAATTTATCGGTACGTTAATCGGTAATCATCCCGGTTTAAAACGTCTCTTGAACAATACCAGTTTAAGTCATGCAAATGATAAAATTGCATGTGATCCGTATGTTATGGATGAATGTAATCCATATAAATCGGGTGCCATGGAAAGTTCACTGTGGGAATTATTAACATTACAAAATCATGTAATACCGTCGGTAGCTGAAACGGCAAAATTTATATTAAATCCAAAACCGCATATAAATTGGGAATTAGGAAAATATATTGAATTAAATGAAAATGATGTAAGTTTTATTTATTATTATTTCTTCGTTGTTTTTTTTACAAATTAAATTGTATTATTTTTTATTGCAGATATTTGATCAAGAAATGATGAGACAAACCGATAAATGTGATTTAAATCCAAATCCAAGACAAAAATTAACTGAATATCATTTGGATGGAAAAGATTCATTTAAACTTTATTGGAAATTATTTTAATTAATTTAATAATCACCATTCAGTAAACAACAATAATATTAACAAGAACAACAACAACAACAACAACAATTCCATGAAACCTATTAAACAAAAAACAATTTGATAATCGTCAAAAAAGAAAAAAAAAAAAACAGTTTAATAAATAAAACCAAACAATTCCAAACAATAAGTTTTTTCAAATAAATTATTAAATTATTTGTTGTTGTTGTTCAGCTCTACATAAAAAAAATAAAACTACAGCAGCTGAAGTTTTTTTGTTATTTAATCTTTTTTTTTTTTTTTTTAAGAAAAAAATTCACACACAACAGATACAAAAAAAAAAAAAAATAAAAAAACCACCCACACTCATTTAATTTTACTCGATAAAATAGAAGAAAAAATAAAATAATAAAATAAATTATAAATTATATAAAAAATAAATATAATAATAATTTTAAATAAATAAATACAGAAGAAAAACATTTAAAAAAAGAAAAAAATTGTATGAAATTCCCCCTTTTTTTTTTCAATTAAAAATTGAATTTCATTTCATTTCAAAAAGAAGAAATTTATTATTATTAAAATAAAAACCTTATAAAATCTCGGATTAAATTCATAATAATCTTGATGAAATTAAATGTGGAAGTTTTTTCATAATTTGTTTGTTTGATGACTGACTGTTCATCAACAAATCAAATTCTTATTTTCTATCTTATTGTTGTTTTTTTGGTTGATTGTTCAATAAGTAAATTCCAAGTTCCAAATAAATTCTCATACAACCGTTTTTAAAACCTTTTTAATCATTATCCAGACCAGTTGTCGACAATCATCGGCGGTGGCGGCGACGGCGGCCACCACCACCACCACCCACAATATAATCCACATCATCGCACAATCATCATCACATTGCTCTTCTCATTCGTATTCACATAAATGACCACACCGTGGACATTTTGAATGATTTGAAAACCAACGTTTTAAATGATCTAAATGACCACCGTGTGAACATCCCTGACACCATGCATACAAACCTTTTACAACTTTATTACATACACTACATTTTGAACTTTGAGCCGATTTACATTTTTGACAATACCAACCAACGGTATTTATTAATGGTTTATTACATTCACCACAATTTGTATGGACGGCCGTTGATTGTTGATTTAATTCACAAACCGAACGTATCCATGATTTATTAATGATTTCCGTTGCTTCATTCCAACACTGATGACGATACAATAATTCAATGTACGATAATAACCAACTTTCCTGAACGAAAAAACAAAAAATGAAATATTCAAATCGTCCATCACGAAATAATCAGAAACGGATAATTTTGTTCATTAATCAGGTAGGGGTTAATAAAAAAGAGAATTTTATGTTATTAAAGACAATTTCAAATTGAAACTTACACAAATCAATTCATCAATTTGTAATTGACAACGTTTATCGCCCATTGCAATTAATACACAAACGGCTGTTTGTACATCACCCGTTTCCGTTTGTAACGTTAAACATTCACTGATAATATTATGTGGTTTCCATTTATTGGTATTATTATTATTATTATTATTATCCATCGAGAGAATTTTTAATAGATGTGGTTGGTCTACGGTTGGTGGAGTCTGTGGTGAAGCAGCAGCAGCAGCAGCAACTGGTGTAGGTGGTGGTGTCGGTGGCGGTTGTTGCATTTGATTATTATTTTTCGATAAAAGTAATTGTTGTTGTTTACTTGAATCTTGACTTTGTAAATCATGTCCAATTATTGTATTTATTGGTAATAACCAATTTCCATTATTATTATTATTATTACCACCACCACCATTACCACTACCATTGCCACCAGCATGACCACTACCAGAACCATTTTTCGTTATCGTATCATGTGGACCAATATATAAAAAACCATTACGTAAACTTTTTATATCTAAATTTGAAACATTCAATTCGGTTTCATCAAATACGTAATCATCACAGTGTTCATTCATATTATTATTATTATTATTATTATTAAGTTTATTTAAAATGCCCGTAACAATCGTAGGTACATTTGGAATACCAATTGGAATATTACTACCACTACAACAAACACCACCAACACTTTTTGAATTTATTTTTAATTCATTTTTAACATTTTTTAATGCATCTGCTGCTGCTGCTGCTGCTGCATTGGTATTATTATTTATTAAATTATCTTGTTGATTGAAATTATTTATATCGGAATTCAATTCATTGCCATCAATTTTTTGTTGATTCAATTCATTTCCCTGTATAATATTTTCCTTTGGAGAATTTGTATTTATATTCAATATTGATTGATTATTCTGATGATTGATTATTGTCGGTGATTCAGTGGTTTTTCCCATGAAAACATTTTGTAATAAACCATTTGTTGTTTCAATATCACCACCATCATTATTTATATTACTATTATTAACATTTAATAGCATACGATTTAGTAAAGGCATTTGACTATTTGAGAATGATAAATTACGTGCATCAATTGTTTGATGTTCATCATTATTAGTATTATTGGTATTTAAAATGTTATTAATTTCATTTTCATTTGTTGAATATACATTTTTTATAATTAACCATAATAAATGAATATTTGGTCGTTCATATTTTAATGCAATTGCAGCATTATGTTCACAAATTTCATCTAATGATTTCCCATATAAAATATATTCACGTGCAAAACCACGTAACGCCTGTAAATCTTTAATTAATGTTAATTTAAAAACTCCACTTAATGATGGTACCTTCAAAACAGAGATAAAACAATATCCATATAATATGATAATTAATTAATTTTTTAACTTTTTAACTTACCTCTGCTTTTGGTATATAATTACATAAATTTGATTTGGCTAAATGAAATTGTTCTTGAATTGTTGTATGTTGTTTTATTGTACGGTTGCCTCTATTTAAATATAAAAAAAAACCATTAATTAGAAATAAAAAATGTGTTCACAATAAAACGAACTTACGATAGAAAATGAGAAAGTGATAGTCCTCCTCCTCCAGTTGATGGAGATGATGAAATTATTGAATTTTGTCCACCACCACCACCACCAGAATGTGTTGGTAAAGCGGCAGAAATAATATTTGTCATCGTATTGTTTGTTGTTGCAGCAGATGCAGATGTTATTGTTGATCCTAAAATGGATGTTGTTGCTCCTGTTCCTGCTGCTGCTGCCGCTGAAGACATTGCCATTGCCGTTGATGTTTGTACATTTTTTACTTTATATGAATATAATAAATCACCTTTAAAATTAAATGAAACCGCTTGTGGATTAGCTCTTAGACATGGCCGTAGCGCATCTTTAAATGAATGCTTAAATATTGTTGAATCTTTACTGGTCGATAGTAATACATGAGCATCATTTCCTTTCCAACCGATACCCGTTGTTACATTTGTATGCTCTTCAAATGATGCATATGGTATGTATGGACGACGTACATCCCAAATATATACACTATAATCAACAACCAATGCACAACTTGCAATATGATGTCTGCAATTGATGGACAAAATAAAAGAGTTAAAAACAATTAAATTAATCTGGAAGTTATTTTGTTTTTTATAATTATAATTACACTCGATCTGGTCTCCATTTAACACGTCCAACAACTGCAATTGTATGAATGGTATATTCAAGTGTAGGTTTTTGTTCCATATTCCATATCTAACAATTATTGTTAAAAGTGAGTATTTATATTTTTGAAATATAAGTTATTTTTATAGATATTACCTTAATTTGTTTATCACGCGAACCGGTGGCCAACCAATGTTGATTTGGATGCCAATCACACGTATAAATTGGACCACTATGAGCGGTAAATTGTAAATGACATTTATCGGGACGTTTTATATCCCATAATTGTACGGTACCATTTTCGGAAACAGCCGCAAATATATTCGGTGAATGAGGATTAAATTTAACATCACGAACACTTTCGGAATTACTAAAATACGTATGTACCGCTTTATCCATACGTAAATCAAAACATTTTATTGTACCATCTTGTGAACCGGATATCAATAGATGTGGTTCCGTACTATGAAATGTTACGGTGTGTGCTGTACGTTCATGTTCATTATACACAAGCAATTGTTTATGACGACCGGATTTTAATAGATCCCATACGGATACAACACCATTTGTGGCTGCCGTTGCCAATAGATTCGTTTCTAAACTACTCCATGCCACATCATTCGATGAATAACTTAAATTTTGATTTTTACCACTTCTCATATTACACACTTCTGTAAAACTATCCGAATCAATTGAATAGATTTTTAATACTATAAAAAAAATGAACCAGGAATATTATTAAAGTTGATTATTCTATGGAAATAAATGCATAATGTACTTACTCGAACGTCCAGCAACGGCAATTTGGCTATTATCTTTATTTAATGCTAATGCATTTGCATGTCCTTCTTGACATATTTTTATTGAAACTGTTGCTGTTGAATCAGACATATTTTATTATATCTATTTATTTGGTTTTTATTTTTTTTGTAAATTTCGCATTAATATTATGCTTAAAAATTAATTAAATTAATTAAATGCTTCAATAAAACTATAATAATTTCTGTTGCTGCTGTTTTATTTTTATTTACAATTATAATTATTTTTATTTATTTTTTTTTTTCGTTATCAAATCAATTTATTGCATTTATTTTTATCATGATTTTTGTACGTGGTTGCCAAATTTTAATTCTTTTTTGTTGATAACATTTATTTAGAAATAACAGTGTAACCAAAATTGTATTCGATACGTTTGTTTTTTTCAACAATTTCACAATTAATTAAATTAGTTCTCACTGTCTCTGAATATTGAATATTAGATAATTAAATATAGGATTGGAATTGTTTCCCGAGAGGTTTTCTATAATATACGTTCTAGAAAAAAAGGAAAAAAAACGATTTAAAAAATTATTGAATAAATTTTTATTGCCCATGGCGCCGTCTTTCAATCATTAAAATTTGAAATATTTATGAATATTGACAGATACGCGGAAAAGTTGAGTGGGAATTCATGGAATTTTGCAATGTTTGTTGTTGCACGTTGTGAAAAAATATTGCAAATTCAGCATTTTTTTTTCCATCATCCCGACGAATCAGTTTTTCTTTCAGTTCAGTTCAATTTTCAGTGCAGTTAATAGTGTGGTAAAATACGGTCAAAAAATAAAAAATTAATTAATCTATCATTTGGGCAATCAAGGATTTATCTAGAAAAAAAAAACTAATAAAATAATTTTTGTGGCATTTGGAATTTTGTGAATTTGTATTTTGTGGTTTTTGCAATTTGTCGTGACATGATATTTTTCAATTCAATAAAATATAATCCATATTGAGTAGTAGTACATCATTATTAAAAAAAAAAAAACCAAAAATGGCTGCTCATAGTGGTGGAGCAGGACCAGGAGGAAGTGGAGCTGCTGCTGCTGGAGGTACAGGATCATTAAATTTTACATCATTAATTTCATGTATGCCTGGTTTTGCACTTGGTACCCCAAATGAAAAAGATTTGTTAAATATAGTGAAATTAATTACGAAAAGGTAATGATAAAACTGATGATTTTTCAATATCATATAAAAAAAGAAATAAAAATCAATATGGCGGGCGACGTAATTTTTATTTTTTTCTTTTTTTATTTTTTTCTTTTTTTATTTTTTTCTTTTGTTTGTGAATTGCGACAATATAGAAAAAAAACTTTTTAGTTTATTTAGTCATTAATTAATTTGAATTTATTATTCACACATGATTTGGTTTTATTTTTTTTATTTTTGGTCTATACAGTGAAAATGAATATCTGGAACATGATGAAAAATGGGAGTTATTTTATATGTCATTTTCTGGACTAGCGGCCGATATATTCAGTGAACATTGCAGCATAGGTAAGAAAATAAAACGGTTTTTTTAGTACATTAGATCTTGATTGAATATAATGGGGATAGTTCAAATCTGTATTGTATGTGTGATTGTGGTGTTTTGCCCCCACAATCGATCAAATTTTCAAACGTTTTTTTAATATGCAATAGTACAATAATTGATCCCAAAAACAATAGTGTATATATGTGTGTGAGTGAGTGTGTTTTTACAAATGTTAACATGCAAATATTGAATGTATAATGAATGTATTTTCCTTTTGTATGACTAAATATTGTGTAATAAATTAGCAATAAATGAATGAATTTTTGTTTTATTCATTTGGAAATCCTTTTTTTTTGTTTTTTTTTTAGTGAGTGCAAGTAATAAAACACAAGTTTTAGATGCAACATGTATAATAATTCGATACATACTGATTCGTTTGAATAAGGGAACGAGTAACGAACAAAAACTGTTAATACCCGCATTGAAAAGTTTATGCGAAGGCAAAAGTCAAATACCCGAATTAGATAAAATAATTTTGGGTTCAATATTGCGAAATGCTCAAGTTCCGGATATTTATATCCGCACTAATAATGGTGGAAATGTTAATGAAAAAGATAGTCCAAAATCTGACATTAAACGATCACGTTCAGATTTATCGGCAATTATTTTTCAACAATTAACGACACCCTATAAGGAAGCAACAGCAACAACTACAAATACATGGACCCCATTAGATGAAGAAATAGTGACAGACTTTAAGGTATGTTTTTTTTTGTTTTATAAAGGTTTGCAATTTCAAATTGGCATGCAAACTGCCAAATAGAATATATTATTGATTTTGTGGGTGTAAAAAAAAATGTATATATTTTTTCATTTTCAGCAATTGTTTACCAGCACTAATATTGGTGTTATTAAAGCATATGATGGCGGCGATATATTACTAAATATATGCTCAACGTTACCGACACTGTCCAAATATTATTGTCGTTATGAAGATAGTGCATTATATGGAAGATCTTTATTTATACCCGTAACTCATAGTGAAGCATTGGCAATGAAAATATTTTACAACAATTGTCATCGGATGTAATATGTTTAACTACGGTATTGTCAATGCCACTGTTTGAACCGTTTACACCAGAAAAAATCGTAATTTTATCAAAATGTGCAATGTCAGCAATATATTGTGCTGTACTGACATCAATAGCAAGTAGTGTTTTATGTATGTCATCGTCTGGTACAATACAAAAAACGCAATCTCAACAAACAACAACAACAACCACAGCAGCAACATCAGCAACATCAACAACAACAGCAATCCGCTAATAGTATATCAGCAACAACTATAACAGCAGTCAAAGTACCGGTTACATCATCACCATCTTCAACGGTATCGACATCGACAGTGAGTACCCAAACACATTCAATTATGCTACCATTTGCAGCTGTAGCAGCAGCAGCAGTTGCATCATCATCGGCAGCAGCAACAGCCGTAACTTCAGGAACGTTGATATCATTATCATCAGCATCAACAAAAGAGAATGAAGAAAATATTGAAAATTGTGCCCGAATAATTGTTGATAAAGCATTAGAAATCTATACACAAGTGGGAGATATATTTAAAAATTTACCACGTGATGATTTTTATCAAAATCATTTATGTATGGGTATTTGGTTATTAATAACTGGCATTCAGGGTGCAATGGGTGCATCTGGAAGTTGCGGTAATGTTGCTGGCGGTGGTGGTGGTGGTTCTTATGGTATAAATAATACTAAATCCGTTATGAACATTGTTGATGATATCAATAAAGGAAAAAGTAGCCCGTCCGTAAATACAAGTGATCAGCAACAGCAACAACAACAACAAAATAGTGGACGTGTTAATTTATTTAAAGTACAACAAGGATTTTGTGTATTGAATGCAGCAATTGCACATCATTGTGTTAAATTACTGACCACATTAATAGATCTGTTAAATAATGAATCACTTTCAGTTGATAATTTTGCAAAAATGGATGGTGGTAATCCGGTAACGGTAACGGATGAATTACCAGAACCGGCCGTTTTCAATATTCTTGGACAATTTACCGCGTTCCAGCGTGTTATACGTGTATTAAATTGTACATCATTACAACAATTATTTACATTTTTGGCAACAATAGCATATCGTAAGGCATGCAATTTAAAACGTAATACAACACAAAAAGAAGCAAACGATCAATTAAATTATAGTGATTCAACAACATATTATAATGATACAATATCGTGTTCGGATAGTTCAGAAACGGAAGAGGAAGACGAGGACGATGATGATGAAGAGGAAGAGGAAGAAGATAGTGAAAGTTATTTAGGTTTATGGTTTAAAGAAACATTATCACCGGAAACCACGGATGAGAAACCAACAACAAAATCACCAGAAAAAAATACGGATAAAGAATCGGGTGGCAATAATAGTAATAAAAATGGTGTTAATTGTTCATTAATATCGGCTAAAGATGAACCGCATGCATATTTAGAATTATCTGTTGAAATATTTCGATTTTTAGATGTATCACTTGGTTCTGGTCATAAATATTTAAATAAATATATTAAAAATGGTTTAAGCGAACAACAAATTGTATTAATAGCAAATATATTAAAAGATATCGATCGTGATTCATTGCGTTCCGATTATGAACAAATGGGTAGTAGCAGTAGTAATAGTAATGGCAATGGCAATGCTAATGCTAATGGTAACAATTCATCTTCAGGAAATACAAATAATAATAATACAACATCCGTTTCACAATGGCATGCTGCAATGATACGTTTTACATGTGCCATTTCACGGTATACACATAATTTAATATCTAGTGGATCGCTAAGTGATACCCTACAATCATCGTTATTAATGCACTTGGGTGTATCGCCATGGACCCAAGATACATTATGGCCATTACAAGTGTATACTCGTTCGTTAACGGTATTACTTCAAATTTTACTGTTAAAACCATCACAAGAAAAGGAAGCCGCTTGTTTATCGGTATGGCATCGTTTAGTAAACACTTTAGTTGAAGGCGTTTGTAATGCCCAGGTTCCAACGCAAGCAACCAATGTAAATACCTCACAATCATCAACAACAAATGTTACAAGCGGCACAGCATCTGCCAGTCAAAATAATCCTCAAAGCAATAATATAAATGATTTAGATTATGAAGATCTAAATGTTGAACATGCTCAATTATTGTTATTTCTATTTCATTCATTAAATTTAATGCAGAAAAAATCAATATTATTGTTAACAGCCGGTGGTGTTATACGTTGTGCTGAAGTATTTCGAACAATAACACCCGATAAACCATTACGTGATCATCAAATCATATTATTATCACGATTACTATTGTTTTTGGAATATCTAATGAAACATTTGTATAATGCACCGAAATCCCTATTGGAACAAGTTCGTTGGAATTTATTTAGTGTCATTACAATAGATGTAAATCAAAAAACAAATGATTTAATAAATAATAAAGTGAAAATGATGTCATTTTATCATGAACATATTGAAAAACGTTATCGTAAATATACAGCAGCAGCAGCAGCAACAGCAACAGCCGCATCCGCCGCATCGTCATCGTCATCATCATCTTCGGCGACGGCAGCCGTAGCTGGTACAATTAACAGCAGTGGTAATCGTATAAGACCAAAATTTTATTCATTAGCTGCAATCGATACGGAAATTCGTCCTGAATTTAAATTAGACGGATTAGCATGGAATTTTATATTATGTACACCGGATAAATTAAAGTATCCGCTATTAATTGATGCACTGATTGATATATTGGGTGTTGTTGACACATCAACGGGTAAAATACCATCACAACAATTGTGTTCGGTACAATATTGTTTTAATTTATGTTGGTTATTATTATTGGGTTTACCACCGTCAACACCGCACGCCGAATCATTACTAAAAGATAAACCATCAAATTTACAATCGTTAATTTGGTCTGTACGATGTATTGATGTATTACCATCATCACATTATTTAACCGTACACAGTTTAGTAAAACAAGGAATGTTTACAAAGACGGCGGAAAGTTTATGGACCGGCATCACCCAACACGTTTCAAATATTGAATATAGTTTAAAATTAACAAATTTATGTTTAGATTCATTTGCGAAAACATTTCATATTGATAATCCCCGTCTATCGAAAATTCTATTATTAGACGGTGTTGCATCACATTTATATGCAATTTATCGCAGTACGAAAGAACAAATATTTGGTAAAAATGGCAGTAACAATAATGGTGGTAGTAGTAGTAGTAGTAGTAGTAATAATAACAATAACAATAATAATATTAATAATAAATTGATAGCAGCAAATAATGCAGCAAATGCAGCGAATGCATCACCATCTACAGATTCAGTATCTGTATCAGACCTATCGCATACATCAATTAATGAACTATCAAAAGCTTCTTCATCCGCATCCACATCATCATCCGCATCATCACCATCACCATCTTCGACAAATATTACAACAAACACTGGAACGTCTACAATCAAACATGATAGATTACAATTGAGCGAATCGGGAACGGCCGAAATGAAAGACGTAATGGTTAAATTATTAGATGTTATTAATATCGTACGGGAATGTTTATTGTAAGTATTTTTAATTATCTATTGAAAAAAATACATTCCAATCACAAAATGCATATATTCTTATAATTCTATTTTTATGTTTTTTTTCAGTAAAACATTGTCGAAAAATTTACAATTTTCAACGTTACCGCATATTATGGAATCGCTGATGGCATTATCCAGTTTTCGCCATAAATTTGCCGTATTCATTACACATCAATTTTCGATAATTTTAGGTACACAAAATCGTGAATTACCATCGTTATGTTTCCCATTCGATTGTCATAACATCGAAGAATGTTATCCGAAATTACATTCAATAGAATTGCATACGTTAAAGGTGATCCATGGGCATTACAAACAGATATCTGAAAATCAACAATATTCAATATTGTCATCGTTACGACCGTTATTGCGAATGTTAATCAATTTACTAAGTCATTTAATACCGCATTACAAAGGTGATGAGGCCATTTTGGAAAACATTAAGTCTGTGCTATCACCAATGATATTCGATATACGTACGGAGTTTTTATACAACGATGCTATTAATTGTATACAGGAAGTAGTTGATGGCGATATGAATTCAGATAATTTTCAATTTTTATTATATTCTATACTGCAAGAGCACACATATCGTTTATTTATTGATTATACCGATTTGTCAACGGTTCAACAACAAGCCCAAGGTGTAAATTTGCACATTGATGAATCAATATTACATTTAATATTAAAATATTGGCAACAAATGATCGACGACCCAAATGGTATGGGTTTAAAGGCAATGCGTCATTTTTATTATGTAAAAGAAAAAGGTCAATTGATACGAATTTTACTGTCATTTTCGAATACAACGTTAACGCAACGATATTCAACAGAAGTGTTACAATTTTTTGAAAATCTATTTAAAGCATGCGATAAACCAAACTCACCGTTTACATTAGAGGAATTATGTCATTGTGTACTGGAATCGGAAGATGTTGATACAAATAAATTACGTGATTGCTTAACACATTTGTTACTCGGTCCAATGAATGATATAAAAGAGACATTATCAACGGCGGCCACATTAACTACCATTGCTAGTGCCGTTGATGATGCATCAAATTCTAAAAATAATGCAACAATTACAGCATCCGGTGAATCGAGTACTATTCAAACTCCCACCAATGCTGGACTTTCATTATCGTCAACAACCGCAACAACAACAACAAATACAAATGTGTTAGATCGAATTGCGGATCCTGAAGGTATGGATGTTGATGAGGAAAGTAATACATCAACACCAAATTTGACATCTGGGGCTGCTGGAATTGGTACCTCAAGTAATACAACACAAGGCGTTTCAACAACAGCAGCAGCAACAGCAACAGTGTCCGTATCAACTACAGTTTCACCTAATGCATTGGCCGAAGAGTTAACAATTGCAAGTTCGGATAATGTTAGTGGTTTTTCATTAAATATGCGACTTCGTGAATATGCACAAATAAATGCATCGGATACGCCACAACCACAGTCGTCATCATCATCGTCCGGTACTAAGCCACAACAACAACAACAACCACCACCACCAGCACTACCGACAACATCCGGTGCTCAAACACCAAATGATGATTGCATTGAAAAAAATTCACGTCTATTACAATCATTGACTAAATATATTGTTAGTGAAAATCGTGTATCAACGAATGTATCGGATGCATTATTTAATGCACTCATTCAAATTGGATCAAATTTATTATGTCCACCGGCGCACTTAAAAGATACCATCGATTTTTCTAGTATATTACAAGTAATGATTGCATTGGCCGATGCCCGATCCGGTAAAGGCCATGAAATGTTATTTTCAGCGGCCACCGAATGGTTATCATTAGCAAAAGATAGTATTTTAGAAAAAGAAGGTGTTGTCAAAAAAATGTCATTTGAAAATATGATATCAATACTACGTTATCTAATCGATTTATTATTGGCATTGGGACAATTTGGTAATCGGGTACGTGTCACCTGTTGGGACGATGATGCACCGGCCGATGTTGATGCCGAATTCGGTACAGATGGTGAATTTGGCGGTGAAGATGATGATAGTGCCATTGAAGATTCCGATGAAGACATTTTACAGAATAAATTATGTACGTATGCGGTAACACAACGGGAATTTATCAATCAACATTGGTATCATTGTCATACCTGCAAAATGGTTAATGGCGTTGGTGTATGCAGTGTATGTGCTCGTGTATGTCATAAAAACCATGATGTAAGTTATGCAAAATATGGTAATTTCTTTTGTGATTGTGGTGCGAAACAAGATAATACATGTCAAGCATTAAGCCGACGTATTACAACAACAACAAATGTTGGTACATCTACATATAATACTGGTGCAGTAACAACGTCTGCTGGTTCGTCATCATCCAATGCAGCTGCGGCTGCGGCAAGATCAGTTACAGGAACTTCAGCTGCAGCAGCAGCAGCAACGGCATCACCTTCAATTCCATCATTTCTATCATCATCAGCACTAAGAGACAATTTAAATGAAGGTATTCCTGATAGTTATGCATATTTTTCATTACTAATGGCATTACCTGGAAATTCGAATGTTGACCATCAATCACCACCACCAACAACAACAACTATAACAGAAGTAGATTCATCATCAGCCACAACATCGGCAGAAGCAGCAGCAGCAGCAGCGGCCGCTGCGGTAGCATCGGCATCGAAAATAATAACAGCATCAACGGGTCAACCGTCAACGTCAAATGGCAAAGCCGAAAATGTTCCAAATGTTCAATGGCTGAGTATGCATTTGAAACAATTACTGAAAAATAGTGAACTAACCAAACGGATTGCGGGTAGCAAAGAACAAATTAGAAATCCTGAACGTTGGCATACTATTACAAAATGTTTACTTTCATTTTTCGAACAATTAATGCCTACTATAAATGAGCATTGTGCAAAACATTCAACCGTCGGTTGTCATTATCGGGCCAAATTGGCATTAGAACAATTACATAAACCAGAAAAAACATTTACCGTAAGCGATCAAATTATGGTGGCCACATTGGGTTCACAAGAGGGTGCATTTGAAAATGTCCGTATGAGTTATGCCGGTGAACAGGGTCAAACAATACGACAATTATTACAAAATTTTTTGGTACGTCGTGTTGCTCTCTGTTGTTTAGCATCACCGCATGGTAAACGTCAACATTTGGCTGTTTGCCATGAAAAGGGTAAAGTGACGATATTACAATTATCAGCGTTACTAAAACAGGCGGATGCTGCAAAACGTAAATTAACATTAACACGTTTGGCTAGCGCTCCGATACCGTGCACTGTATTGTCATTGGCATCGAATCCGGCCAATGAAGATTTGCTGGCTGTTTGCGGTCTCAAGGAGTGTCATGTATTAACATTTTCGAGTACCGGTGCCATTAATGAACATATTGTATTGACGCCACCATTCGATACGGGTAATTTTATAAAACGAGCCATATGGTTACCGGGTTCACAAACAATGTTGGCGTTGGTGACGGCCGACTATGTAAAAATTTACGAATTAGCCGAAGATACATTGAGTCCACAATATTATTTTGTGGTGCCAAGTGGTAAAATACGTGATTGTACATTTGTATTGCAATCGAGTATCTATTATATGTTATTGTTTGCATCGACCGGATACATTTATACGCAATCGTTGGGCACCGAATGTTTGGCAAAACATGGTTCATTTTATGTAACAAATTCATTGGAATTATATCATCCGTTGATACAAGATTCAAATGGGGTGGTACTCGATGGCGGTATATCCATTTACTATTCACATGTCTTACAAATGTTATTCTTTAGCTATTCACAAGGTAAAACGTTTATGGCTCCGTTGAGTGATGTGAATGTTGGTGTAAAATGTATTATACAATTACAACCGACGGTGACACCACCAGGCACAAGTAAAAATACAACAAAATCCACTTCGCAACCGTTATGTCAATGGACGGAAATTGCAGGACACCCGGGTTTGATATGCGCCATGCAACAAGCATCCAATAATCCGGTAATATTTATGTTAAAACCAAATGCTGTGATTGTACAAGAAATAAAAGCACAAAGTACAAAAGCGAAAATTATGGATATGGTAGCAATACGTCATGCAGCATCGGGTACCGAAAAAACTACACTCATTCTGTTATGCGAAGACGGTAGTTTGCGGATATATGCAGCAAATGCAGATCAAACAAATTTTTGGTTATCACCAAGAGTGCAACCACTTTCCAATCAAATTTATATGTCACATGTATTACCAAATGGTCCGTTATCCGCCATGTCAGCAGCCGCCAATAAAGGTTCTTCAACACGCCGTAATAAAAAGCATACAAGTGATACAAGTGGTAAAGCAACGGTAACTGGAACCGCAAATGGTGTTAAATCATCAAGTGGTGCTGGTGCTGGTTCGGGTGGAGCAACAAATACTGTTCTTAGTGCATTACAACCGAATGCAACGACCGGTACAACCGCCAATCCAACATTTCCCGTTGATTTCTTTGAATATTGTAATATCACAACGGACGTTGAATTCGGCGGAAATGATCTGTTGCAAATTTATAATACACAGCAATTAAAAACACGTATAAATTCAACGGGAATGTATATTGTATCGGCACGTCCAAATGGCTTTACTTTGGAAGTTACAAATAGCGATTCAACAATGGTGTTCGTTGGTGTTCGGGTATTACTTGGTTCACTAGATCCATTGCGTGCCCCACAAACCATATGGATAAATGGTGGTCGTAGTATAAATCTAACAACAACTCATGCACGTTGGTATGACCTCCCGATGACGCGCGAAGAAAGTATCGCTAGTGAGAAAAAATTAACATTAACATTCGGTGCAACACAAGATCCCGAAAATATTTGTATGGTGGATGGTGTAAAATTGTATGTAGTGACTAAAGAAGCATTCGGGTGGCCAGAAGACACGGATGATGTAGCGACAACATCAAATGCTGCCGCTGTTTCAACACAATCGACACAAAATGGTGGTACGACAAGTGGCAGTGGATCGGGAGCCGGTGGTAAAGGTAATGAAATACCGTCAGCATTACAACATCTAACACCATTCGATCGTATGATACATGCCCTTTTAGATGTATTAGATCGTAGTATGACATTGCTGCGTGGAACGGGAGGAGGAATTGGAACTGGAACTGTAGCTGTTAATAATAATAATATTGAACAAAATGAATATTCAAAATTACGCCAAAGAGCTCAAGATGTTGCAACATTTATATTATTGAAACCAACACCATTGACGGTACAAAATGAAGCAAAATGTCTACTTGTATCATTGTACGATGGTAATCGATCAACATATAATGCCTATAAAGACAATCAAATACTAAAGGAAATTGATGAAGAATTAACGCAAATGTCAAATATAATAAATTTGCATAATATTGATCCGGAGGCATTCTATCGAGATGTTTTATTGACACGAAGCATCGCTTTAGCACGTCCACAAGCGTTAACGAAAATTTGTCAAGATAATAATTATACAATATTACAAAAATTAATGTGGTTAGCTTTGCGTTTATACGAAATAACACCCAGCCAAGAAATACCATCATCAATTGTACGTGTTGGTTTGTCGCATCCCGAAGCAACCATCCAATGTTTAATTGAAATAATTTATGCATTTGCATTTTCCGATCCACAATTGGTCGATTCAATGGTTAAATTTTTAATTCAATTACTATTGGACAAATCAATGCTGATTGGTCATAGTGCAAAATATGCAATGATATCATTATTACGTCCGAAATCAAAACGTAAGAAAAGTGCATCGTCTCCACCAGATTGTTCAACGCCACCGATTAATAATGTTGCTACTGGTGCTGGTTCTACAAATGGTCGTAGTCGTGGTAGTGATGCTAACAGTACAACATCAGCCACCGTTACATGTAGTCCGCTAACAACCATTGGAAGAGCACAACAACAACAACAACAAATGATTGACAATGTAAATGTGCCGCCGCCGCCGCCTGTATTAGAATCAACAAGTTCACATTCTGATGAATATGGTGCCGTTGGCGGTATTGATCCGGACTCTAACGATCCAATAGAATATGCAGAATTTTGTAATATTGATATGCCGAATAGAACAAACAACCCCAACAATAGCAATAATAATAATAATAATATGGGAGGCGGACAACAGGGAAATGTATCATTATTGGAAAATTATCAAGAGTTATTGGCCATTGAAAATCCCACCGATGAAGCAATTATTGAAATTGCAATTGCTCTTAGTTTACAAGATCAAGAACAATTTCCGCCACTTGAACAGGGTCTCTCGAGAATTCAAGAAATTAATGGTCAAGATTTGCAATCACTAAATGTTTTTCAAAATAATTTCAAGTAGGTTTTTTTTTATTTTTATTAATCCTTTTTATTGTAATTATTGTAATCTATTTATTAATTAATTCATTAATTTTTATGAATATTTAGTGATGCGGTTGTTTCAACTGGTGGTTCTGATGATGAAGGATCAAATGTTGCAACCGATGGTTCAACATTACGTACATCACCGGCTGAACCCGTTGGTAGCGGTGGTTCTGAAAGTGGTGGAAGTGGTGTAGAAAGTATCGGTGGTGCATCGGGTCGAAGTAGTACATATGATGATCAACCGAATCAAATGCCAGTAGCAGTAGCACGCAGTGAAGCACAAACGCAAACAACAGCATTACCAACAGCAACACCACCACCACCACAACCACAACCAACGACACCACAAACACCAATAGCACAAGCTGTGGTGCAACCATTACAACAACAACAACCAACACCATCAACCTCAACATCTTCATCTTCAGTAGCCGGTACTTCTTCTCAACCGGGTAGGAATTCAATCACACGAACATTATTACGCGAAGAATCTGAAGATATTTCTGATGATTTAGAAAATGTCAATAAAGAACATGTGTTCAAGTAAGTTATTTATTATAATTATAGAATATATTTTATGGATGGATTGATAACATAACCGTTTTTCTTTTCTGAATCTATAGAATTGCTGTACTACAAAAATTAATTGATAATTTACAATCGCTGGATATGGGAAATGGCCATCAAGCTATTCCATATTTACAGGTGATATTAATGTTAACGGTCGATTTGGATTCAACCATGGAAATTGATCAAATTGTCATAAAAAATTTAATAAAATCATTAGTTGACCGTTTGGATATGTCAAATGCATCAAATATGATAAAGCGTTCTGCATGCACAGAAGTACAATTGGTAATATTACGTTTATTAGGTGTATTTATGGGTAAAATAAAATCAAGATCAAGTTGTCATAATACGGGAACGGCGTCCGGTATGGCGACATCATCATCATCATCAACAACGACACCACAGCAACAACAACAGCAACAACAACAACAATCACAACAATCTTCTTCGTCGACAACAGCTACCAATTCGGGGTCATCATCATCATCATCATCACAACAAACACCAGCGGTAATGATGTCAACCGATCGATCACATGCTCAATTTAAAGATACAGCAGCATTAATTGCATCGACAACGGCCACATCATTATTAGATAATGGTGTATTAGGATATTGTTTAAAAATTTTACAAGAATTATATCCAAAATGGGAAACATCGTCCGATAATGATGATACAAATTATAATACAATGAATTTAAATCAAGCATCAACAACAAATGACAGCAATAATGGTAATGGTTCATCGATTGGATCATCACAAGGAACAACAACAGCTTCAGCAAATTTAGGAGGTGCTGTTGCGGCGTCATCTGCGGCACCACCGGCGACGGCGGCGGCAACGTTTACCCCATTGCCGACAACAAATAATGTTTTAAAAATAATAAAATATGGTCCCGATCCGGATATGCAACCATTCTTTTTACCATATACAAAGGGTACAACCGATGTATTTGAGTTATTTGTTCAAGTGTTAACGGAAATGGCTGTACGATTACCATATCAAATATTTAAATTATCAACGGAACATCCATCGTCAACGGAAGGCTATAAAAAATATAAAGTACTTGATCAATTAACAAAAATATTATGTCAATATATGATGGTATTACAATCGGCCGCTTTACGTCGCCAAGTTAGAAAATTATTATTGTATATGTGCGGTAGTAAAGAAAAATATCGACGTGTACGTGATTGTCGGGCATTAAATGAACATTATTTACACATTGAATATTTCATAAAACATTCACCGGCCAGTCATTTATTACACGGTAATATCCATACAAATCCAACATTAAGTTATGACACATTAGTTGAATTGACGGAACATTTACGTGCCTGTTTGGAGGTGGCCACTGCACGTACTGGAACATGGCAAAATTTCTGTATACTTTATTCCGATATGACATTGGCATTGATACGTATCAGTTGTTATCAATTAGATGAAGTGGTTACACCACTTATATTACATTTACTACATATGGCAATTTGTGCAAATGGAATATATGTTGGAGGAAATGTTATTACAACGAAAAATGATGTAACTAGTACTGGTAGTGGTACCGCTGGTGCAGCTGGTCCAGCTGGTGTTATTACCAGCGTTGGCAGTAATGTTTCATCACGTAAACGACAAGATCGTGAAAAATCGGAAGAGGGTGAAAGTACAAATGATTCTAAATTTAATCCAAATTTATGTAAACGTTTAGTGGAACAAATATTTATTGAAATAACACCACAGTTATTGCGTAAATTTATAAAATTACATTTATTGGAAACGAACGTATCGACGATACGTTTACAAGCGCACTGTTTATTATTTGCATTTTATGAAAATTGTGATGATTTATATAAAGAGCAATTGATTAATTGTATGTGGAATTTATGGCCATTATTACCGCAATATGGTCGACGTACAGCCGAATATGTTGATCTCTTGGGCTACCTAACATTAACATCAAAATGTTTACCCTCAAAATTATCACAATATATGGCTATGACCGTCTCCGTATTACGGCAACAAAATGAATTTTTGGCAAAACATCCAAATGATACACTATATTCAACGTTAAGTAATGTCATTGAATTGCATGGTTATTATTTGGAATCTGAACCATGTTTAATATGCAATAATCCCGAAGTACCGATGTCAAATATAAAATTATCCTCAATTAAAGTGGATTCGAAGTTTACGACAACCACCTCAATTGTAAAACTCGTTCAAAGTCATACAATATCAAAAATAACATTACGCATTGGTGATTTAAAGCGTACGAAAATGGTACGTACCATTAATATTTATTATAATAATCGGACGGTGCAAGCGGTTGTTGAATTAAAAAATCGTCCATCGATGTGGCATAAAGCGCGTAAGGTCACATTAAATTCGGGTCAAACAGATGTTAAAATTGAATTTCCCTTACCGATAACCGCCTGTAATCTAATGATTGAATATGCTGATTTTTATGAAACGGTAACGAGTTCCAGTGAGAATTTACAATGTCCAAGGTGTAGTGCGGCCGTACCAGCAAACCCCGGTGTATGCGGTAATTGTGGTGAAAATGTATTTCAATGTCATAAATGCCGTGCCATCAACTATGATGAAAAAGATCCATTTTTATGTCATGCTTGTGGTTACTGTAAATATGCAAAATTTGATTATACAATACACGGGCGTGCTTGTTGTGCCGTTGATAAAATTGAATCGGCCGACGATCGTACGAAAACCGTACATACAATACACAGTTCATTGGAAAAAGCGGATCGTGTGTATCGTTCAATTCAACCGAATAGAGAATTATTGGCGTACATCGCCCGAAAATGGATTGAAAATCGTGATGAAGCGGGAAATGTTGCCGGTGCATCTCAAGTTAATTGTAACGTTCAATTATTGGCCCGTAACTATTGTGTTGAATTAAAATCATCATTTGACGAATTATGTAAAATTATACAAAAAGTACAAGCATACCGTCGTGAATTAATTGCCTATGATCGTAGCCAAATGGAAGAAATACCACCAGTGACAACCACCCGTACCGGTAGACTGCCACCATTTTCAATATATGATCTAGCGGCAGCATCTTCATTATTATTTCAACCACCGCCACCATTTATGATATCAGCAACTTCGTCCATTACCACATCAAATATACCATCACCTATTATACAATCTACATCATCATCATCGTCATCTTCATCATCATCATCATCATCATCATCAAGAACATCATCGTCGACGACATCATCTTGTACGGCTTCAATTACATCATCCTCATCACCGTCATCATCGGTAACATTGGCAACGACCGTTGGTGTTAATGGTGATGGTATTAGCCCATCGAATAATAATGCAATGGGTAGCAGTAGTAGTACTGCTGCTGCTGCTGCAGTTGCTGGTGGTGGTGGTGGTAATGTTCATTATGTTCAAAATCGTTGTTATGGATGTGCTTTAGCATCAATTGAACAATGTTTAACATTATTACGTGCAATGGCATCAAAAATGGAATGTCGAATTGATTTATGCCAACAAGGATTAGTTGAAGAGCTATCAACGAATAATTTAATACGAGGATCAACACATATGCTGGATGTCGTAAGATTATTTCTTATTATCATTTTTTTTTTAATTACATTCTTTATAACTCCAACTTATCATTTATTGTTTATTATTATTATTATTTTGTAGGTACGTCAACTATTATGTTTATTGATAACAGATTTACCAGAGGATACACAAAAATTATGTACATTAATTGAAAAACGTATTGAAGTGGCATTGAACAGTAATATAGCATTGGTAAATGTTGATATTGCTGTACGACAAGAAATGGCATTATTAGAATCATTATTTGGGCAACATGATTCATGTTGGGAAATCAAATTAAGAACCTTAATAAAATTATTTTTAATGGCTACAAAGTAAGTGTTGGGAAACTAAAAATTAATTTAATGAACCCAAAAAAAAAAGAATAAGCAATTCCATTCATTTCCATTAATTAACTTGTCTATTTCTATTCCTTATTTAGTGATGTTCGAGGTCCACCACAATCGATATTCCAACCATCATTACGTATATTAGAATCGTTTATTCGTCCGGCGCCACCTAAAAGTAAAGCAAATAAAGATATGACCGTAGATCAATTGTGTTCGTTTACCTCAATTGTCGGAATAACCGTTGATTGTAAACGGTGGTTAGCCACTGATCCAGACCATTCGTTTGATTCATGGCGATCACGAATGCCACCGGCGACAAAATTATACGCCGATAATCGTATATGGTCAGATCGAAATACAAATGTGGTCACCATTGAAGATGAAGACCATCGAGAAAAATCTCCAATACCATCAACATCATCGGGATCCACATCGGCATCGACAACGGCTACGGCCACGGCAACTGCAACAACATCAACAATTGATATTCTACAATTTGTTGCACCAAAAATAGAACGTTTCTTTGCGGCTGAATTACGAAAAGAACGTTTAAAATTTCATCATCAGTATTTAATGGAAAAATATGCTGTGAAATGGAGAATTAAAGTAAATGAAAATAAATGTCAAATGAAAATTGTTTATTTATTCTAATTTTAATTTTTTTTTAATTGTATTAATTATATATAGGCTTTATCGCATGGCATTGAACCGTTACCATTAAAATTACATTCGACATGGTTACAAAAAGCATTATTTAATCAACATTCAAAGATGGCCCGACAAATAACAGTCGGTTTTGCAATATTATTTAATACGAATGATAAGCGTCGATATGAAACGATAAATTTATTAATTGGATTTTTAAAATATGTTGGTGAATATGGCGAAGCAAGTAATGAATTCTTGGATTTAATACGTGCCTATACAAATTCAACGCCATGGCTTCAATATATGGTATTGAAAGGTGCCCCGTCGTTAATTGCCGATCTGCTAAATATTGAAATTGATAAAATTCATCGACTAGAAGAGACAACATTATCATCGGATTTGGCACAAGGTTATGCATTACGTGAACTTGTTGAATTATTGGCAATATTTATGGATAAATCGAATACGCAACAAGTGTGTAAAGGAAAACTGTTGGGTATGCGTTTAATTTTTTAAATAAAAAAAATGATTAATGGTTTACACTCGAAATTGTATTGTAAATCTTTATTTAATTATTTATTTCAGTTCCTGTCCTCCAAGGATATTTATCACTTCGTAAATTAGTAATACAACGGACACGTCTTGTTGATGATGCCCAAGAGAAATTATTAGAAATGTTGGAAGAAATGACAACGGGTAATGAAAAGGAAACCAGCGCATTTATGTCGGTGTTAATTGATACCGTTCAAAGAACGCCCATGAACGATATAAAAACACCGGTATTCATATTTGAACGTTTATGTTCGATAATACATCCGGAAGAGAATGATGTCGGTGAATTTTATTTAACATTAGAAAAAGATCCACAACAAGAAGATTTTCTGCAGGGTCGCATGTTAGGTAATCCGTATCCATCGTCCGAGGCCGGTTTAGGTCCATTGATGCGTGATGTTAAAAATAAAATATGTACAGATTGTGAATTGGTGGCATTGCTCGAAGACGATAACGGTATGGAATTATTGGTGTATAATAAAATTATCAGTTTAGATTTACCGGTAAAAGATGTATATAAAAAAATATGGTTAGCCGAAGGTGGTGAACGTGATACAATGCGTATTGTTTATCGTATGCGTGGCCTTTTGGGTGATGCAACCGAAGAATTCATTGAAACATTAAGCAATAAGAGTTCCGAAGATGTTGATAATGAAAAACTCGGTAAACTATATCGTATGGTGAATGTTTTAATAAATAGTGGCGGTTTACAGGTAATGTTAGATCGTATCGCAAGTATACAAAATATATCACGTTCACGATCATTGCTGCAAGTGTTGTTGAAACTATTTTTATTGGCCGTAAAAGTGAGTCGTTGTCAAGAGGAATTATGTATGCCAAAATATGGTGCTATAAATACTCTGCTGAAGGTCTTACAATTATGTTTGCAAAGTGAAAGTGATTCGCAGCAATCGATTGTCACGAAAGAATTACTCGAGATAATGGAAACGATATTGAGTAAGGCGGCCAGTGATACATTGGATTCATTTTTACAATTTTCATTGACATTCGGCGGTCCGGAATATATAACCGCATTGATATCGTACACGGATTGTCCAAATGTACGTAATAATTCATCAGTTTTTTGTCATTTAATACGTGTCCTAACCGCTTTGGTATACGGTAATGAAATTAAAATGGCATTGCTGTGTGAACACTTTCGAGAAACATTAGATTTTACGAAATTCGATATGGAACATGCGGTGGTCGAGGATTTTAAAATGGAATTATTTTGTGTGTTAGCCAATCACATTGAACATAATGCAATTGGTGGTACATTAAAGGATTACATTATGAGTTTGGGCATTGTTGAACGGGCCCTCAATTATATCACCACAAATGCACCGTGTGTTAAACCGACCCTTTTGCGTACCGATTCGGATGAATTAAAGGAATTCATAACGAAGCCATCATTAAAGTATATACTATTATTTTTAACGGGTTTAACAACAAAACATGAACCAACACAATCGGCGGTCGCCAAAGATATAATCCCAATAATACATCGTTTAGAGCAGGTGTCCAGTGACGAGCACGTCGGTAGTTTAGCCGAAAATCTATTGGAAGCAATGTGTACGGATGCGGCTACCGCAAAACGTGTCCAAGAGGTACGTGATTTTACACGTGCCGAGAAAAAACGTTTGGCTATGGCAACGCGCGTCAAACAATTGGATGCCTTGGGAATGCGTACAAATGATAAGGGTCAGGTAACGGCTAAAGGTTCAATATTACAAAAAATGGAAAAATTACGGGATGAAACGGGTTTGGCCTGTTTTATATGTCGTGAAGGTTATGCATGTCAACCGACAAGGGTGCTTGGCATCTACACCTTTACCAAACGTACGAACATCGAAGAATTCGAATTGAAACCACGAAAAACATTGGGTTACACAACGGTCACCCATTTTAATGTCGTCCACATTGATTGTCACATGTCGGCTGTTCGATTGGCACGAAGCCGTGATGAATGGACTAGTGCCAGCTTGCAAAATGCCAATACACGTTGTAATGGATTATTGCCATTGTTTGGACCAGAAATTGCTGAAAGTGCATTTGCATCGTACATGGGACGTCATAATACGTATATGCAAGAGAGTACACAACGTTGTGAGATTACATTTAGTAGTGGCATACATGATTTAAAATTATTACTGTTACGATTTGCCCAAGAGAAGAGTTTCCACGAAGATGCTGGCGGCGGTGGACCACAATCGAATATGCATTTGGTACCATATTTATTATTTTATGCACTGTATACATTAATGTCATCTCGATCGTTTTCGCGTGAAGAAAAAACATTAGCCCAATATGTACAACAATCGCCATCAGAACGTTGGTTTGAAAGTGCCTATGAAGTTGAAGGGCCATTATATCAATTGGTGTTAAGTCTTGCCCTACACACACCCGATCTATGGAAGCGTAATCGTCTAAAACATTTAAAACGTCTTATTGTTTGCGGACATGTACGTAATATGAGTCCAGCCTATCAATGCCGTTCGATAAATGCACGTGATTGTACATTAAAAGTGTACACAACCGTTTATAAGCAATATGCCTTATTGTGGGCGCTAACCGATCTCATCTACAAACATCTATTTAATACGGTGACAACACCAAAAGAAGAGGATTGGCCAATATCATTATTTGATTATATTCGTCGTCATGATGAAATTATGTTAAAACAAACCGATACAATATTAGAAGAATTTACCGATGTGTATTTACCGTGCACATCATTAAATGAATTTTTCGATGCTGCAGGTAATAACTAAAATCTTAAAATTTTTATACAATTTATTCTTTGCAATTTTAATTTCAATATTCAATTATATTCTTTCAATTAGGACTGTTGCATGACGTTGAAGATCCCGAAAAATTCATAACTGATGCATTAAATGCATTACCACAATCGACCGCATAATGGTCAATGGATTTCTATATTTAAATTAACAACAAACCAATTTTCCCGTAGAGAGCAACAAAGAAGCAGCAGCTTTTTCACATTTAAAATTAGACTATATCCAAATTAAAAAAAAAAATAAAATTATTCTGCATAAATTAGTTATAATTATAAATATTATTATTATTCAAAAATCATTTCTATATTATCTCTAGAATTATGTGATTTATAAAATAAATAATTCAAAATTAAATAAAATGTATTGATTGTTTCTCTATGAATATAAGAAATACACACAGACCCATTGGTTGAGATTGTGGTCCAAAGGTTCTGCATTAATTGAATTAAAGAATATGCGAACAAAAACTAATAGCACTTGATCTGGGAATTCGACTCATTCGTCTCTTTGAGAAACCAACTAAAATTCAAAAATTAATAATTACATTCAAATGATTAAAATTAAAAATATGACTTTACTACTATTTCAAAATATTGTTATACATATATAAAAGTGGATTTAAATCTATTAAATGCTCAGTGGTTTTTCTATTTATCGGGAATTTGGTCTTTATTTTGTTGTACTTCTTCTGATGATGATTTTTTAGGTAATGATTCAATAGCATTTGTTTGTAATTTATCCGTTGTTTGATGTATTGTTGGTGGTATTAATTTAGCTGCAATTTCTGCATATTTTTCCTTGCGATAAGCTCGCTTTGCCTCATCCAATAAAACATTATGAATTAAACTCCGATTATCGACCATATCCGGTTTCACAGATGGATATGGATTACCACGTAATTCTAATATTGCACGATCCAAATATTTATATCGTGGTCCACTGTATACCCGTGGCGCCTTATACATTCGAGTATATGATAAATTCCAATTTTCATATCGTGGAACTAATACCTTAAATAATTTATGCACATATTGTTTTTCCAATATCCAAAAATCTGCCATTTCCATTGTTGCATTATGACAATCACCATATCGTATTGCATCGGATATAAGCTATATTACGTTATTATTAAAAAAAACGTAAATGAAATATGTTAGCATTAGTTAGTTGTTTCCCATTATTAAAACAATGCATTTGTAAAAAAAATAAAATAACAATTACCAAATATAGGAAATACATTACGCGCAGTAATTATTCAAAAAATAATAATACAAAATACTTACTCTTTCGGCATATGCACGAGCTTCATCACCCCTATTATAATACAATTCCAATCTTTCGTGTTTTATTAATGCTGTAACAGTTTTCCGTAATTTTAATAGACGTCCTTCTGGACCATCGGAATTTTTCAGTCGCCGATGACTTTGTCCAATGGATATACGTAATTGGGAAACTAATTTTGATACATCAGCTTGATTCATATTATATTATTATTATTATTATTATTAATAATTATTAATTTATTATTAATTATTAATTTATTATAAATATTTATTTATTCACTATTTATTTAACAATGGAAATTATACATTTTCTTTTAACCAAAATTATAAGGTTATGGATAATTTTTCTTTATTATCTGATAAAATACTACTGTCAAACATAATAAATTATCTCAATAATATTCGCAAATATGGCATCCATCAACAAAAATTATTTTTTATTTTTTTTAACAGTTGGTATGCCTTGTAAATGGGAATATATTTTTTCTATGCGCGCCTAGAAACCAAAGCCAAAATCAAGTTCCGTTTTGTTTTGTGTTACCGTTTCTTGTTGCATTATAATATGTTACAAAATTTTCTTTTTTTATAATATATAATTATAATTTATTTGTGATAAAAAATTAATAATGAAATATTAATATTTAATAATTTAATATATGTATTCTGCTAATTATTTCAATTTAGAATTTATTCAATTTCAATTTCACAATAATTTAATTGTGAAAATAAAATAATTTTTAATATGATCAAAGGGGATTTATTTTTTTGTTATCTCTTTTGTTCTAACAGCATTTTGTAGTGGAAAAGAAAAATAAAGGTTTTGGTAAAATTAATTATTATAAAATTAATTAAGTTGATAATATAATGCAAAATTAATTATTGATGCATTTTAATGGTATAAAAATAAAAAAAAATTAAAATTTTTTGTTTGTGCGTGTGGGCTTTGTGAATAAATATATCGTTATAAAATATATGTGCAGGTTATATTTTGGACATGAAATTAGCACGAATAACGGATTGTATATTCGTGTTTTATTTGCTCATCATCCCGTGGGCGAATGGAATATATTTTCTGGGTGAGTTTTGTTTAATTTTTTATTACCTATATTTATATAAATTCCGGGTATTATATATGCAGTACACATTTAAAGGGTTATGTAATAATTTTGCATACAGTTTTATTTTTTATCAAATTTTTTATTATAAATGCAATAACTACGTCTTAGAATTAACTGTTTGATGTTATTATATTAAAGTATAATTATTATAAATTTGGAAAAAATACATAAAATATGAAATGCGTAATGAAAATATAATTTCGTTATAATAAGAAAAATGTCTATATATGAAAAGCGCCATATTTCTAATTGGATGCGGGGAAAATGGCGGCAATAAAAATATTAACATTTTTCGTTATGTGATATATATATATACCGATGTGCTTGTTGCATTTGCATATAAAATTGCTTATAATAAATTTTACAGAAGAAAATTTATGTACGATCGATCTAGTCAGAAAAATGAATGAAAATAAGAAAAATTTAATTTTCCATTGTTAAATGTATGGTAACATTTTGTCAGTTTTCTTTTGTATCCTTTTGCTGTTGGTTTGCTTTACTCTATCTCATTATTGCTTGAGCAACGTATTGTGCATTGCATTTGCATGGTTGTGTGCGTGGGTGTTTTTTTTTTTCTCTAATATTTGATTTCTGGTTCTGCTGCTATTGCTGAGAAGAACGTTCGTTTGTTAAACAACAACGCATGCTCAATAAAAACAAAAACAATGTTCATTCATAAAATCATTAATTTGTATTCACTCACTAGTCACTACTCACTATTCATATATAAAAGTTGATGCCCCACCAAACGATTGAGTTATTTCTATTGAAATATTCTTTGGGTGTGTATTTACAAAACAATTTCCTTATAAAAAAAAAAAAAATCTAGAAAATATACATAAAAAATTTGTTAATCGTTTAATGGAAAATTTTTATTTTCATATAAGCAGAGTTTATAGATTTATTATAATTCTTGAAAAATAATAATTAGATGAAAATTTTTCATTGAATTAAAAAATTGAATTCATTTAATGCTATAATAAAATACAATAATTTTATATATTTAGTGTTGTGTTTTTTTTTTTTTTGCGTTTTCGAATAATTTATTTATAATTGAGAAAGTTTTATTGGAATTTATTGATTTTATGATATTTGTTTGTATATTATCGAATTATATTTTACTATACGGTTTCGGTACATTATTTGCTGTTATAATATAATATATAATATAGTGATATTGCGTGTTAAAATTTGTTGATATAAAATTTTTTGTGTGTTTTTTTATATTGTGGTTCGATAAAAAAAAATTTAACAAAACGGCAACACAACGAAAGATATTGTATCGTAATCAACACCAACAACAACAACAACAACAACAGTTTGATCATCATCATCAATATCAATTTATTAAACACGAATATTTATATTTAATATATTTGTTAAGAAATTTACGAACAAGAAAAAAAAATCAACAAATACAATATCCATAACACTATAATAGTAATAATATTAAAAAATCTCAGCCAACAGACGACATCGCATTTCATACATATATATTTAATACTATATATAGATAGACAACATATAATATTATATATTTTTATACTACGCAAAAAAAAAATAAATAAAATATTCATCATGGCTTTTATGGTACCAGTAATGAAACAAGAATTTGATATATATAAAGGACGACGTCAATCGGAATGTTCAAATTCAAGTCCGGCATGTCGTTCACGTAAAACATCTGAATGCCGTTCAAATGGTTCACAAAGTTTATCCACATCACCGGCCATAAATAATAATGATCATCATAATAATAACAACAACTCATCTTCGGCAAAACGTAATTTACCACATAAATTTCATCATAGTCAATCGATGCCAATGAATCGTACATATTCACGTCCAATTACTACGCGTACATCACAAACATCATTAATCACCAGTCCAACAAGACACTCCATAAGAGAATCCAATAACCAAATGAATTATAGTCCACCAACAAATAATAATAATAATAGTAATAAACAATCTACACCGATTATTGCTGGTAGTGAAACCAGTTTAAATAAATTTCATGTAAGACTTGTTGATAAATTACGTAAATCATTAGGCAAAGGACGTTCGGTTGAAGATCGTTCATGATCATCAAATGATGATGACAACCATATTATAATAAGTAGTAGTAGTAATTGCAAATATTTGATGAGTGGTAATAATAATAATAATGGTCAAGACGACGACGACGCTGATGATGCAATTGGTGGCCGTGGCGGTGGTGTTGTTAATAATACAGAAGTTGTTGATGAAGAAATTGCATCGATTACAGATGATTTTATTAGTAGTAGCATAAGTACTAGTAGTAATTATAGTAATAATAGTAGTACTAGTAATACATCGGCTAGTAACACAAATTTATCATTAAATAATATAAATAAACAAACAGATATTCCGCAACACAGACGTCGACAAACTACATTTGATCGATTTAATCGATTTCATAAACATTTTTTTTTTAAACAAACCAATAGTGATTTAGTTTATTCGGATAGTGCTTTACATTTAATACATTCATCATCGTCCGATAATAATAATAAAAAATCAACACTGCCACATCGACATGGTATACATACGACAACAACAAGTACACCAAAAAAATTATTTAAATATAAACGTTCAACAACACCATCAATATCAAATTTATTATTAAATAACAACAACAGCACCAAAATCACTACCAAAACTAACAACTCCACTACCGCCACCACCACCACCGCCACCACCAGTATGACCAACAACAATGATAATAATAATAATACTACCACCAAATCAAATAGTAATACATCAAGAAGGTAGACATTTATTATTTAAATATTTAGTAGTTAATAAGTTACCTATCTCTATCTATAATATAATAATTAGTTTTTTATTTGTAATATTTTTTTTTTTTTTTGTAATATTATTCTCATATATGAGTAATAATCCTGGTAATTTTATAAATAATTTTCATTTTCCTTTTCCTTTTTTTTCTGTTTTAAAATCATTATATTAATATATATGCTATAGATAGTAATAAAATTGCAAAAAATAAAATAATTATATAAGATATATAATAAAATAAATTTTATAATAATATTAACCTTAACATTTCAAAATTAAATCATTTATAAAACAATTATAAAACACCATCAATTTTCAAAACATACAAGAAGTTTTAAAATTAAAATTAAAAATTATTATAATTGTTAATTTTGTAACAAATAAAACCCAATAAAATGTTAAAGTTGATATTATTATTATTATTATTTGAAAATTAAAAATAAAAAAGGGTTGTTTTATTTTTCTATTATTAAATTATTTTAATACAATTTTCTACAATAATAATTATTATATAATTCATTATAAGAATAAATTTATTTTAAAATATATAAATAATCGAATGTAAAATAAATAAATAAGTTTATTATAATTGCTGCTAAATATAATAAAATAATTGCACAATTTTGCGGCGCAACAAAAAATTTCAGCGGCTTCATTTTAATTAATATAAAATATATAAAATAAATTAAAGTGGAATTAAAATGAAAGAAAGAAAAAAAAATTGCTTTATATATAAGAATTTAGATTTTTTGTTTTTTTTTTTGTATGTTTGATTATTTTATGATATTATTATTATAATTTAATTTAAATATTAAGTATATAAAATAAACATATATAGTTAAATATTATGAATAATTTAAGTTGTTTATATTTCGTTTAATTTTTGTTTGGGGGTTTTTTTTGTTACATATTTATTTAGTAGAACTTTATTTTTTCATTTACATTTGCCATCCATCGATTTGCGAGGTTTCTTTTTTATATATATAAATATAGTTTTATTTTCTATATAAAGTATAAAAAATATATTTATACATTATTAAATTGTTAAAATTTTAATGTTATGTCTGACAAAATCGTCCACAAAATATATATGGTATTTTTTTTTTGCCAATATATATTTGCTTTATTGTAGAATTTTAAAAAAATATTGGGAGCTAATCAATAATATGTTTTCAATAATTTATTCAAAGGTGAATGTACCAACAATTTTATAGAGATTTTCCATAAACAAATTTGTTTCCATAACAAAGTAATTTTGATGCAATTCTATATATATAGATATATATATAGAACTTGCAACCTTTGACCTATATCATAATTTGTATGTAATTTAAAATAAAAAATCAATATTATAGAGTGGTATTTCATAAACATACGGTTGGTTAACTTTTAGTAGACAATATAATCAATATAATAAGGAATGATAAAAATTTATATTAAAAAAAAAATATAAATGTATATTTTCGTATCCTTATTTTTATTATTAAAAGAAAAACCACCCACAATAACAGAATATAATATCTTCTTTTTCTGATGATGTTGATCCGCAGTGTTTTCTTTCTTCAAGGTCTTAATAAGCTTGATGAATTGAATCGGATATATAGAAATTTTATTTGATGTGTATCTTGTGGAAAATGTTTAGAAATATTAATTATTTATATTTTATTATGCAATCCATTTCCATTCTTTTCAATTTCCTAGTAGAATGTTTGAGGTGCGCAAAACCGGCCATATGATATTATATATGCGAGAGTTATTTATATAGATTGTAAATACAATTTTATTTTTCATATACAATATTATAAAAAAAAAAAATGCAATATTATTATGCATTTTTCATTATTATTTTATGTATAAAATTATTTTTACACATTTTTTTATATACGCTATCCAACAATACATATAAATATGACTGAAATAAATTCTAAAATAAATGTGTAACTTTTTACTATATGCATTTGTACATTGACCGAACGCAAATGATGACCTATTAACCTATTTATAAATATGTACAAACATATATTCATATATATATTTATTTTATTTAGAAATTGTATATATAATCGATGAATTGTGTGGATATGATATATGTATGTATGTATATGCAAAAGTATAAAAGACAAATGGTTTTTAAAAACGCGAATTTCTATATATAGAAATAAATACTATTATTCATATATGTTTGCATTTGTATATATATATTTTCAAAACAATTATAATCGTTATCTATATATAAATATGTTGGGTAAAACCTAAATCATGAATTTCTGCAGTATCGTAAACATAAAAATATGATTTCCGTGATTAAACAGTGTTCTTTTTCTTTCGGAAGTCCCAAAGTTTGTTAATTTAAATTTACTTACCTATATTCAGTGATTCAGAATAGAAAATATAAATTCAATAAATGCGACAAGACTATAACCGCATAAAAGTGTAATGCTATTTAGTTTATTTAATAAATATTTTCATGTTCAACAATTGATTTGAGCTGAATTGAATTGATAGCACCTGGACGCAATGATATTCATTGATTTTTATCATCTGTATAATTTTTAAATTATTTTCTTTCAGCAGAAAATATAATAATCCGGATCGTTTTTTGGGACGCAACGAAACTAACAATTTGGTCTTATCATTCGAAAACAATCTTATAATTTAAAACATTAAGAAATCAAGAAATTTCTTGAATATGAAGCGCACCCTCAAATGAAATTAATCTTCTTCATCTAAACAATTACATAAATGCGTTTAACGAGATTAAGCGTGCGGAAGAAAATAATGTTTTTAGAAATGTATGACCAAAACTCGCTTTGATATACTTCGATGAATGATTAATTTATATAAATTAATTTAAATTAATATCTATATAATTAATATTTTAACTTTGCTTATAATTCGAGAAATTCTTAATATCGGTTAACATTTTTCGAACAGATTTGGAAATTAATTTTTTCCAAAAACATCAAGATTATGGAACAGTCTCCCAGGGTTATAATATTTCCCAATATTGATGACTATTAATCATTTAAATTAAGCATTTCATCCGATCTAAATACTCATTCAACTAAAGTGTAACTTATATATAGTAAATTATTGTTTGAAAACATAAGCGTTATTTTTTCTTACTGCTTTTCAGTTTAAGTTTTTTTTTCTCTCAAATGTTTGCTTTTATATTAAAAATTTCATAAATTAATCCGCATATTATTATAAAGTTTGGCCAGCCAAAATTAGTTAAATGTTTTTAATACCTCATATATATAGGTTCGTCACCTGATTAAATGCGATTTCGTTACGGGGTCACTGTAATAGAATTCCGAGGTTTTATGGGCATTTGTCTTTTGAAAATATCTATAAACCTTTTTCCCGGATATTATAAAATATATAGTATATAATAAGCATTTAATGACGAATTTAATGACTATGATAATGGAATTCAAATGATTTTCTTTTTCATTCGCACATAAATATCTTTAAATTTCATTCATCTTTTTTCCTATATTATATAACTATATAGAAATAATTCAAAGTTAAACTTTGGTTTGAAAATCAATTTATTTTGTGCAATTCAGAATCAAGGGTGATTTTTTAAAAGCTATAGGAAAGTTTTTCAAAAAAAAAAAAAACACATGAAATTCAGAAAATAGCATGAAATCTTTATTTGAATCGATAGTACGGTCCATATAATTTGATGTTTGAAGATTATTTCATGCAAATGTTGACCTAGACTGCGCCTCACATGGTCGATCCGCTTAGTCCAATTTTGGCATACTCTTTCCAACATTTCGGCCGGTATCTCACGAATAAATGCTTCAATGCGTTGTCTTCCAATGCGTCAATTGAAGCGGGCTTGTCTGTATAGACATGAGCTTTAACATAGCCCCACAACGTGAAATAAAATGCTCACCGAACTCGCCTCTCAATAAGTCCATTGTTGCGCGTGCTGTGTGGCATGTGGCACCGTCTTGTTAAAACCACATGTCATGCAAGTCAAGCTCTTGCATTTTGGGCAAAAAACAGTTGGATATGATCTCACGGTAGCGCTCACCATTCACAGTTACGTTACGATTCGCATCATCTTTGAAGAAGTACGGTCTAATGATGCAACCAGCCTATAAATTGCACCAAACTGTGACTTTTTTTGGATGCATTGGTAGCTCATGCAATGCTTCTGGCTAATATTCACCCCAAAATCGACAATTTTGCTTATTTACGTTCCCATTGAGCCAAAAATGAGCTTCGTCGCTGAACACAATTTCGTCGCGATGAACTTTCTTAACAGAGTACGCATTTTGATAATAAAATTCAATAATTTGCAAGCGTTGTTCGGTTGTAAGACGATTCATGGTTAAATTATAGACCAAACTGATGATGTTTAACAGTGAAACAAAACACGAAACGTGCGTCAGCTGTTTAAACCAGTGTTGTCAAAAAGATAATAGCTAAAAAATCACCCTTTACAATAAATTTCACAAACATGGAACAAAAATACTACAATAATCATGGGAAATGTTTACTTATTACAGAAAAATAACATACAAAATATTACAGAATTAAAATGTATTATAAACTATATATACATACATTTTCCAATATTTTAATTTCCATATTGTTTATATTTTTAATAAAATAATAATTTTAATTAAAATAGATTATTATTATTATTATTTATTTCTTTTTATTTATATTTACTCGCATATACATAGATATAGTATAAGTAATATATAAATATTTTCTTATCGTATATTGCATATATTCTATATATATATTTATGTTAAAAATAAATATTTAAATGCGTTTTTTTTTTCGTTTATCAAATAGACTTATTTTATTATTATTATTATTATTATTTATGTAAACAATTTGCTTATAAATAAATCAATATACAGATAGATAGAAATGAAAATGTCATCATAAATATATTATAATAATATAAACATATATAAGAAGATCAAGAACAAGTTCATGTATACATTTATATATATATATATTGCATTTATTTATTTATTTATTTATCTATTGATATAGAGTAATAGTAGTAATAGTAATAATATAGTATAGTGATATAGTTGATATAAATACACAAAATAACAAGATCAATAATATTATTATATTACAAAAATAGAAAATTATATTTCCTTCCGCTATATAAATAACTATACATATATACAAATTGCAATAGAGCTTTTCATTATATATGATGAATTTTTATATATTTTTCTTAACAAATATTGAATTATTTTTGATTAATTTTTTAATTTTTTATTATAACCATATAAATATATAGTTTTAAACATTGTCCAGTTCTTTGAATTGATGCGAATATTTTTTAACCACCACCCAGAACAAAGTACAATAAAATATTCAAAATAAATTGGTTATTTTCTTTATATGCACATACAATTTTATACACATATGGCGCGTTGCACCTTTAAAAGTTTATTATATTATCAATAACATCAACTACACACATTATTTATTACATATAACCACAACAAAACACAACACAAATTGCATATATACCATTTATATACACAGCACACATATACATATATATAGATTTTTGGAGGAATGTTCACCCTTTTATAAAACACATAAAATGCAAATTATGCAATATTATTATATGTAAAAATATACAAAATTTGTATAAACATTTATATTTTATACATATACAATTTGATTTTTGCGGCTAAACAAAATTTTCTTTTTTTATTTTATATGAGCAACAAAGGGTTATATATATAGATTATATATAGATGCGGATTTAGCCAATAAAAAAAGTGTTAAATATTCAAAATATAGGATAAGAGGAATAAAATACTATAATATCGCATAGATTATTTTAAGTATACTTATTTATAAACAAAAAATAAAATTAAATAATTTTGTATATTTAATTATATATATGGATCGAAATGGCATATATCTTAAAAATCTTATAAATATTTGTATAAAATTATTAGTATAATATACTAATATATCAATTCAATATGTATCTATATAACATATTGAATTGATATGGAAATTGAAAATCCATTATTTTTTATGATATAGCAAAAAAATTCGTTTATTTTTTGTACACATTTCAGTGGAATGTATATGTAAAATTTTGTATTATTGTATATATGGTAGAAAACATATTGGATTGGTTTATTTTATTTGAGAATTGTTATACAGAATTTTCAATGATTTTCCTTACACATCGCCCTATAGCAGCCGGTGAGTGAAAAAATTTCAAGATATTGTCTAAGTGCGAGGTGATATTCTGAAACGTACATTTCTTCTAATTATCGGTAATTTATGGAAAAAAATTTAAGCGCAATTATATACAAGTATAATTTGAAAACATCAATTTGCCGGAAAATTTAATATGGTTTTATATTTTTTTCCATAAATTACCTAATTATATTGACATATCACTTCGTTTAGACAATATATCATAAAATTTTAATCACGTACCGCCTATATGCTTATATCTCTATATATAGAACTGAAATCCCTGATTCAAATCATTATGTCCGATAAATTTCACCTTCTATGTACATATACACAGTGCGACAATTAATATTCCGGACTGGTCCCAGAAAATACATTAAGAACACGATTTTTGAAATTTTTTTTCTTTTATCTATATTCAAAATATTCTCCTCCTGATTCAATACAAAGGTTACATCGATTTAATAATGATTCAAATTCGTGTTCCAGCTCATTTTGTGGTATTGCCTCTAGTGCGCGTGCAGATGCTGTTTGAATGGTTTTAATATCCTCAAAAAAACATCCTTTCAATTTATCTATTCATTTTAAGTTTTGAGAACAAGGAGAAGTCACATGGTAGTAAATCATAGGTGAATACGGTGGATGATTTAACACACAGACTTGATTTCGAGCCAAAAACTGACGAACAATAAGTGAAGTGTGACTTGGTGTATTATCGTGTAACAAACACCAACTATCTGATCAACGATATTCAGGTCGAATACGACGAATCCTGCCCAACAATAACTTCAAAACTTCAATATAATATGCGCCACTGACTGTTTGACCAGTTGGAACGAATTCTTCATGGATAATTCCCTTGCTACCGAAGAATGTTATGAGCATTGTCTTGATTTTCGATGGAATTTTTCTTGTTAGCCTGCGTTTTAGCCATCTACGAAACGTTTATACCACTCAAAAACTGTGTTCTATACCCATACAATTATCGCCATTAACTTCGATGCATCGATTTGAACGTTTCTGTTGCAGATTTACCAAGCTTTGCGTTGAATTTAATGACTGCCCTTTGTTCCATATTAAAATTTCTACTTTCTACAACTAAAATATTGTTTCACAAGAAATGTCATAATTTTTTTATTTGTCAACCAAATGCAATGAAATTTTTACAGACGATAGAGAAAACATCAAGCTTCAAAACGCAGGTTGTCCATCACATAAAGTGTCCCACTGGTTAATGAGATATGGTTTGAGTCCGAAATATTAATTGTCGCACTGTGTATAATTTTACAGCTTAAATAATTTAACTTCAAGTTAAAATTGTTTGAATTTTGTTTATATTTAGAATAAAATTTAAATACTAACTTATATATAAATAATAACTAATACAACTATTTTTACTAGCTTGAATTCTTTATACTAATATATAGACGTTTATATAATATACAAAATCAAATCGAATAATCAAAACAAAAAAAAAACAATGCATCGACATGAATCTTAAAAATCTGTACCTTTTATTATCATATGTACATTACATTTATATAAAAAACTTGTATGATTAATAAATCAAAAAATTTTTTATAAATTAATATAAATAAATTGAATTTAAAATGTAAATTAAAAAACAAAAATTAATTATATTTAAGCAATATTTTTCAGTTCATTTATATATAAAATTAAAACGCTTTTGACAATAAACATATAAAACTATATATTATATAAATAAAAATAAACAAATAATTAATTATTGTATAAGATATACGTACGGATAGAATTGCGAATTATTATTTGAATTAATTGTATGTAATTAATGAGTTTGACTTTATCGGTATATAGATTAGAATAATTATTCTATTATTCTCGAAAAATTTTTAATAATATTAAAAAACCCTCAATTAACAATTATATATAGTGTGTTAATTGAACGATTAAATATATATTAAAATATATATTGGACCTTCACTTCCTAAATATAATATTTTGTGAAAATTTTGAATAATTTTTAATTACCGATGAATTATGCGAGTTTAGATTGCATATACAAATGTTTAAATATTCAAATTCAAATATCAATATATTTATATATATTGTATTTTATTAAGTATTTTTTAGGGATGTATTTGAAAGTCTTAAAACTATATGATCTTTTTTCAAGTCAATGACTTTAATATATACCACTCTAACCAATATAATATCGGACACCCTACCTATTTTATCCCTATATATACTCGATTTTGAGACACCTATACCGTCCGCCAATAATATTGGGTAACGTGTCCTTTGACCTTTATAACAACCTCCATTCTCTTAGACGTGATATTTAATACATTTTTGCATCCATTCCACATTTCAATGATTTTTCCTTTCAATTCTTCAATCCCTCAACTATAATTTTCGGATCATGTTTTTTAAATTTGTTTTGATTAATGTCCACAATGATTCTATTGTACATAAATCAAAATTTAAAGATTCTCATTTCTATAAAACTGGATTTCTTTAGCTTCCAACCAGTTCTTATTGGTTGTACTTTAACGGTTTTATGGTGGACAAACATCTTATTGAAATGTGTATTCGCCGTTTGAATATAATTTAATAATCGATGGCAATAAAAAAGGTTAGTCATTTAATACATGAATGTATTTTTGTGAGTAAACCCTCAAGGAAATGTTTAAATGTTAATGCTAGACACTTTTTAACGACATACAACTCTACTGCATAGCACTGGCTGGAAATTTTACATTGCGTTTTAAACAATCACGCGATGAAACGCTTCATTTATTTATTTGTAAAACTTTAAACTGTTATAATGTCTTTTTCCAAAAAAAAAAATCCAAATATTCACAATCAAAAAAATATATTGTGGTCGTGGAGATTCCATATATATATATATATATATATATATACAAAAGGATTATTTGTGTAATTTAAACCTTTGAAAACTAAATAATAAAAACCCTTTAAAAATAACACTTACGAGCATTTTACTGCTTTGCTCATATACCGCATATATATAAATATATTTAGAAATAATATCATAAATATCGCGATATTTTTATGATTGTTTTTTTTTTTGTTCAATACATTATTTGATAAAAAAACAAATTAAACTAATGATAAGACTGCGTTTTTTTTTTTGCATTAAAAATATATGAATAATTTTTATTTTTATATATACTTTATATATATATTTGATATTAACACAATTTTATTTTGAAAGCATTTTAAGAATAATCGCATTATGCAATATAAAAATTATTTTGTTATATATATATACTTGCCAATATACTTATTGTAATATAATTAAATTCATTATATCCTTCCTTGTACATATATATATATAATTCCGCATCCCTACTATAATAAGCTATAAATTCGTGATTATATTAAATTAATCAAAAATATTGTTAAGAGGATTATATTGAATTCTCAATATATATATATTATTGAATTGTAATAAAATAATTAATAACCGTATCATAATTCAGAAAATGTTTTTTTTATTCCTCTAATTTTGAGATAAGAAGTATAATAATATTGATTGATTGATTGATTAATAAAAACATTGATTATATTATACCGATATATGGATATGGTCATGTCATGTACATTTCAAAATCAAAATTAAATTTTAAATTAATTTTTTTGTTTTATTTTATTATCGTATATATATGTACAATTTATAATTTTTTTCATCTAATAATAAATGTTAAAAGCGTTTAAATAAAAAAAAAATGTGTTTTATTTTCTCTTATCTTTTGTATATTAAAATAATACACGCGAATAATTATCAGATGATTTATACGCATTTATACGGTAATCATTTTGTATTAATAATAAACTACGAAAAACGTTAATTATATTATACGTATATATAATTAAGTATATATATATAGGCATGATGAATTGGATGAATGAATGTGAAGTAATTTGTATTAATCGAAACTTTGCCGCTTCGTATTTAATTTTTTGAGAGAATTTTTCAATTTTCAATTCAATAATTTGAAAAAAAATCTTTCGGGTATTTGTTGAAAAGAATGCTAACTAAGTAATATATCATTTTCCTTCTAAAAACTTATCCATTTAAATCTGTCCATATAATTGTAGACTATAGAATTGCAGCAATATAATTACAGCGAGTCTTTGAAAAAGAACTTTAAAAATGAATTTTAACGTCATGTTGTAAAATTCAGTTATCAAAAATTACTTTATAACATTAACTTATACACACTTGAATATCTTCCCGTATAATCGGTTTTAATGAAATAATGATTCAATTTTTAAATTGATTGATTCTATATTTCATTATTATATATAGGTTATATATTAAAAAAGACTATGAGAAAATAAGGCGAATTTCGCTTTATATTATATTATATTTGTGTACGATCTAATCAAATAAATTAGAATTAATTAAAATATATTGGTAAAGATTTTGAGAGATGTTGTTATTTTTTTCCACTTAAATTTTAATTATATTTTACCTTATTTTTCATTCATAGATTCTCTATATCTATGTACCTTTTATATTAAAAATTTCAAAGTAATTCAAAGGAAGATTATCGTTATGTGTTACGAATAATTTACTGGGTTTTAATACAAAATATATTATAAATAATCCATTTGATGATAGCAAAGCAATATGTATATTTTTTTTTCTATATTGTTTTCACTCTATATTATATTGATATTCTTTGAATGTATAGTTGAATGGAAAATTTAACTATATATATATATACAGAAAATTTGATAAATTGAAAATATATTTTCATGATATATTTTAAAATGGTTGAAAGAAGATATCTATAATATATATGCAAAACAATGTATTTTTTAAAAGAAAAACTCTTCACATAACTATATGAATATAAAATATACAAATGGAAATTCTAAACTTGTATCTATATGTCGTTTTTGAAGCTGTACATGCGATATATCAAATAATAATAATAATAACAATAATGTAGAAGTAGATACAATTTTTTTTTATGTAAATGTATGTAAAATAAAACCCCTGTATTGTAAAAAGAAATTTTAAATTATTTTCAATATATGTATATATAATATTCGCAAACAGTTACGGTATCTCTGAGTGATATATTATCCTTGTATAATAATATCAAAATATTTTGTTTTGAAGTCAAGAGGGTTTTTGTTTTGTTTGTATGTCGCAGAAGGAAATTATAATTTCCAGGCGTATAACGACGATATACTAAAAGGTACAATAAGATTAATAACACACTTCTTAAATGAAAGAACTAATAAAATTACCGAACATATACTTTGTAAAGGATGATTTTTTAGCTATTATCTTTTTGGCAACACTGGTTTAAACAGCTGACGCACGTTTCATGTTTTATTTCACTGTTAAACATCTTCAGTTTGGTCTATAATTTAACCATGAATCGTCTTACAAATGAACAACGCTTGCAAATTATTGAATTTTATTATCAAAATGCGTGCTCTGTTAAGAAAGTTCATCGCGACGAAATTGTGTTCAGCAACGAAGCTCATTTTTGGCTCAATGGGTACAGAATTGTCGATTTTGGAGTGAATATTGCAACAGCTAGCAATGCATCCAGAAAAAGTCACAGTTTGGTGCGGTTTATGGGCTGGTGGCATCATTGGACCGTACTTCTTCAAAGATGATGCGAATCGTAACGTAACTGTGAATGGTGAGCGCTGCCGTGAGATCATATCCAACTTTTTTTTGACCAAAATGCAAGAGTTTGACTTGCATTAAATGTGGTTTCAATAAGACGGTGCCACATGCCACACAGCACGCGCAACAATGGACTTATTGAGAGGCGGCGGAGTTCGGTGAACATTTTATTTCACGTTCGGGACCGGTCAATTGGCCGCCTAGATCGTGCGATTTAACGCATTTAGACTTTTTTTGTGGGGTTATGTTAAAGCTCATGTCTATACAGACAAGCCCGCTTCAATTGACGCATTGGAAGACAACGCATTGAAGCATATATTCGTGAGATACCGGCCGAAATGTTGGAAAGAGTATGCCAAAATTGGATTAAGCGGATGGACCATTTGAGGCGCAGTCAACGTCAACATTTTCATGAAATAATCTTCAAACATTAAATTATATGGACCGTACTATCGATTCAAATAAAGATTTCATGCATTTTTCTGAATTTTATGAAAAACTTTCCTATAGATTTTAAAAAATCACCCTTTATAATAAAACGTAATAAAAAATTATAATAAAAGCAATATAGAAAATACATATATTACAAATGGATCACAAAATTCGCCAAATTTAAGGGAAGATTTTTATGTAAAAATAAAATAATCTGTATGTATAGTTATAAAAATTACCGTTAAATCTAATGCGTAATATATTTTTTTCTTTTAGTATACAAATGCGTAAATTTATCTAATTACGCATTGTTTTTATCTATATTATTATTATTCAATTACGAATTACCAAACAATTGTTAAATACGCGCAATAAAATAAAATATATGTTTTTATTTTATGTTTATGATATATCTAAATTTCGATTGTTTTTTTTTTTTTGTTGTTAAATATAAAAAAATTACTTGTATATGTTTTTAATTATTTTTTCAATTTTATATATTAAAAACAAAGAGAAAAAAAGAAATCAGCAAATTGTTTTTGGTTTATTTATTTTGAAAAAATCATTTTACTTGATAAATAAAAATATTACTACATTACTACATATATATTATTGTTATATGGTTTTTCTTTTATATATATTCATATATGTTTTTATATCGATGACAAAATGAAAAAAAAAAAAACAAAGCCATACAAAAATAATGTTCTATACAGGAAAAAAGATGTTTATATTACTTCGGTCCGAACATAGGTGAACCAAAATATTGAATTCGTGTGGAAATTTCGAAATTTTGTTTAGTTGGAAATGCGTTTTCACGGCGTTTCAGAGGTGCTAGATCACACGAATTTGCAATACAAAAAAGAATGCGTCGGTCTGTCCGGATGGATGTATATATGGATGTCCGAGAATTATCTCGAAATCCACCACCAGCTCGATTTAAAAAATTCTTTTACCAATCATTCAATGCTGACAAATGCAATTATGAATAATCCAAAAACATCCTGTTACTGTTTTTGCAATAAACAAAAAAATCTTATAATTATTATTATATTGTGATTTTTTTTTATATATGTAATATAATAATACATGATTATATTTATATCTAATTGGCATATTGTCAAAAATTTATATATATATTTAGTTATTTTCAAAACCGCATGTTGTTTTGTTTCAATAAAATATATAATGTTTAATTGAAGAAAATATAATTAAATCCTCGCATTGTGATATATTCGCAAATATCGTATATATACGATCCTATATAAGATTTTATGATATGTATAATAAATATATAGAATTATAGATGTAGTATATAATTTATTGTATATATTTTATTATATCTTATTCGTCGTATGGTTTCAATGCAAAAATAAAAAACTCTATAATGAATCTATAATTAAATAAATATATATATATATATACAATTCAACAACATATACGAATTACGAACCGAGTATTATTGATAAATACAATAAAATAGTAAAAGTTTTCCAAATAAAAAATTTTATTATCTATGTCCATCTATACTTTTTGTATTTATGTAATAATATACTATTATCATGTTTCATTTGAAGGACTGTTTTTTCGTTGTCAATTTTAGTATATATTTTTATCCCATAAGTTATTATCAGATGCATATATATAAAGTATTTGAACAAAATTGAACTTTAATACTTGAGAATTAAAACTGACATCCTCAAAAAACTATATGTAGATTAAAAACAGAATACATACCTGTAGATTTTACCTGTTTTAAGAAAAACAATCACACAATATATATGATATGATAAGTTGAAAGAAATACCGACTGTATACGCATATTATATAAATTAAATACTTTTAATATTTTTTTATCTTTTATTTGATTCATATCAATTCCTGATTATTATTTTTAAGTAAAGACACACGGATGTTTGTAATAAATAAAAATGTTAAGTTTATTTATTTTAAAAATAAAAAGACCACATTCAAATTCACATGATATAATAAAAATAAAGTAAAAATAAAAAATTTAAATAAAAACAATACTTTTATTATTATTTCTTTTAGATTTCTGGTATTTGATAATAAAAAAAATACAATAAGTCGTAATTATAAAAATAAACTTTACATTAATGTATCGAATAATTGTTCATAAAAATAATATACATGTTTTTTTTTGTTTTGCTTTCCTGTAACTTAAGATTTTAGAAGTCATAAAGCGTCGATAATTTTTTTCCATATATAGATAGATCATCATATACAGTCTCGGCTTTTGTGGTCATCAGATCTAACTCATGATAGTAGATTTTTTTGTAGATTTTTCTAACATATATAGAAATTGATTAAAATTACATTTATAGGTTTTGAAAAAGGCATCGAAATTTCCTAATTTACCTAATCAAATCCGCATCAATTATATTTTCAACTAATTCATACAAATTTAACCTTTAATATTAATTTAATAATCATATTTATACTATAAAACAATAAAGTCATGTGAAACAAAAAAACATTTTATATAAAATCGCATATGAAATATATAATTTTTTTTGAACAAAACTAAACGTTTCTGATTTTTTCTGCTATAAATAACTTGACAAATATTGAATTTTAACAATATTCTAAAGATAGAGAGAATTTTAAAACTATATGTTTTGTGATCGTTGATAATATAAAATTTTGTTGTATTTATATATTAAAATAGTTTTATGACAATTTTATTTGCATATTTGATGGTTGTTTTTAATTTTAATTTTAATGTTTTTGATGGTTCTTATATTATTTTCATTATCAATATATATACAATAATGTTCAACCTTTAATATATGACACGTTCAATGCACTTACACAAAAAAAATGTATGTCAATATATATATATAATTATATATATATATATATATATATATATATAGAAATAATATTGTTATATCTATCCTCTATATGTCTATTTATAGAAAATATTTCCTTTAAAGGTGAACATCATCATATATATTGGAATTTTTTCGTTTTAATGTTTTGCACTTTGTCATTGACACAAATATTATATATATGTGATGTATACATTTTTATTTCTAAAAAAAATTATATATATATGAATACAGTAGACTCTCGGTTTTGGCAACTAGTTCTTTTTCAACTTGTTGCCACCATCGAAAAATTGCCACCACTGAACCACACAATATAATTCAAAAATGTGCAATATACAGTACGTATCATATTTTAGTTTATTACATGTATATTTGTGTACATATATTATAACAAGTAATTAATTGATTCTTAAAAAATTCTGTAATATTTGTTTGATTAGTTGATGTTCTGATATTAAGCATCATTGCATTTTCCCCCATAGTATGAAGTGCCTTTATTGTTTCAATAGGTAATGAATTTTGTTCAGCATATTTTAGCAGTCGTGTAGATGCATTTATCACAAAACTGTGTAGAATTTTTTCAGGTTCTGGTACATCAATACATCGCTATCTTTAGAAATAGCTCAGAGCACTCACTAAGCTCAACGGTATCGAATAACCAATTTTAATTTTATTTTTTTATATTTATTTATATTTTAATTTAATTTAATTTTAATTGAACTCACTCAATGAAATTACACTTTGAACATCTAGTACAGACCAGAAAAATAAAACAATGCCAAAAATTATATAACGATGACAAAAATAAACACTAAAACCCGATTCTGAAGAAATTGAATGTGCATATAAATTTCTTTGGAAAGCACATAGAATAGCAATAACAAGGGGAAAGTATACAAATGTATACAAATGCAAAAAAAAAGTATAAGAACAAAACACAAACAATAATCTCTGTAGACTGCAATTAAGAAAATATGAAACCTCTATAATGGCAACTTTCAGTTGCCACTATCGATTCTCCAAATAAAAAATGTTGTGTATAGTTACTGGAATTGGAATTGACGAGATACTGGAATTTCGAGAGTTGCCAAAACCGAGAGTCTACTGTATATGTATGTTATTAAAAATTTTTAAACTCATTATTATTATTATTATTATTATATTGTCATTTATGTCGTATATTTCATTTTATTTTTCTGTAATTTTATTGATTATTGCAATGTAATATTCCAAATCATTTACATGAATTTTTCCTTTTATTATATATAAATTTCTTTGATTTTTAGTTTCTTAATTATGTTCTTTTCTTATATAGCATTATGCGTTATTATCCTTATTTCTTCTATATTTTCATTGTTATTGCGCTAATTTGAGGATTTTCAATGTATAAATTTGAAATGTTTACTTATCGAAGTATGTTTACAAAACAAACCAATTTTTGTTTTCCATAAATATTGCGACGATATCATTTTTAACGATCTTAATAATCTTTTGATAAGAAGATTTCTTATTCGATGCTTATTTATTTAAATAATAAAAATAAAATCCGCCATTATTTCATGTATATTATTACAATTATAATTGATATCGTTTAAAAGGATGAGGAATCTTTATATAAAATATATTAAACGGTTGATATATTTAATAATATAAGATAACTCGTAATAAACACAAAAAAAAAATTCCATTAAATAAAATAATCTAAATGTGAAAAATTTCATCATTAATTCGCAATTCAATTGAAGTATTTGAAATATATAATAATGAAATGATATGCGTTTTTTATTTAATTGTTCTTATATATTCATGATAGAAATGCTATATATCTCTATATGATTTCCCAAAAATATACCATATAATATAATAAATTATTATTTAACACAAAAATTTATTTATTATGTAACGCGTATTTTATTATATATAATGTCATTATTTTTATATTATATTTATTTTATTTATAAATCGCATATGTGAATTGATTGCCGCTGTATATATTTGATAAATTCCATAATCAATATTTATTTATTTTTTTATTATTTTGTTCATTCAATCATTATTTATTATACAATATATTATGGGGAGCCACGGAATATAATTATTATTGTATGTATATAGTTTTATTTGTATATGGTATATGTAATTTGTTTATTTCATTGGTTTTTTTTGTATTGATACGCATTGATTTCTATAATATTTTAAGAATCACTTTTTTCTTAATCCGATTCCGAACATGTATATATAAAAGAATTCATGTGGAATACTTTTACTTTTTCGGATATCATAATAGACACATGAAACGGTAACAAAAATTATTATATATGAATAACATTTCGTTTCGTTCAATACGCATGAATTGAAATTATCTATTATACATCGCCTTATAAGAAAATGAAATTCCAATATAGATTACGAACATCATATGTATGAATTTCAATGGGTGTTTTTTTTATAGGAACCTTGAAACCGTGAATATTATATTAAAGAATATCACGTAAATCCTTATTGCGTAATTTCGTTTTATTTTATATCAATCATTTGAAACCTTTACTTTTCACTCATTTTATCATTTTAAATGGTATATATGTATATATCTATAATATAAATTAGTGAATAAAAATTGAACTACGCATAATATTTTATATGCGTTTATAGATATAAAAAAAAATGTTGATATAATATTATATTAAATCAATTATTGTATAAATACCATGCTATTTTATAAATAAATATCTATACAGATATTTGTATTTAGGAAGAGATTATATCAAAAAAAAAATGATGACACCATACAAATGAATAATATAGAGGATAATCGTCTTATTATAAATATAAATAAAATATTTCCTAAAACCGAAGATTTTTGTATATCTTTATATTATAACAACAAAACCTTGTCAAATGATATCCATTATTATATACATATCTTATCGTATTGCGAATGCTCAAAATTATAATCTAAATCAAAATATAAATAAATAAATATAATAAACTATCTTTAATAATTTGTCATCTTTATTATAGTTTTAGTATAGTTATAGTTTAATTATATTTAATGTTTTATAATATATCTGTGATGGGGAATTTATTTTATGCATATGCATATACATTTTGATTTGCGTGTTTGCATGCTTATAAGATATAAAATTATATTTTTATAAAAAAAAACTTTAGTATAAATAAATTACGTTATTAAAGTTCTATTCTCTAAATAATTATATCAATTCCATTAAATCATTAAATCATATTGTAAGTAAATTTTGCAATTGCAATTGTTAAAATTGTGTATATCAACTACACGCTATACTACTATATATACATATATAAAATTGATTCAAATTTTATTTTTTCTAAATATAATAAATCATAATTTATTTTCTATATCATTTAATAAACAATGTTAGTTTATTATATTGTATATAAATATTACGATAGTATAAAGTTACATTTTATATTATATTGAATTTTGTTTATATGAAAAAATAAAAAAAAATAATGAAAATATTGTTCATACACAGTGCGACAATTAATATTCCGGATTGGTCCTAGGAAATACATTAAAAACCCGATTTTTGAAATTATTTTTTTTTATTTATTCAAAATATTCTTCTCCTGATTCAATACAACTGTTACAGCGATTTAATAATGATTCAAATCCGTGTTCCGGCTCATTTTGTGGTATTGCCTCTAGTGCGCGTGTAGATGCTGTTTGAATGGTTTCAATATCTTCAAAAAATCCTTTCAATTTATCTATATCATTTTAAGTTTTGGGAACAAGGAGAAGTCACATGGTGCTAAATCAAGTGAATACGGTGGATGATTTAACACACAGACTTGATTTCGAGCCAAAAACTGACGAACCATAAGTTAAGTGTGATTTGGTGCATTATCTTGTAACAAACACCAACTATCTAATTCACGATATTCAGGTCGAATACGATGAATCATGCCATCAAACGCTCCAAAACTTCGCTATAATATGCGCCACTCACTGTTTGACCAGTTGGAACGAATTCTTTATGGATAATTCCCTTGCTACCGAAGAATGTTACGAGCATTTTCCCTTGCTACCGAAGAATGTTACGAGCGTCTTGATTTTCGATGGAATTTTTCTTGTTTTTTTAGCCTGCGTTTTGTTCCATTTTGTTCCATGTTAAAATTTCTACTTCAACTAAAATATTGTTTCACAAGAAATGTCATAACTTTTTTATTTGTCAACCAAATGCAATGAAATTTTTACAGACGATAGAGAAAACATCAAGCTTCAGAACGCTTACATGGATCACATAGATCGTCCCACTGGTTATTGAGATATGGTTTGAGTCCGGAATATTAATTGTCGCACTGTGAATTGTTCAATGTGACATTCATTTCATTTATAAATATAGGAATCAATACAGATTTTTTCCCATCGGTCATTATATTATATGATATATAAAAATACATAAAAAAAATGTGTTGGTTTTGAATAAATCAAATAAAGTAGGAAACAAATAAATTATAACTTCGATTTCAATGTCAAAACTTCCTTAAGTTTATTTTTCTGAATTCTCAAAACGGGATTATCAATATACGTTTTAGATTGGGGCATTTATAAAAATATTGTTAGAAAATATATGCAATTTATATATATATATATAAAAATATATCATATTCAACCACTTTCAAATTTATAGTGTCTATATAGGTTTTTATAGGTAAATTTTTATATAATTATACATATCAAATTCAACCTTTTAGCATAACAAATTCGAGCTCATCCAAGTCAACAATTTAATAAATCAAATTAAAATATTTGCTCTATATCAAAACTTTTCAAATATACATATAATAGATAAACAAAAAAATTAAATTGTATACCTATATATACGAATTCCGAATGCCGCAGGTAAAACAAATAAAGTTGATATATGATTTAATTAATTATCTGTATATATACATATACATATATGTATCGTGCGTGTACTGTTTGCTATATCTATAAAAAATGATATATTTAATGTATATAAATGTGGGAAATAAAATTATTATTTAAATATTTATATATAATATAAACTTATATTATATCACCTTTTTTGTTTTTATTGCATCACAACACATAAATTATGACATATATTTTTATCAATTCTTATCAGTTATCAGTGATATATATATATATATATATATATAAATTATATCGAAACCGCACAGACAAATACAGTAAATATTGTTATATTATATGTAAATAGTTTATGTAAATATATAATAGTACATTTTTCGAATTCTGTTGTGATTCGTATTGAGGTGTAGTTGATAAAAAAAAAACCAAAAACCTTTAATTCTTATAAAATTTTGAGGTCGTGTGTTCGAACCCTAACTCTATGTACTGAGGATATAAAATATATGTTTTGTGTTTTTCCGGTTATTTTTGGATTTGAATTTTCACACAGAGTTGCACACTTTCAATGCGGTTAGTTGTACGGATTATTAGCGACTTCGTATAAAAGCAACGAATTATGAGTCTGTCCAACGGAAATCCGTCCGACAAACGGCTTCTATTTATATATGTTCATATTCAAATTACTTTTAATTAGCATTTTTATTTTTTTCATAAATTCTGAACTGTGACATTTTTCACAAAATATACGTTTTTGATTTTAATATAACCATTTTTCTATATATAAGATTTCATTCAATCAATACAATATATCAATATCAGTTTCAGTATATATATTTATTATCAATTAAAAACATTTGCATTGTATATATACCAATATAATAAAAAATTTAAATTACATGATATCTATAATTGATATATACAAATAATATGAATTATTCTAGAAGAACTGGTAAGAACTGGTTAATATTCAAATGTAAAATATAACTTTATTTATTTATATACTATTTAATATACACGATTTGTGATATATATATTTACAGAGTATCCCAGTACAACCCCACAAAGCCCAATACTATGTGTTCCTGGGAATATTTGCAGCAAAAAATTGTTCTGGGAGGGGGGGTCTAACTTCATCCCCTACCGAGTTACAGGGTGTTAAAAAATGGTATTCCTTGAAAAACATATGGGTTCACTAATTTACTCATAATTTCCAAACCGTTCAAGCTAGAATAAAAAATAGATACTCTATCTATAGGTAAATGAATTACCTTTAATTTTGCTCGTGATACATTTTTTTCTATCTACTTCTCGTTTGGAGTTATTGATCCTCAAAGTGAAAAAATATCATATTTTCCCGTCAACTTTTTCAGAAAAAATTTTGATTTGAGAAATTTCATTTTTCTCAAAATTTTCCGGGGTGAAAAATTTTTTTTTCCTAAGAAACTTTTGTGCACCATAAAATTCCCCTAAGGTTCACCATACAAAGTTAATCTCTGCCACTTATAAATTTAGAGTTATAGCGTGATTTGTAACGGAGAAACTGGAAAAAATCACGAATTGTACAATTGAACAATTGTTGTGGGGTTGTACTGGGACACTCTGTGTATGAACAACACCATAAGTTCAGTTTGATAAATGTACAAAATAAAGTTATAATAATTATTATACATAAATTGATATGAAATTTTTTATATATAAGAAAATAAATAGAAAAAGTTTAATTTTCTTTTGATAATTTTTATATATGCGGTAAAGAATATGGGATAGTCAATTTATGTATGGATGTGTATATACGCGGTAAATGAATTATTACTATTTTTATTATTGTATATATATATACAAATCTCTATCTAAAATAAACGTATAATAAACAGATTATCTGTATGATATATATAGGTATCAATATATGATGATTTTCTTTTATTATATCATTATACATGAAAAGAAATAGGGATTTATTAACGTATTATATATCACCACCATCAGTATACAAATAAATTATACAAAAGTATATATAATAGAATCAAAATAATATTTAAATTGCGTGTTTTTTACGTATATATAATATACATTATATAGATAAACTATTGGGAATAAAATTTTTTTTTATCTGTATAAATAACAATAAGCTATATTTCAAATTCAATTATATTCAACAATGTACGTATATATACAAGAAATATCTAGTTTCATATATATAATAATGTGATCAATTTTTTTTTTTTGTTTTTTATTGTTCAAATTAACAAATAATTTATTTAGATTTTATTATATGTTGCGCGTATTAAATATATGAAATATGAATAATTGACTTATAATTTACGATTTTTTTTGAACTGTTAATAATAATAACTATAAGAAATGTGATAATGAAATGTTTATTTTTTTTTTCGTCATTTATAATTTAAGTATCGCGACAATTGATCATCTACCAATTTTCATTACATATACAATTTAAAAGTGGTTGTTTTTTTTTTAAAGATAAGATTAAAATATATAATAAATTTTATAAAATATATAATAAAATGAATTATTAAGTCATCGTAAAAAAAACGTGTATATGAAATTTAAAAATATAGGAAATTATTTGTTTTAATTGAAATTCTAAATAATAATCGAGAATTGGAAATTGATCAATAAAATTGACTTTTCGCCTTATTATAGCTATAAAATTATATTTTATATGTATATATACTTTATGTATATCCAATATTTTGAAATGATTCAATTTAATTTAAATTTTATATCGTGATATCAATTCAAGAATAATGCATATAAAGAGTGATATTTTAAAACCTATGGTAGCTGCAATGCTTCTGTCTGATATTCACTCCAAAATCGACAATTCTGCTTATTTACGTACCCATTGAGCCAAAAATGAGCTTCGTCGCTGAACACAATTTCGTCGCGATGAACTTTCTTAACAGAGTACGCATTTTGATAATAAAATTCAATAATTTGCAAGCGTTGTTCGTTTGTAAGACGGTTCATGATTAAATTATAGACCAAACTGAAGATGTTTGACAGTGAAACAAAACACGAAACGTGCGTCAGCTGTTTAAACCAGTGTTGCCAAAAAGATAATAGCTAAAAAATCACCCTTTATATCATTCAAAAAATTCCGTCCAAAGAATTATGAGTAGCAGATATTCAATTGTATTTATAAATTATTTTATTTTATGTTATGAAAGAAAAATTATGAAACGTTTCTCATTTTTTATAAATATATTATTTCATATGAATTTTCCGAAATATGATTTTTTAAAATGATTTATAAACCAAACCGAAACCATATATATATATATATATATGAATGAATGAATGAATGAATGAATGAATTTTTCGCTATACAACCAACAATCTGGTTTTAGCGTCCAACAACAGCCTTCTGTTATTAGTTACTTAATTTGTGGCTTTTACGGTGTCGGTAATTAGCCGTACGACCAACCGCAAGCGGAATATACAACTCTGTGTTAAAATTCAGATTCGAAAAATAACCGAAAACACAAAACATATTTTATGCATTCAGTTGGATTCGAACCCACGACCCCAAAATTTCGTTAGAATTTTAGGTTGGCATTTTTAACATTTACACCACAGAGTTGTATTTATATATATATATATATATATAAATCGAAAACAATAATTTATAGATATAAGTTATTTATAACCGCGTAGTTAACGAAACTGAATAATGGACAACAGAAATTGAAATTTTTTTAGAAAATACTCTATATACAAATTCGATATAATATAGCATTATTGGAGGGTTTCACTGAAATAGATATAGTAAAATGCAAATAATTTCATAATAGTATACTTAAACAAATTATGCACATTATATTTATATACGTAATCATATATACTGAACTCATAAATATAATTATAATATAATATTAAATTAATTATGATATTTGACAGTCAGATTCTTGCAATGCGAGTCCATATATTAATAAAGTTTTGTCAACTCATCGCAGGCTATATAACGACAAAACTTAATATTGATATTAAATGAAAATAAACGCACAGCATTTCGAATTACTTGATATATGAAAAATATTATTTCTATAAACAAAATTTATAAAAATTAATTGCATAACACATTCACAGCAATATGCTATAAAAAAATGTGCGTTATATGTTTTATATATATTACAAATTATTTATAATTTATAAGATAAGATTATTTTTTTGTTTTATTGTTCAACTGCGCTATTGAAATAAAAATCATTCTATGGTTATCTAAATTATTATATTGATTTCTTATGTGATATATCTCGTGATTAATAATAAGACAAAATAACAAACAAAACAAACAAACAAATATATATCACGCGAATGGATCGCAACGCGAAATTTCGTATTTTAATTTTTATAAAAGAGATTTTATTAAATTAAATTAAATTGATTTAGAATCCATTTAAATATATATAATTTTATTTGCCTTATAAATATATTATTTTGTTTTTAAATTCATTGTTATTAAAAAAAAACATCCCCACATTTCATCATATGATTTTAATATATCCAATTGAAAAATTGATATTTTATCATATATATATATAATAATTCATAAGAATTATAGATAAAAGTGTATTTAACTTAAATATGGAATTTATCAAATATTTAAATTACTAAAAATCGGGGTATTTTTTTAATATAAGGACAGGGCCGCCGCTACATACAAGATATTGGTGCGAACGAACCAGGCGGCATTGCCTAGGGGCGCTGAAAACGATCAGATATTTTAAATAATAATGCAAATTCTTAGAGTTATAGAGAAAATTTCTGGAACAAAGAACTACGGGCAGAGAACTGATAAATTAAACTTATGCTTGCCAGATTTTCCTAGAGCTCCTTGTGGGACATACCTTATGTTTTGATTTTGAAGCGCAAGAAATAAATTAATAGGTTTTTTCTTGTCATGTTTCAGGGTGCTTTATTTTATTAATTGAGCCAGACGCATAAATGGGCTAAAATGGGCCTGTATAAGGATATTTGTTTTCCATTTTATTTCCAAATTTATTCCGAAATTAGATGTTAAATTAAGATTATAGTTAAAATACGAAATATTTAAAAATATAACATCACACACAATTTCAATTCCAAATAAATTCATTTTTATTAAAACAATATGATAAATGACATCGCGCAATAATAAAATATAAATAATGTGTTTTTTATATATTAATAAATTGTTACAAAAAAACAAAAAATAACCGCGATTCTATTAATATTTTTTTATTTAAATAAACATGTACACTTAAACATATATATATTACAATATAATAAATTAATATATGAATAATATATATTATGACCGCATCGCATATATGAATATGAATGAATAATTGTTTAAGAAATCGTTAATAATTAAAAGAATTTTCTTTTATTAATTTTTTTGGGGGTCAATACCGTAAACGTCACATCTCAATATTTATACAGTATAAATGGTTTATTTATATACGCAGAATAATAAAAACGTAATACATTCAATTAATTTTTAAATGAATCAAAATTTTTTTTTTTTGATTTATTTGTTTCATTCAAAACGTCATTATATGAAGTTTAATATGTTAACATATTAGTAATTGTATAGTATAATTCGGGGAAAGATTTTGTGATATTTAACAATAAAATTCAACGTTAATAGCCATTTAGATAAAATGATTGTATATTATTTACATCCTTAATAGATAAATAGATTTTTTTTTATTTAGGTTTGAAATATTTGTCGTATTCCATATCACTCCTATACTCATCATGATGTTAATCGCATATAACAAAATCGTATAATTGTAATCATAATCATTATTTTTATAATAATATGTATTAATAATAAAAATTAATTCTTTTAAAAGTGTTCACAATAAATAATACAATAATAAACAAAAAGAAATTTAAAATTTTATACCGTATATATTATGAAAATGAAGCCATATTAATTATTATTATTATATGATTATATGCGGTTTTAAATAAAAAAAATTGTATTTTTATGCCAGTTAGTTATATTATAACTAGTATAATTTAATATTATTTTGTGTATATATACAATATATCACAAAAGTTAAAAATAAAATTATTATAATTAAATTATAGATCAAGGTGTATGTACGATGAGACAGACTATTTCGTCTATATATGATGTAATATATATATATATAACATAGTATATATTGTGTGAGAGAAGAAATGATTGTTTTATATTCATGACATTATTTCAAAATTACTTGTTTACATTCTTTTTTTTTTTAATAAAACTTTAAATAAAATATACTTTATCATACGCGATGATCTTCCTGAAAGTTGTAAATTTCATATAATCTTGTGACTTCACTTGGTAAAATGAACTGTATATATATATATATTAGTATATTGATGACAAGATATACAAGAATATTAAACCCACATATGAAATTGAATCAAATTATATAGGATTTATTGTCTAAAAGGTTTATTCAGGTGTCATATATATAGAGATATATACATTATTAAATGATTTGTCATAAAAATTGGTCACAAGATTCAATTGTATATATATGTGGAAAATTCATGCCAACAAAAATTAAAACAATTTTCTATTTTTTAATTATTATTTTTTTATGAATGAATAATCACATTGAAATTTATTTATTCTATATATATGTATATGTACAGCTGGGTATAATAAAAAATAAATATACATTATCTAAATGTATATTTAAAGATAAAATTATTTATGAAATATTAATTAGTATCTATATAATACGTATACGTTTATACACATAACTAAATACAATGTGTACATTTTCTTCTGTTGATTTGATTTTTCATTATGTATTTAATTAAATAAAATATTTCATAATATTCAAACAAAAATCGGTAAAATATATATATAGATGACAATGCAAAAGGGGCTCGATAAAATGATAAAAAATATCGATAAAAATAAAATAAATAAATAAATACATAAAAAATTTACAATATATTATACATATACATCAATGAGTAATTTTGTTAACCTTCGATATTATATTAAAAATGATTTTCCGTATTATTATTATTAATAATTTTATTAATTATTATATTAACAAGAATTTTATATAAATAATCTAAATATACGATTTTAAAGTTTTTTTTTTATTGCATATTTTTGATTTTAAGTATAATGTTAAATTAATGTAATAAAATATTGTATTTTATTATTTTATTTAGTATTATTTATTCATATATATATATATGTATTTGAATATTTAAAATGAGATTTAATTTAGTAAAAAGTATTTATAAATTTTGTTATATAAGTTTTCTTTCTTTAAATATTCATTTTCATTCATATATGAAAATATAACTCTGTGGTGTGAATGCTAAAAATGCCAACCTAAAATTCTAACGAAATTTTGGGGTCGTGGATTCGAATCCTACTGAATGCATAAAATATGTTTTCTGTTTTCGGATCTTTTCTTCTTGGATTTTTTCGGATTTCGGATTTTTTTCGAATCTGAATTTTAATACAGAGTTGTATTTTCCGCTTGCGGTTGGTCGTACGTCTAATTACCGACACCGTAAAAGCCCCAAATTAAGAAACAAACAACAGAAGGCTGTTGTGTTGGATGCTAAAACCAGATTGTTGGTGGTTGGTTGTATAGCGTAAAATTAATTTAAAAATAATTAATTTATATGAAAAAACTTTCATCTACGAATTATTTTCATATGGACGATTTTTTATTTTGTTTAAATCAGGGGTGTGGAGTCGGAGTCGGAGTCGAGGAGTCGGTTATATTTGAGTGGAGTCGGAGTCGGAGTCGAAATATTTGGACCGACTCCTCGACTCCAACACATTAATAATCAATTACATTTTTCACGTGTTTTTAAATTTCATTGATTTTTTCATATTATTAATTATTAAAGTAAACATCAGAAGGTTTTGTCTTTTATAATACAAATATTGAATAATTGAGTATACTAAACCCAATTTATATATACGAGTAAAAAATGGTATGGCATTTGTTAATGGAAAATGTAGAATATCGTATATTCACGTATAAACACTTCGCAGTGCATATATATTAAATCCCAATAACAATATTTGTATATGCGCATTTTATAAAGAATGGCATGGCAGAAACTGATAAATTCTGTTTAGAATTCAATGAATGCCTAAAGAGGGTGGAAAAATTAGACCGAAGCAGCAATTTAGATGTGCGTTATGCGATAAGCAAATATCCAGAATTTGTACAACATGCTGCACTGTTAGCCACCGCACTACCACCAACCCAAGTCAATGTGGAGCGTTTATTTTCGGCTTTACGCATAATAAAATCAGATTTGCGAGCAAATATGAAAGAAGATTTGATTGATGGCATTTTATTTTTAAGGGAGAATAAAGAATATATGCGTTATTTAAATGAAATTATTTATTATTTTTATTATTAAATTAAATGGAAATCCGAAAATAAAAATAAAACTGCAGTTAATAAGAATTATAAATGTAGTTAATTCATATATGTAAAATCATTAAATATAACTTATTTCCCTTAAAACATTATAAAATTCTATAAAGCTGGAGTCGGAGTCGATATATGAGTTCTGGTTGGAGTCGGAGTCGGAGTCGGAGTCGATCGAAAATTGGGCCGACTCCACAACCCTGGTTTAAATAAATACATTTGGGTGACTTTAAGTATCATATAAATAACGATATTTAAATCATATAGCTTGAATGACACATCTTTTCCCCATTAAATTTTGCAAAAAAAAAAAAACCCCTACGTATTTAAAACAACAAATCCATTAAATAATGATATAAAGTTTTTATTTAATATAGTATTTTTTTTATTATTTTATTATGTATACGTGTAAAGTTAGTTTATAATTAAAAGTAGATTATATATATTTTTAATTGTATATATACAAATGTTTTTCTTTACAATATTTGATTAGAAATTCTGGGCCCGAATCATGAGTATGAAAACGACAAGTGATTCGATTCAATATCGTTTTCATCAGTCATGATTCCGACCCTGGTTTATGTAAGAAAAAATGTAAGAAATTTATGTAAGATAGATTTGATGAAAAATCTGTAATAATAAAAATTCTATATAAATATTCATTTATACTATTCAGAAACAATTTTATACACAAACATTATTTTATAATTAAATATAGAATAAAAATTAAAATTTATCATATATCATATTTATAAACAAAACTATAATATAAATTTATAAATAATATTTATTAATATATTTATTGTTTTGTTTAAAAATTGTCCAAAATTGTATTATTATTAATCCATAAAAATGATGATCGAAATAGAAAAAATTTATTTAGAGACCAAACGCAAAAGAAAAAAAAAGGATGAAAATAAAAAAAAATACACCAAAATTGAATATTATTATTCTTAAAATAGGATATTTTATTTTGTATAAAAATTGCTGGTTATTTATAGAAAAGAAAAACATTTAATGTAAAATAAACCCATATAATAATGAAAAAAAAATTTTTCATTTCGACTTTTAGAAATATTTTCTATAACAGCGACGCTTTTAATGTATTCGTTCACGTTTAATAATATACCATTCAATATACATATAATAGACGAATATACTCATCGGTTTTAAATTTATTTAAATAAATTATTGATTTTTAAAAAAGTAAATAATCAATCTGATAATACAATACAATACGTAAATATATAAATATTTTCGATTTTTTGATTTCTATATATATATCAAAAAGAAGAGAATTCATTCAGAAGGGTATTCACTTTTTGTTATATATTTATATAAATATATACAAATAGAATTGGATCAATACAATATTCTATATACATACAATCTTATGAAAATTCATATTAAAAATTTATATGTTAAATAGATTTTAAGAAAATTGAATTGATTTTTATTGACTATATTCGTGGATAGCCCGATTGCCAATCGCTTGATTTTTAACCTTTTATTCAGATTTTGAATGAGATAAATCCTTTTACGGACATCATCTTATACATCGAGACATAAATATGAATATTTTCTTATGCGTATAGCCTATTCTTAAAGGTACATATACAGAATTTTTTTTTTTTCAAACAAAATATTCCGGAAAATTCAATTATCCAAATTTTGAATTTTTGTTTATCTATACAGCGATAGTTTTTTATCCAATTTTAAATGGGTTTTCCTTTATTTGAATGACTCAATAAATTTCTAATGTCTAGTGATTTCGGCATTACTAAAAATACAACGTAAAAACGGACATCGAGTTTTGCCAATTGATGCAATGTAATGTACTTTATTATATGGTAGGTTATATTTAAATGTATTTTTGTTATGAATAAAATTTAATTTTTTTGTAAACCTATAAACATTGTTGTTATTATTAAAACTATGAGCTGGTTTACGAGAATACTGAACATTCAGTTCAAAAATAGTGCATTTACTGTTAAAATACGGCCTATAAACTATTTGAGAACCGGTAATTTGCATGTTTTGTATTATGGTGAGAAATGGAGGCAATGTAACCGTTTTTGTAACGGTTATATATTAGTAAACTCACTATTCGGTTGCGGTTAAAACTATTGTTAGTACACCAAAAAAACACGGTGAAAAACAGATGCGACAACGCTAGTTTCACCTGTTATTAGTTTCACAAATGGTTAACCCACAGGACTATGAATCGTAATAAAACGGATATAATTTTACTATTTATCACTGTAGTGCAAAAACCTGGGCATTTACGATTGCTAAACCATTAACATGCGGTATTTTAACTGGAAGATCACTATTTTTGCACCAAATGTAGGTATCACTGTTGGTCAATAAACCGTATAATTAACTGTGCATACACGTTTTGTTGTTACTTGGGTATATATTTAGAACTTGTATTTAAATCAGTTTTCTGATACAAACAAAGTATATTTTTTGTTTTTATATGTTGTATAATTTATCGATTGCGAATTATGAAATCTCAACCTCATCGCTTTGTCCATATATATATTGAGGCAGTTAATTGAGGGAGATCAAAAATGTTTATTATAGTAATTCCAAATGCGCACCTAATCTATGATGGTGTTTTTTATTTTTTACATCGCATCTTATAAATAATGTAAAATTAATGGAATATTCAATCAAAATCTTAATTCTAAATAAATATCTTTAATTTTACAACTATACACTATATGACTATATAGATATATGTATTTATATATTATATGTGAATGAATATATATTATACAATGCCAAATTACCCATATTCGTTGTCATTTTTACAGTGAATTTATAAATATATATATATAGATTTTTACAAAATATGTAAATAAATTGATCAATAACAAAAAACGTATATTTATTACATATATATATTAACTGCGGCTATCATCGCAATTCTATATAGATATCATAATTCGCTATATCATCAATGTTTATATATATATCAAATAAATAAATACAAATATCATGATTTTAAAACTATAAATATTTTATCTATCTATATATACAATAACATATCTATAAATATATATCTATTAACTATGTGTCATTTATGGCGCCAAACAAAAAATATTAGTATTTTAATTATCTAAACAAATTTTTATACAATTTGTTACAGTTTATTAATGGTTCAATTAATAATAATAATAATATAAATTTATTTATACACGCAATTATAGTGAAATAAACAATAAACAAATAATGTGGTATATTTTTATATCAATAAATGTATATTTATATATATATAGTCGAAGGTAAATATAATATTAAATACATAATTAGCATATATATAAAATTAATAAAACATATTTGAATTAAAAAACTCTATATTTTATATATTTAATACGAACAATAATATTGAAAAGCTTCATTAACTTTTAATGTTATGATTTTTATGTATGCGATGGCATTTTTAGTCATAATTATTTAGTAAAGTATAGGTGGATTTTGAAAAAATATCAATTATAATCTGTTAAGAACTATATTGAATCTGTTGAGCATCATAATATTAATATTCATCATGATTATATAGATTTAACGAATTATATAGAGTCGAAGTTATTTACATCATTTTTGTTTAAAAAAATTTCTTTTCTTATTACGATATTTTGTTGATAGTAAATAATACTTCGTATATCAAAAACAAAAAACAAAAAATTATTTGGCAACAATCTTTGAATTCCTTTATTCCGCCAATTTTATTTCAATATACATATATATATAAACTCTATATAGCATCATCATCGTGTTTAAAGAAATAAATACTATCTCGAATATATCTCGATGATTGGATTTGAATGATAATAATATAAATGATTAATTTATTATAAGTTCACGTGCTAATTAAGTGTTTAATTGGAAATGCAGTTTTTAAATTTAGTCACAATATATAATATATAACAAATCATTACGTATTATAAAAATAGTTTACATGTAATAATGTTATATATTATGACGTTAAGATGTTATTATATAATAGTTTTTAAGTATGGAAATTTTCTTTTTTTTATTTTTAGAAAATATTATATTATTATTTAATTTTCATTATTATTAATATTGTGTTTCATTTTTGAATAATAATTAAATAACGAACTTTTTCCACTTAAAGATCTTTTATTAATTCAAATTTTTGAATATTTTGGTTTTGTTCATTATTCATTCAAATAATAATCCATATTATATATATATGTTATAAATGATCGTAGATTTGTCTAAAGAAATCTGAAATATTAATACGCGGATAGAATTTTCCCAGAGTAAAGAAAATTCAAGTTACATTATGATTTTTCACCTGCTTATTTCCACATTTATAGTATTATATATATTTTATTCACTGTTATTACTGCGATATATTTATTTAAATATCAATTTTATAATTAAATAATAATTTATAAATACAATTTTTTAACTGCTACTTCATGGAAAATTTAAACATCAAACTAAAAATTACGATTTTCCCTTGAAAACTTCTATTATATAGAATTTAAAAGTTTTCCATATTATTTTTTTTAAGTTAATTTTCATTAGATTTTCCATGATGAATTGAATTTATCAAATACATAAACCTAAATTCATTTCGAAAACTAAATGAATTACTATCATATTCATCCAAAAATCTATTACAAAGTGATAATTTCCCCGCTGCAGGGTTTTCGCTTGAATGTCAAAAAGAAAAATCAATAAAAATATAAATAATAAATAAAAAAAAATATTAAAAAAATGTGGTTTGTTTTGATTTTCTTCGGTGATTTTTAATAAAATATAAATATTTATTATTATTGTAAATATTATTTTAATTATTATTATTATTGTTATTAGTATTATTGTTATAAATTAATTAAAATTATTATAATGGCAATGTTACCGAGACCCATTGAATTATTAATTAGACAAAATCATGATGAAAGAAAAACTGTTTTCTTTGAAAATAAAGATATGGATGATTTAGCCAAACATTTTATTGGTAATAATTATAGGTAAATTAAAATTTAAATAATTTAAAGTTTATGTAATTTATATATAATTAAATAAATAAATTATAAATAATACTATTAAAATCGTCACATTTCTATTAAATAATAAATAGATATCGTGAAAACATTATAATACCAAGAAATTTAGGACCTGTACAAATAAAAACAAATGAAGAAAAATTAATTGAAGGATTTTTTGATAGTTGTTTTTTTAAATCATTTATGGCATGTGTTTTAGGTAAATACGCCTTACCCTCCTTTTCTTTACCAAAAAGACAATCAAATGTATCATTAATTGGTAATAAAAAAAAATAAAATATGTCTCTTATACAGGATATGGATTAGGGGCCGCTATAGGTTTATTTAGTTCTTCGGTTAGTCCAAATATTGCGTCACCCGGCTTAGAAAAACAACAATCAGCCAAAGAAATATTTCGTGAAATGAGAGCGGCTACACACAGTTATGGTAAAAATTTTGCATTAATTGGTATGGTCTTTTCAGCCGTTGAATGTACCATTGAAACTGTAAGTGTGAATTTAATAGAATTCTTGTTAATTTAATTTAAAATCTATCACTAATAAGAGTATTTTAATGTTTACTGGTTGGTTTTGTCCTTTTTATGTGTATTAAAATATTAAAGAATCGTGGTAAAAGTGATTGGAAAAATGGAACATATGCTGGTGGTATAACCGGTGGTCTCATTGGATTAAGAGGTATATTTGAATTTAAAATAGAGATGGAATTTGATTTAAAAATGTATCTTATTTATATTTATAATATTTTAGCTGGGGTTAAAGCGGGACTTATTGGTGCTGCCGGTTTTGCTGCATTTTCAACAGTCATAGATTATTACATGAGACACAGATAAATGGATTGATGGCAATTTCAATTCAATTTTAGTTTAAACTTGATGGTTGGGTTACTAAAGTGTTGATGTTGTTGTTAATATCCTATTATTATTAATTAGTTTATAATTGATTTTGTGTTCGAATGTACACAAATATTTTTTTTTAGTTCAATTAAACATAATAAATGTTAAAAAAATAAGTTAAATATTTTAAATATTTGTGATTTTTATTTTTTAATATTTAGATTATCTCTTGAACGACTTTATGAGTATTTCTATAAATAGATAAAAGACTATATCAACCAAAAATATTGTAATTATTATTAAGACTTTATGGTGTGAAATTTAGAAGATTTAAAGGCTCGAGATTAGGATTGTTGCAATAAATTCGAATATTTTTTTAATTTGTTTTGTCACAACATTAAATGTAATCCGTTCCATCCTAATTTTATTCAAATTCCCAATTACCTATAAGTTTGTAATCTCAATATTTCTGTGACTAATTAGAATGAGTTCTTGCTTAAAAAAGAGCAGTTTACCAAAGATGATAGAACAATTGAATAAAATATTTAAAAAAAAAATCACCAAAAATTATTTATTCTACAATTCAATTTTACGAACTTTAATAAAATCTCTATAGTCTATATACCAACCATTTACATTTTTTTTTGTTTATTTTATTTTTTTGATAATAAAATTTAATTAAAATAACAATTTAAATCATTTTCCATAAAAAAAAATTAAAAATTTAATAAATCTTACAAAAAATAAAACTTAATTCACTTTTTTTTCCATTTTTTTTTTTTACATTTTCTTTATTTTATATTTTATATATAATTTGTATTATAAAAATTAAAAATAATTCCTTTATTTCGCAATATACAAATAAAAATATAAATAGGAACAAAAAATAAATTAAAATTTGGTATTGCTCGCTATGAGGTCAAAAATAAACACAAAATTTTAAATAAGAAAAAAAAACCAAAAAAAATTAAAATCTCAATAATATATCAAAAAGTCTTAATTTGTTTTAAATTTAAAATGTTCATTGTGTATTGAAATGTTTTTTTTTTTTCTTTTATTTTCGAATTTATATAATAAAATTTATATTTTAGAGAATATATAAAATAATTGTATTTTTATATAAATAATTGATAAACATTTTTATTTGGCATAATTATTATTATATATATATATTAATAAATAATTTAGATCCTTTTTCTAAACTATATAATAATTTTATTGAATTTTTATCCATTTTTTTTTAATTTATTTTACTGATTTTATATTTATTTTTTTTTTTTTTACCATTGCAGGTACGTTATTATTCTGTATCATATATTTCATTGTGTATCTGAATCACTCGACTGCTTTTAAATTATTAGTGGTATTTTGGTATGTTTTGTATATCATATAATTTTGAATAATATTTTTAATTAATTTAAATAACAATTTAAAATGTATATAAATAAAAAAAAATCACTACACATCAATCGATCAATCAAATTAAAACAAGCAAAATGGTTTTTATATCTATATTATTAAATTAAATACCTTTTTTTTTTATTTAGACTTTATAATCGTTCATCATAAATTATTAATATAAAAAAAAATTAAATGAATATTTATTTTAAAATGTTCACAACATTTTTATATTTAACATATTTAATTAAGAATTAATTTTATATTATGTTTTTCTTGCGGAATGATGAGCTGAGTTTTAAAAATGTTGATCGATTTATATTGTTTTTTCTTCTTCTTAATTTTCATTTTTATTTGTTACATACAATTTAATATATAAATTATTATTAAAAATAACTAAAAATAAATTGAAATAAAGTTAAATTTTTTTTTTTTTGGTTTCGGATATATACCACAAATCAATTCTCCTTTATATTTTGTTGTATAAAATTCGTTTATTTTCCGAAAATCCATATTAAAATATAAAATATATTATAAAAGAAAAAATTTATATATTATATAAAAAAAAAAAAAAACGTAATTAAATTATTTTAAATGATAAAAAACTTATATAATGAAAATTAATTATACATGAAAAAAAAAACAAAAGAATAATAATTAAGAAACGCTTTAACTGAACCTTTTTTAACACTTAAGAATTTGAATCGAACGCTAATAAATTGCTTAAGAAACTATATGACAATATTTAAATATTATTATTTGTTAATTGAAATGTTTTTTTCTTGTTCTTCTAATTTTGCTATATATCCATTTTAGATTTGATGTTTTTCTTTTAATCCTTTTTAGATCAAGTCTTTTGTTTCTTTTTAAAGACTTATAACAAACAGTAACACTTTGAATGAAATTAAAATTTTGTATGAAAGATTTCGTTTAAGTCAGAGATTTAAAATGTATTTGTTATGGAAAATATTAGTTTTTGTGTAAAACACGTTTACGCATTACACGTTATATTAAAATATTTTTTTTACATTTTAAAACATAATCCACTATGGTTTTTGTTTAGAAAAAAAAATTCTAAGTAAATATATATGTTTATTATTATATGACTATTGTAATAAATTTTAAGTATTTTTATTATATTTTTTAATATGTATATATATATATATATAATATAGAAATGATTAATCATAAATTCCAACACTTGATGTTGGTACAACCTCTAGTAATAATTGTAAAAATAGTGTAACTTTATCTATAATAGTAAAAGAAATTAAAATTTTATTTCATTATTATTATTCTGAATCATAAAAATAATTAAAACAATAGGAAATTACTCATAAAACGTGGTGTTAAACTATATTTAACAAATGGTATATAAAATATAAGTCCAGTTAATATAAACATCACTGCGTACAGGTACTCAATTTGTGGTTTATCTATGATTGGACCAACAACTAAGTAGGCTGATATTACCAAAACCAAACATGGAATGATTATGGGCACCTATATATATATATATAAATTTAATTTAATTAATTCATTAATTCCACGTTAATTCCCTGTTAATTATAATTTTTCTATAAATATATTCTATTTAATATTACCTTATATGGCCTTGGATGATTTGGTTTTGTATATCTCATAACAATTAATGCTAACATTGCACCACCATAAAATATCCATGCTGTAAAACTGAAAAAATCAATTAACGAATCGATTGTTCCATAGCATACCATTGCAGCGGCAATTAATGACTATAAGAGAGGTTATTAAATGATAAATTTTTATTGAAAATTATTCGATATATATATACAGTTTCAATAGTTATAAATATCGCAATATGTATAATCGATTATTTATATAAATCAAAATACAAAAAAATTTACATGAAATATTAATCCTGGTGATGGTGTTAAACGTCTTACATGTACATATGATAAAATATCAAGTAAATGTCCTTCACGACTAGCTGCAAAACATAATCTGAAATTTGGTTTAATTAAACATATATAATAAATATAATGAATAATTATTAATATATATAATTTATTTGAATTTATTTATGAATAAAAACATTAAATATGAATAATAATAAAAATTTAAAGTATTTACTTTATGACGGTGTATTATTATTTTTTTTTGTTTTACAATGAATAAAAAAAATAATTAATAATATTTTTCTCATTTATTATAATTATTTTTATCATTTATAAAATGTTTAAAAATAAAAAAAATACCCCGTTTTTAATTTATTTTATTATATTATTTCAAAGCGATCGCTTTCCGCAAAACACATATTCAAAATAAACCAGATATTTTTATATTGAAATGATAATAATTACAAAAAATTTTGTATTTACTTAAAGACTTCCTAATATTAATTGAAATTAAAAACAAACTAATATTTGGGGGATGAAATGAATATACAATTTGCTGTTATTCTTTATTAGTTCTCATATATAGTACGCGTTTTGCATTATAATTGATGGATATGTACATTTTAATAATGGAATATCAAATTTTGAAATTCATAAAGAATTATCGCTGTTAGTTTTCTTTAAAAAAATCTCAACCCATCGTGCATTCAAAAAAATATTTTAAATAAATACAAAAAATCGATTGGTTTTTAAAAAAAAAATCCCTTCCATAGGCAATTTTCTAATAAATCACAAAATAAGTTTATTTGAATATTGTTTTTGATTGAATTTGCATGTTCAATATTCATTCAATAGTAATAAATTTTACAAAAAAAAGGTTTGAAATAGGTTTAAGAACTTTCCTGTTAGAATAAAAATTTCTAATATTATAATAAAAATCGCGTAATAATAAGCTAAAATTGTATCTATAAAAATCATTTGTGTAATTTTTGGTTCCCTTTTAGAATTTTGTATTTCTTGATCAAAAAAAAAACTCTCTGTTAAAAAATTCCAAAGAAAAAATTAATTTTATATTTTTTATATATATATTATATAAATTTATTATAAATTTTTAAACAAAACATTCCTACCTTTAATTAATGTATATATATATATTTTATTAGGCTCATTTCATGTATGCATTTTATTTTATTTTATTTTTTTTTTGTATTGTGTTTATCTGTTTTTTATTTTTAATAATCTGTGTTTTTTAATTACAGAATATCTTTGAATAATAATATATATAGATATTTTAAAAATGCTCTTTTTTTCTTACATGATTTATTTTTTCTATATATATATTTTTGTGTTTACCGTGTATATTATTCAACAATGGTTGGGTTTTTTTTTTGTTCGTTATGATTTTTCCATCTCGGATTGCGATCACTTCCATTCTTCCATAAATATATATATATTTTTTCCCATATTGTCTATTTATTTTTATTTTTTTTTTTTTAAATAACAAGATCATTCTCCATCATCATCATCATTCATTCTATATCTCAGCGCGCCGATACACATTGCATCATTCAAATCTTAAAAATGTACAACATTGAAGAAACAAACTGAATAGATAAATTAACTTACCGTCCGGCTGCAAATAATGTTCCATTAGCACTGCCAAATGTACTGATTGTAACACTTAATGGCATTAACCATGCCATTACACCTAATATTCGATTGCCAAATGTAACGGCAACAGCTTCCGATTCAATCATTTCTGTTGGTGACATAGCCGCTAAATATGACATATTTATTAATGTATAACATAATGTAACTAATGGAATTCCAACGATTATTGAACGAGGTAAATTTCTATTAAAGAAAATATACAAAATATTAGAAATTTATATTAAACTATTATATATATTTGATGGAAAAAATTTGTATTTGTATGGGATATATACTAACTTTTTTGGATTTTTAATCTCTTCTGTAACATAATTTAAATTATTCCAACCATCGTACGCCCATAAACCCGTATAAAATGCTTCGGCTATAGCACCAAATGGTGGTACAGGATTTATAAATGCATTTTGTAAATGTTGTGTATTTCCTTGAAATAGTTTATAGGCACCACCGCTTATTATTATTAAAACAGCAACCATTTTTGCCGATGCAAAGACATTTTGTACAGCCATACCCAAATTTACACTGTAACAATTTACACACAGTATCATAACTGTAATTTACAAAAATATTTAAAAAAATTTTATTATATTATCATATCCAATATCCAATATTATTTAATTTATATAAAAACATTTAAAATAAAATATATGTATATGTATATTCGCATATATACATAAAGAATTATTCATTACCAATAGCCAACATTGCAACCATTTTAATAACAATTACCGGTGGATCACATTCGTGAACGAATGCTTCCACAGCGTACTGTGCAAATGATAAACAAATAATAGCCATTTGTGATGGTTTTAATACTAATGTTGATACCCAAGAAAATAAAAAGGCTGGCGGTGCACCAAATGCATCCATATAATATGCCCATTCGGCACCCGATGATGTATTCATGGTACCCAGTTCAGCATAAGATAGTGCACCTATTTTTTTAGATAAAAAGACAATCACAATAAAACAATTTTAAAATATAAAACCTATATGAATATTTTAATCAATAAATATAAAAGCTAATATATAGAAAATTTTATTGATGTGTCGCTATATATATTTTTAACATGAAATGACGTACAAAATAATTCATTTTTTACAAAGTATATGTTAATTTTTTCTTTTGAACAAATACAAATAAAATTGTTTTTTTGATTCTTTCTTAAAAATTTTTTTATATTGAATGTCAACATCAAGTTTTTCTTAAATATATGTGTATATTAAGAATTTCATTTTCTTTTTTCGAAATATTAAAAAAATCTATATACAGAATCATCATCGTGTGTACTTCACACTACACGTATTATTCAAAATTCTATATTTTATAACTTTAATAACATATTTATATATTATAATATATGGAACGTGTATCTCACAGAAGAATTTTTATTCACATTGGAAGATATTAATATAATAATCTATCTATCATATAAGAAAATATTAAATATATATAGCTATATAAAAACTCAATTGGGTGCGATTATTAGTCACATGATATATAGATAATATATTTTTTGGATGAATTTCAGAATAAACGTTGAATGTTTTCATATACGTTTTTTTTTTGTTTTTGCAATTATATATCGTGCATCATAAATCATATAGATTTTAAAATGTACACGTATATGATAATATTTGTTATACGACACAACACAATATTAAAAAATACCTATCATATAAATTTATTTATATATCATTTTAGATTTTCTATAATGAGAACTCGTGATCCTTAGCATGTTTGTAAATAAATTTTTTTTTAAAACAAATTTTGTACAAATTGATTTCCATTTTTGCTTTGTAATATACATATATCATATAGGATGAATAGAGTGTCGTTATTAAGTCCATGTTGATTTGACTTGGAAAACGAATCAGAATTGCTTCTATACTGGATTTAAAATGTAATTGTTGTCGGGATGAATGTTAAAAATTATCTTAAAAACTTATTTAGCTATGTGTAATAGATAGTAAAAAATTCTGTATTCATATTTTCTTATTGCGTATATTTCCACAAATTAATTTATAATATTATTGTTTATGTCGTTCTTCGCTTAAATTGATCAAGTGATATACAAAATAATCCCGATATTATCTGTTTTTATTTTTTTGGAATTTTAAATGAAAGTCTACGTCGCGATATTATACTTTTTATACCGCACGTAATAATACATGAATATTTTTTAGATTTTTATTCGTCAGTTTTTATTCGATGCAAATCTAAATTATTATGTATGTATATAAGATATTATTCAAATATAAAACAGGAAAAGCCTAATCGTTTTTAAAGGCTTAAAATGTTTTTTAATATATATAGCAAAACCAATATAGAATTACATATATAGCAGTAAAAGTCAATATGAAAAATATATTTATATAATATATAAGATGTCCTTTTTTTTCTATATATGAACTTTCACGACTTTTCCTATCTATATATATACAATATTTGTATATATAAATGTGACAAATTTGTGAATATTTAATTCAAAATTTTTGAATAAAATATAAACGTTTGTTTGTATTATGTCAAAAAAATATATTTATTTTTTTTTGCAATATTTTATTATGTGAAAGAATAATATTTTATATTTATATAAGTGAAAAAAATACTAATAGAATATGATGAATCCTTGGAGAAAGTTCAAATAAATATATACTTATATATATATTACGTATATATTTATAAAGAGATTTAAATGTTTGTTTGTTTGTTTGTTTGTATATACTTTGCAGTATTATAACTATATATATGCAAATATATATGAACGATGATGTACTTTTAAATATGTGTAATAAAAATTATTTCAATTTATACAGATTCATATATAGATCTTTTCAATATATAACATACACAGTGCGACAATTAATATTTCGGACTCAAACCATATCTCAATAACCAGTGGGACGATCTATGTGATCGAACAAGCGTTTTGAAGCTCGATATTTTCTCTATCGTCTGTAATTTCATTGCATTTGGTTTACAAATAAAAAAGTTGTGACATTTCTTGTGAAACAATATTTTAGTTGAAGTAGAAATTTTAACATGGAACAAAGAACAGTCAACGCAAAGATTGATAAATCTGCAACAGAATCGTTTAAATCGATGGAGCAAGTTAAGGGCGATAATTGTATGGGTGGAACACAAGTTTTTGAGTGGTATAAACGTTTCGTGGATGGCTAAAACACAGGCTAAAAAACAAGAAAAGTTCCATCGAAAATCAAGACAATGCTCGTAACATTCTTCGGTAGCAAGGGAAAATGCTCGTAATATTCTTCGGTAGCAAGGGAATTATCCATAAAGAATTCGTTCCAACTGGTCAAACAGTCAGTGGCGCATATTATATCGAAGTTTTGAAGCGTTTGATGGGCATGATTCGTCGTATTCGACCTGAATATCGTGAATCAGATAGTTGGTGCTTGTTACACGATAATGCACCCAATCACACTTCACTTATTGTTCGGCAGTTTTTGGCTTTAGATCAAGTATGTGTGTTAAATCATCAACCGTATTCACCCGATTTAGCACCATGTGAATTCTCCTTGTTCTCAAAACTTAAAATGAAATTGGAAGGATGTTTTTTTGATGATTTGAAACCATTCAAACAGCATCTACACGCGCACTAGAGGCCATGCCACAAAATGAGCTGGAACACGAATTTGAATCATTATTAAATCGATGTAACAGTTGTATTGAATCAGGATGAGGATATTTTGAATAAATAAAAAGAAAAAATTTCAAAAATCGTGTTTTTAATGTATTTCCTAGGATCAGTCCGGAATATTAATTGTCACACTGTGTATATACTTATATAGCAATGATCTATTCAAGTCCGTATCTGCTATATGAACAGACTTAACATCCCCACAAGGTGATTAAAGAAAGAGTGCCCCAAAATTTGTTAAAAATCTGCAGAAGAAATCGTTTTACAATTTGAAAACATATTTTTTGTATTATGTTATGTTAGGGTTGTAGTGAAAACACAATAACTTGGAAACCCCCATTGACGTAGAATAACGTTCAGAGATTCATTCGATATATAATGATATATTCTCTAAAAACTTCCTTTACCAGTCAAATAGGGTTGTAGAGCAAATTCTGTAGTAAAAATCTAAAAATGTGAAAAATTGTCAATTTATCATTACTTTTTGTATGTAGACTCCTTAATATTATTGTAAATTCTTATTTTACTTATGTTTTACCCTTAAAATCAATATAATTTTTTGGTAATTTGACCATTAAATGATTAGAGGTTTATTTTAATAATCAGAAGGGCAGAGATCTTTTCATAAATTGAACATGGCGTAAAAGTAGCTATATATGAAAGGTCCTGTGAATCTATTAGTGGTTTTGATGGATTCCTATTTATTAATTTTTCGTAAAAAATCCAATAACAATAATATTATAAGAAAAAGCCAATATAATCATTTCATATATTATATATAAGTTTTCCATATAATACTAGAATTGAAATTTTAAAATTGTATTGAAAAATGTTGCAATATTGGTTTTGAAAAATGCTGTACATTTGGAACCCGCGAGTAAATCACAATATTTATTTAATAAAAAATTCTTTCATCTCAATTATGTCTTCATTTTATTATTAAAAACAACATGTTTTTTTCGTATTTATATAAACATATATGTACAGAATAATAGAATAATAAGTTTAACTTTTAACCACAATGAAAAAAAAATAAAATAACTGAATTAATGTTTATTTTGTAATCTAAAATCATTTTTTAATTTTTATTATTGTTATATTGTTTTTTTTATTGAATTGAATATGTAGGATTTCATTTTATTAAATATCATTAAAAATGTAAAGTTTTTGTATATTTTTTTTAATGTATTTTTTGTTTGTTTAATTTCTCAACATTTCATATATCATATGTTCTATCTAATTTTTGATTTGCTTGTTTTATAGAACGTCATATGATATATATATTCTGACGATTGTCGTCATATTAAATTATTTATTTATTTATTTTTTTTGCTACTTTACTTCTAATAATATGTACATATATTCATAATATATTATATAAGATTTGATTTGATGGAATTCAAATTAAATTATTATATATTGATTAATTAAATATTTCTAGATATTTTATTTCTATATGGAAATAGTTTGAAAAATAAAACTATAATATAACTATTTTTGATAAATTAATATAATATACAATTCAAAAATATTTTCCAAAATATATATATTATTATATAAGAATTGATGAGGTACGAACCTTTTCTATTTAGAATATATATTTATAATTATATATTAACTTTATTATTATAAAATCTTTTTTATCTAATACCCTCTTTTTATATATATAGAGTTCATCAAAATTGCGCCTTATCAAAACATTTAACCAAAAAGGATCTGTTAATCCAAAAAGCATCTGTTTTTTTTTTGAATTATATAATATTTATGTTGTTACGTAATAATATTTAATTAGAATACCATTTTTTATATATTTATATTCAATTCTAATACATCCTTATTATATAATACTATGGAGATGATATGATGCGTAAAACCAATTATAGATGTAACATTTTCCTATGTTATATAGACATTTTCCTTTTATGTTCTCACTAATAATTATATACAATAGTGATAAAAAAAAGTATGCGGTTTAGAGAATACGTTTTTTTTCTGTTGTTCAATTGATAAATATATTATTAATAAATTTAATTCTTTTTATCAACGTAAAAGTTTTACAGACCGCATACATTATTCATTTTAAATATATATAGGAAACAAAAAAGGTCAAAAACCGGACCATAACACAATTATATGTTATAGATTTTTTATCCATGTCGTCCAAGGACTATACTATAGCTGTTAATTAATTAAATATAATATATAACATGTTCGTAAATTATCTACAATATCTCGACTCTATAGTAAATTGATCCTTCTTAATCTATAAACACGTGCGATGGTATATAGAATCACAATTATTTATACGCATCTTTATATAATGATAACGCATAAAATGTATTTCAAATCTTTAATTATATATATACAAGTATAACGAGATACATTGTCTAATCTAAAAATTTCTAATTATTTTCTGATTTCATTTCATCTTATATATGGATTGTGGTTTTTTTTTTTTGTATATTGTGTAAATCAATCAATCATCAAAATCTTATTATAATATATATAGAAAAAAATACATATATATAACAATAACAATATAGATTAGAAATTCTATATGGAGCATATTAAAATATCACACGTAATGATAGAGCAGTGTGTGTTATGATTACACAAAACAAAAATATTCAAAACTCTTTTCAACAGATCGATATATAGAAATATAAAATTAAGTGTAAGAAAAAAAAAATTACTTATAATTTCTTTTTAAATGTGTTATATAGTTAGTTAATCGATAATTATATGATGTTTATAAGTTATAAAAGATAATTTAAAAACGTTTTTCTTTTCAATATAAATGAAAACTATATGGGAATGTGTTTCAATCACGGGGGTGTGTTTCTGTTGAAAAATCTGGTTGGAAATTTTATCAAAAGGATAGGATATTATGAAAAGGAATAACAGGTCTAAAATCAAATTAATTGTAAACTATAAAAAATAAAATAAAAGTTTTCGGAAAATTCAATTTTACAAATTTTGAATTTGCTTGGAATTACAGTCAGAGTTTTTCCTCCAATTTTCATTTTTCCGAGAAAAAATTTGAATATTCAATCTATTTGTGATATTTCATAGAAGAAAATCGCCTTATTGTGGTTCAAAAGATATATTGTGGTTCAAAAGATATAAATTATTTAATGGAAAAATTGAACAAAAAAAAACAAGGGGCGGTCAAAAAAATAATTTAGAAAAATCGATTTTCCAGGATAATTTAGACGCTCGGAAAATCCTTTAATTTTTTGCATTTCTATATCCAATTTGTCACACGAGGTGTTTTTCGTTTCAATAATCAATATGGATAAGCTTATTTATATATAGCTTTAATAAGAAATCTTTCGAAATTCATTTCTGTTTGGTCAAGACTAATAATCGTATACTAACAATCCTACAAAATTTTTATATATAGTTTGAACGGATGATATACGCAATATTTTTTATTTATACAAAAACAATCTTATAGCTTAAATATTTAATTAAATAAAATAAAAATTGTTTTTATTTTGTTTTATATATAAAACAATAAAAATCTGATTTTTTTTTATTTATGAAATAAAATACATTTTTAGCGTCATATTATGAAAAACATTTTGCGTACATATAGAAAAGAAAAACGTATGTATATAGTTATATACTGTATTGTATATAGAAATTGAAGACAATTTTTGACGTATTTTATATATATTAAAGAAAATTATTGATAAATTGCCAGACATAAATAAATCAATTTAGGTCACAACCGGAAAAAAACTATAATCGAAATTGTATATATATATTGTTATATGAATTTATCTAAATATTTTGTATTGTATTTTGCATATTATATATTATATTGTATTGTATGGGATACAAATGTGTATATATAAAAGAAAAGGGAAAATTTTGTATGCGGTAAGCAAAATTATGAATGTAAAAACTATACATATATATACGAATAATATATACACACAACAAAATAATATTTTGTCATCTTTTATATTATATATATATATATATATTTATATATCGATTATATTATATTATATTCTATATCCATATACTATAAAAAAAGAAACCATTTTCAAGTTTTATTTTATATATGATGATGAAAACGATTTTTCACGTGATGTGTCTGTATAAAGTAAGTTCACATATTTTTTGAATATATATGGTATATACATTTCGATATACATAGAAATTATGCAACAAATATATTTCTGTATATCTATCTGTTTTCTGTATAATATATATATCTAAATATATATAGATAAAGTGATGAATATATACTAGCATATATTACTATATAAGTTCATTAACATCATTTATTATATTATAAATATTTGTATTCAAATCAATAAAAATATCGTTCGTATATATAACGCATAAAATGTAATAATAATCTTATAGATATTTTTCATTCATAAAAACATTTTTTTCATTTACGCATATACAGAAATGCATTGCATAATATATCGAGCTCTCTGGGAATATTCATATAATATATAGATATTATCAAAATGAAGGGACTATCCATATAACATTAAAAATGAAAATGTCTAAAAAAATGTAATGAATTTTTAAACGAATTAATATGAAAACGTGTATATCTCATTGGTAAATATAGAGTAAAATAAATATGAATTGGTATTGCTATATCTAACTATGTAACGACAGACATTTTATAGATGATACAATTTTCAAATTATTATTTATCGATCGATTCTTATATACATATATTATATATATCAATTCTATAAAAATTCAAATTCTTATATATATATATATACCGAGACCGAGTATACAATTTATATTATTAAAAATGCACTTCATTTGTATGTGAATAAAATATGAATGAAATATTTTTAATTACTGAAATACAAAAAACATGAATTTTATATAGTATAAAAATTAAAAATATATATGGAAATTTACATTGAATTTACACATTTATATACGTTTTAGCCAAACACATAATAATTTAAAGTAATATAACAAAATATATGTCATAATACACAGTGCGACAATTAATATTCCGGACTCAAACCATATCTCATTAACCAGTGGGACGATCTATGTGATGGAACAAGCGTTTTGAAGCTTGATGTTTCCTCTATTGTCCGTAAAAATTTCATTGCATTTGGTTGACAAATAAAAAAGTTATGACATTTCTTGTGAAACAATATTTTAGTTGAAGTAGAAATTTTAATATGGAACCAAGAGCAGTCATTAAATTCAACGCAAAGCTTGGTAAATCTCCAACAGAAACGTTCAAATCGATGCAGCAAGTTAAGGGCGATAATTGTATGGGTAGAACACAAGTTTTTGAGTGGTATAAATGATTCGTGGATTGCTAAAACACAGGCTAAAAAACAAGAAAAGTTCCATCGAAAATCAAGACAATGCTCGTAGCATTCTTCGGTAGCAAGGGAAAATGCTCATAACATTCTTCGGTAGCCCGGAAATTATCCATGAAGAATTCGTTCGAACTGGGCAAACAGTCAGTGGCGCATATTATATCGAAGTTTTGAAGCGTTTGATGGGCCGAATTCGTCGTATTCGACCTGAATATCGTGATCCAGATAGTTGGTGTTTGTTACACGGTAATGCACCAAGTCACACTTCACTTATTGTTCGTCAATTTTTGGCTCGAAATCAAGTATGTGTGTTAAATCATCCACCGTATTCACCTGATTTACTACCATGTGACTTCTCCCTGTTCCCAAAACTTAAAATGAAATTGAAAGGATGTTTTTTTAATGATATTGAAACCATTCAAACAGCATCCACACGCGCACTAGAGACAATACCACAAAATGAGCTGGAACACGCATTTGAATCATTATTAAATCGATGTAACAGTTGTATTGAATCCGGAGGAGAACATTTTGAATACATATAAAAAAAAAATTTCAAAAATCGGGTTTTTAATGTATTTCCTAGGACCAGTCAGGAATATTAATTGTCGCACTGTGTATATGTTTTATATATAGAAATACAGGAAAAATCGATTTTCTGCGGCTGAAATGCATCTATATGCAATTTAAAAACATTGCTGCACGACAAATCGTTATCTATATATATACATACATATTTATTGTGCTACTATACAATATACAATTTTTACAATGTTTGTTTGTATATAGTAAAATATGATTATATGTTAAAAGTTATCCATATTTGAAAATAATTATTATAATATTTGAAAAATTAATCTTATACATATGTTATATAGTATATATAAAAAGAAAATTCTTTGATTTATTAAAGTTCTTTATAAAAGAATTCCTACAATATAACTCTATTGTATAGAATATATAGCAAATTATTCCAATACGAATAAGTGTTTTTTGAATTAATAAAATAAAAATACAATTTGTCATATCGCAACTCATATGAAATATTAATATAAAAAACAATTTTGTCCATATAAAACTGTCAATATACCAATATAAAAAAAATCTATATATAAAGTCATATTAATTTATTTGCACGTTATGGTATAATATCAGTAACATATACTATATATTAATCAGCCAAACGTATAAAATTTGTTTAAGATAACCGCGCGTATATATGAATTAAACCAGATATCGATATTAAACGATGAAATCTATATTATATAAATTTATTAATTAGAATAAAATTGAAGATACCTTAAATACAGTGTATTTTTATATATATAAAATCAAAATATTATATATAATTAAAAAATACAGCGTATAAAGATAATATATGTACTTATATGCATGTCGGCGTAGAGATTATAAATTAATGAATTTTTCTTATCATGTTTCTTAAATAAACGTTTTTTGATATGGAGTTATATATACAAAATTCTAAAAAATTATATTGAATAGGAAATTTACAAATCATATGATTATATTTATGATAAAATTCACATATTCATATAGATAGTTTATACTAAATCATTATAAAGTATTTTATAAAATAATTATAAATTGAAAAAAAAAATTTAAATAAATAAATAAACTATTCCAAAAATAACCAATGATTAAGTTTTTTAATTTTTCATTTTATGAATGAAGAACCATTACTGTTGCTTTTCTTTTAATATGTATGTATATGTATTATAGGCACTTGATTTTTTTGTATTTTCATTTTCATTTTTATAAGTTTCGTCAGTTTTGCGTGAATAATAGCTATATAATATATATAAGTTTTGTGTATTATATATATTGCTTATTATTGATATTATATTATTTATATATAGATAAATAAGAGTTGATCTAAATTTAGTTAATGAATTCACGTGTTAATTTATTTATCTATTCGTGCATTTCTATATATATTATATTCACGAGGCGATTATTTAAAAATACGATTATATATATACGATTGAAATTGAGAAAATGTACAAAATATTTTATATTTAAAAATTGCGTATAAAATAGTATAAATAAATCAATTGTATATACTCACCTAACAATGACAATAAGCCACAGGCTAACCATATAGTAAAGCTAATACCAACAGAATCAGTACGCTTTAGTAAACCTGATGGCGAGACAAATATTCCAGATCCTATATATAAAAATATATTTTAATAAATTAATTGAAAAATTTTCCTTTTTTATAAATTTGACCTTTTGGTTGAATATACTATACAAACCTATCATGGTTCCAACAATTAAAGCCACCCCACTGAAGAGTCCCAGCCGTCTCTGGAGGTGAACAGTGTCGTTCTTCTTTGAGCCCGGCCCCTCCATCGACTCCCGCATCCCCCCGGTCCCTGATGTTAATAATAATTAACACGCGGTTAAAATTTCATTATGATTTATAACTGCGTATCAATACACGACACACATAAAAACAATAATAATTTTATATTTACCTGATGAGTCGGTCTCTGTCGTTTCGGGGTCCCCTGACCCAATATTCCCGTTGGTACACGTTGTCCGGCCGTCTTCCCTGTGTTTTGATGAATCTTTAATTGGCACATTATGTCCTAAATAATATAGAAACAATCACAATATCTATTATTATCAGTATAATAATTTTATTTTATTTTATTTTTTCTTTTGAATTAACTACACTTAAAATTTTTTCCAAAAAAAAAAAATCATATAAATTGTGTGTATGTATATAACAGAAGAAATGTTAATGTTGTTAATTTATTTTTTTTATAATAAAATTTTGACATTTTTTTTTTGTTATTTTATATTTTTAAATATTTATCGTTTAAAACTGAACCAAACAAACAACACACAAATATATTTAAATATAGATTTTTCTTTTATTTTTGTGTATAAAATTATTTCAAATTTTTTTAAATAAAAGTCTTTGCGGTAGAGAAAATCTTTATTTATATTTTTTGTATTTTTTTTTTTATGAATCTATTTCTAAGGTTTCATCTTTACACAATATTTATATTATATTTTTTTTTTGTATTATTAAACAATTTCGCATATATACTTTATTTTAACAATTGTTTTGTAAACAATATAAATATATTCGATGAAATTATATGACCTAAATTTTATAACTATTTATCACATACAAAACACACGGATTTATTAATTTTTTAATAATTTGCACGAAATATTACATTACAATTTGGATAAATAATTTTATCATTTTGATTTTTACACTTTGCACTGATAGAAAGATTAAATAGAAAGATGCTAATTGAAAATAAATCTATTATAAACTACATAAAAATTATTTAAAAAATTTTATATATAAAAAATAAACGACAACGAAGACGACGACTAACCGTAGAATTTATGCGTAATATATTTTGAAAAATAAAAAAAAAACTTTAATTATAAATAGTGCGATTCTATAATCAAAATATCAATTGCATCATCATCATCATCATCATCATCATCATCGTGATCTTCATTATCATATTAAAATTAAAACAAATTAAATATAATATTAAAAAAAAAAAAGGAATTGCATATAATATTTTTGCATCTATAACTATATATTTTTGTTAAATTAACAAAAAGTTCGCGATAAATATATATATATATATATAGTAGTGATGTTTATAATTATAAATTATATTAACCTTGTATAATATCTGAATTAATTTTGCAATCACTTTGTTGTGGGCAAAATAGTTGAGCAAGTTTATCGCGCATCTCATGGACGGATAAATTTTGTTAAACACTATATGGGCCACCAACTTCTTTCTATAAAATGTTCCAGTCAACTAACTGACTATTAATAATTACTATATATGTATGATGCGGCTATTTAATTATATTTATATAAATAAATTGTTTGCGTAAAATGTACGAAAAATTGAAAAATATATGATATGATGAAATTTTCGTTTTTTTTAATGAAAATTTTAAAAATAAATTTTTTTATAATTTTCGTTTCGCCGCCGCGTTTCGCGCACTATTTTCTCTATATAAATATATAAGCGAGTCCTCCTCCTATATATAAAATAATATTTTAATTATATTGAAGAGCAGAGGAAAAGCCGCGATGTATAGAAGAAAATGTATATATACACTCTATATAAGATCGGTGAATAAATAAATTTAAAGAAACCGCAAAACCGTTTTTTTTTATATGAAGAATATTTTAAAGAAATTTTTTTGATTTAGATTTTCAAAAACAGCACAAATTTATATAGATATGGTGTTTTGTTTTACTTTTTAATAAAATAATATATGAACCGTATATAAGAAATTCAATTCGACTATCATCACGCTCAACAATCAAATCACTAAAACACGAAAAAATAAGATATATAATAAAATAATAATAATAGCAAATTCGTTTAAATGCGATCGTGAAAATTATAATTTTTGTTTTTTGTTTTTCTGTATATTCAATAATGAATTTTTTTTTTTTGTTTTATTTGTGTATATTATCGTATATTATATATATTATTAAACGCGACTATCGAGAAAAATTGTGATTATACATTCACACGGTGTGTATATTTTTCATTTCAGTTTTTTTTTTATACATATAACTGCTATATGAGATTATATATGCGATGATGGTTATATTTTTGTATATATATTGTAAATAAAAAAAATATCTCACAAGACCATCGTCAAGTTAAAAATATCTTTTAAAACAAAAAAAAAAAATAAATAAATAAATGTTTTTGATGTGTTATGACGTACAAAATTGAATATATAAATATAACATATATATGAAAATGCCTCTTATAATTATTTGTTGTTTTATACTAAAATGTTCTGAAATGAAATTCACAATTCATGTATTCTATTTTTTTTTTTTTTGAGGAAAATTATTCCAATTTGTTATTTGCAAGTTTATACATTTATTTATTTATTTATATTATATACACAATAATACGCATTTAATTTCTCTGTGTGTATAGATTTTCTTAGAGGGTAAATATAAAGATGAATTGTGCAAAGAAAATTATTAAAATATTCAAACTAAAATATTATAGATGTATGTGTGTGTATATTACATTTTCATATAATTAAGATTATTTTCCTATAAATAGTATAAAAATACCTTTTTCTATATTGTTTAAATCCTTTAAAATATGTCAGGATATTTTGCTGAACGTATATATACGAAATCAAATTTATAACGCGTAATAGAAAATTTAAGCTCGACTACAAAAATGTTTTCATCGCATTTATTATAGAAGTAATTAATCATTTTGTGATTTTCTTTATATATGAAACAACTAACATATTTATTTTGTCTTCAATTATATAGGTATATATATATATATATAAATGCTTTAAGGACGCATTGAATAGGATTGAATATAATAAGTGATTATATAAAGAAATATTTAGAAAAACTATATAGCCTTAAATATAATGATAATGGAGGACATATAATAAAATACTCTTGTACGTATACAATTTAATCATTCTATAAAAAATTAAATAATTAATAATATTTATTAATATTATTCTTATTTATAAATTTTTAAATAATTAATAATATTTATTAATATTATCTTCTCGGGCAGCTATATATATTTATAATTATCAAAATTATTTCTTATATTTTTTTTTTTTCAAGTCGAATCTTCAATAAATTATTCTATAAATTTATGAATTTATATTTATAATTAATGTGTCTCTCTATTTATTTATTTATATATATTCTATATGTATGTTGACGTGTTATTCTACACGTTTCTTCTTTTTTTTTTGTTGTTTGCGATCGAAAATAAAATAAAATTAACACAAATTTCTTTAATAAATACATACGATATACAATGTAAAATGTATGTATTTATATACAATTTTTTCTAGTGCTTTTCAGCAGATACATATATGAAAAGTGATTATACACGCTTATAAAAATGACATGTAGCGATTTGTATCAGCTATATATATATTCGTATATTTTCGCTTTTAAACATCTCTATATATATAAATTTTCATTTGTGAAAATCTGGCGCCACGCACAGACAAATAATGAATATTATACATTTTTTAATTGTGGCAGTGTATAGCATTTTTTTAATCATCGTTTTAATTTATAACTTAAGTTTATTTCTATATAGATATGTATTTTTTTATCCTTTTAAATACCTCTTTATTTATAATCCAATTTTGTATATGTCAATTATAAATTCTCTATTTGATAATCGTTGATGAAATTTTATTATTTTCAGTATATAGTTTAGTATATATAATATTCGTCGTAATGGAAATAGGATATTGGATAGTGTGATGCTTGGTAATGGTATTCACTCAATGGTTTTGTTTCGTACTGATATATATAGTAATATATTACGATGAACATCAATAAATTTCAAAAATAAATAAAATCATTTTAAATGTATTAGAATAAAAAGAAATTCTTTCCCAACCTATTTGATAAACTACCTATATATATATATATATGTAAATCCTTATTTAAGGACGATAATATATTAAACTTGATGATGAATATATATATATTTTAGAGAATAAAACTATATATGAAAAACACTTAAAAAAATTATATATAAAAGTATTTTGTTCGATGATACGAAAAATACAATACGATTATGTAAATAAAATCCCATATATATATATATATATAAATATATGCGTATTTAGATCTGATGACAAATGTTTTAAGTATATATAATCAGTATTATTATATAAAAAGTATTTTTGTTGAACAGATCATAAAAAAAAATTTTCCATATAGAAGTTGAATTTTTATATATATAAATATATACTGCATATTTATAAACATGTAAAACATTTTTAAGCTTTAAAATAAGCTATAAGTTTACCAAATGAATATATATATATATATATATATAGAAAAAAAAACATTATTATTATCATTACCATATTATAATATTATCGACATGACATTTGACAATATCATTTGAAGGTTCTTTATATAATATAAGATGTGTGCGGAGAAGGAGGTTATTGTGCAGTTCGACAACGATACAGTTCTAACGAACGAAAGTTACAATGGAAAACAGAAAAATCGTAAATGGGGCGCATCTAACGTATAATAAAAAAAATTGAACAGAATTATAAGAAAGTATATACAGAATTTTAATTAGAAAATTATATAAAGAAATTTCTTTAGATTATTTGTATACAGAATTTTAATTAGAAAATTAAACAGAAATGTATTTAGAAAATTATATAGAAAATTATACAGAATTTTAATTAACAAAAAGTATAAAATAAAAAATAAATTATTCGCTATACAACCAACAATCTGGTTTTAGCGTCCAACAACAGCCTTCTGTTGTTAGTTTCTTAATTTGTGGCTTTTACGGTGCCGGTAATTAGCCGTACGACCAACCGCAAGCGGAAAATACAACTCTGTGTTAAAATTCAGATTCGAAAAATAACCGAAAACACAAAACATATTTTATGCATTCAGTAGGATTCGACCCCCCCGCCCCCAAAATTTCGTTAGAATTTTAGGTTGGCATTTTTATCATTTACACCACAGAGTTATAGGAATTGTATTTAGAAAATTATAAAGAATTTCCTTCAAAAACGTATACAGAATTTTAATTAGTAACTATAATTCCGTATTTTACTTAGATAATTATACAGAAATGCATTTAGCACATTAAATGGATTTTCATTTAGAAAGTAATAAAGAATTTTCTTCAAAAACTTGTACAGAATTTTAATTAGAAACTATAATTCAGTGTTTTACTTAGAAAATTATACAGAAATGTATTTAGAAAATTAAATGGAATTTCATTTAGAAGTTATACAGAATTTTAATTAACAAAAAGTATACAGAATTGTATTTAGCAAATTACAAGGAATTTCCTTCAAAAACTTATATACAGAATTTTAATTCGAACCAATAATTCAGTATTTTACTTATAATTATAATTATTTTACTTATATAGAAAATTGTATACAGAATTTCCTTCAGAAAATTATCCAGATGCATTTATAACTAAAACGTCCAATCTATATAGAATATATAGTTAATTATATCCACCACGCCGAAAATTTTTATATTCTCATGCCAAAAATACACGCTTACATGCCCTACTACTATTATTAATGCTAATAAAAAATATAAAATACGAATAAAACCATTATAAAATATTTTCTTATATACAAAACATTAAAAATTAAAATAAATTTGCTATATAAAGATAAAATTTTGTATATTATATTATATCATTATATAGATATAGATTTTTTCTTTAAATTGACCATAATTTTGATATAAAAGAAAGATATTCTATATATATCTATTATGCACACATATATTTATATTGCGTTGAAATTCAACCAATATAATACCATATATAAAAGAAAAAAGAAAATATCTATTATTATGTATATATATAAAACATAAATTGGAAAATTCTTTTAAATTATATAAATAATATCATAATATATAGATTGTATTTTTTTTTAAGTTGAATTTATTTTTATTATACATTTCAAAGTGTATTTAATTATATACATACTGATATAACATTACATTTTTATGGTTCATTGCTCACCAAAAAAAAAAAATAAACTTTAATTTTTTGTTTTTAAAATATATAAAATTTCTATATTAGATTTCTAAAATTAGATTTGTTTATACTTTATAGCATATACGTATACAATCCCTATATTTAAATTTATAATTGAACAAAAATATCTCGAAAAATATCCCAAATAATGAATGATTTTTAATCCAAAATAATGGATAATTAAAACTGCGGAAAAATCAAAACTTTACTACGGACCTATATTGTTAGATATCTTGTTGTGTATTATTTTAATTAACATAAATCCTTGTACATATAATAATAATAATATTTGTTTGTCTAATTAAAAAAATGTCCGATTTAAAAAAAATATGACACTAATTATAGGGATTCCAGCGACATACGTTTTATTTCTATAAAGACCATGTTTTATATTACTGTTTTTAAAAACAAATATTTTTTTTTACCAATTTATAATAAATACAAAAATCAATATTATTTTTATTTACAATATAAATTTTATATGTCCTTTGTATACAAATCAAACAGGATTTAAAATCAATTATTTATTATTTTGTCATCTGCTGTGATGAGAGATTAAGTTTTTATATAAATTAATATCTATATATATATTTAAAACTTTCAATTTATGAACTATTTATATTAAGTTCTATAAATATCAAATAGTTATCAAATACGAACTAAAAAAATTTAATAAATCAAATATTGCATTAAATTGTCCCTTATTTATTCATATGCAAATAAAAAAAAAATTATAGTTAATTCTGAATTGTTCTGAATTGGAATGACGTTTTTATGATCTGTATATGATATGATTGCGATTGTGAATAGTTAAATTATTTTAAATGAACATTTAATTTTCCAATACACAATTACACTATTATGAATATTTTAAGTACAATTTTCATATGTAGTAGTGGTATAATAAAAGTAATTAAATACAGTACAATTATTGGATATCATATTTTGCAATTTACATCATATATATTATTCATATTCATTATATATAAATAAATAGCGACGTTTAATTTATTTTAATTTATTTGCGAACAATAAATAAATTATTCTAAATATTAATAATTATATATTACATGAATAAATTATTTAGATTGTATACTTTAAAATCGCTGAAAAAATCTCATGTATATATACTTATGAATATTTTAATTTAGGTATTTCTATATAATTAAATTAAAATAACAACGTATAACGATTTTATATAAATTTATACTAGGTATTTAAGTATTTAGTTTGTTTTTAATATTTACATATATACATATAAATATCTTAAAAATCAAATTAAAATCTAACCGCATCAATAATTTAAATTATTCTATAAAAACAATTTATCCAAAAAAAAAAATAACGGGTATTCAATTCTAAATAATCAAATTAATTTTTCGCTATACAACCAACAGTTTAGCGGTTTTAGCGTCCAACAACAGCTTTCTGTTGTTAGTTTCTTAATTTGTGCCTTTTACGATGTCGGTAATTAGCCGTACGACCAACCACAAGTGGAAAATACAACTCTGTGTTAAAATTCAGATTCGAAAAATAACCGAAAACACAAAACATATTTTATGCATTCAGTAGGATTCGAACCTTTCAATTCTATATAATTGCAATTTTTGATTAATAAAACATATATACATTTAACATATAAATTATCATTTGTATTCATATTGTATATGCGAAAATTTAATTAAATTTCTTTTTGCCAATCTATTCAATTTTGTGATCCTTTTTTGTCTTTTTTTTTTTTTTTATTGTAATACTCATATAACAATAAATAATATGATTTAATATAGAATAAGGTCAATTTAATTTTTGGTTTCATGCAATCATAGTATGTATATAAAATAAATTAATATGGCTGCCATCAAACATTTGATAGAGATATACATTTATATATATTCAATATATATGTATAATAATAAAACACAAAAAAACCAATTCTATACATTTTCATATATCTATAATCTTTTAACATATAGAATTATAGAATATTCATTTCATGGTTTATGAATATATATAGTATGGATATTAAATGGACAAAAAAATGATATAAAAAAAAGAAAAACCCATAATAATACAAGAGAGTAATAAAGTAAATTAAATTAATTTTATTATAGTTGGGCAAATGATGGCAAATGCGAAATTTTTGAGCTTTTTATAGATTTTTATATTTTTTTGTTCTCTATATACTAGAATAAATCCTTTCTGTCAGATTTCTGTCAACAATTCATAAACATTAATTTAAAGTTTAAAGTTTTTTTGTGGGTAATGGATTATATTTAAAATATAGAAAAGCAATACACAATTGATAAAATATTTCATTATATATTGAATCGATTGGTTGATGAAATCAAGGAAAACCGATCACATTTTAAAAAATTAGAACAGCATTTTTTTTTTGTCAGTAATATAAAGAATCACGAACACACCTGTAATTTTTAATTATTGAAAAAATGCAAAGGATTACAATTTAAAATTCAGTCAAGTTTATTAATTTAATAAAGAAATAAAATTAGTTTTTCACTATACAACCAACAATCTGGTTTTAGTGTCCAACAACAGCCTTCTATTGTTAGTTTCTTAATTTGGGGCTTTTACGGTGTCAGTAATTAGCCGTACGACCAACCGCAAGTGGAAAATACAACTCTGTGTTAAAATTCAGATTCGAAAAATAACCGAAAACACAAAACATATTTTATGCATTCAGTAGGATTCAAACCCACGACCCCAAAATTTCGTTTGAATTTTAGGTTGGTATTTTTATAATTTACACCACAGAGTCAGTTTATTAATTTATATAAATATAAAATATACACGCATATAATAATAACGCATCTACAAAACGATTAAAAAAATCTCAATACTGTATTGTATTATATATTATTGATATTTATATACTCAAAATTAATCAAATGTATATTGTTAAATAATAATGAAATAAATTATATTTGTCCATAATCTATCTATATATACTATAGTACATATATATGTAATAATAAATTAATTTTTATTAAGTACTCTCTATTTTAGTAATAAAATGCGTTATAAATAAAAAATATGTATGTATATATAGATTTCACGTTAAATTTATTTATTATACAGATTATACGAGATGTGAATATACCTATAGCATATGGCAGAATGTATATATATGTAAATTTTTATAATGATATTCATATATATAAAACTGTATACATATATAACAAATGTTTCCATCATGTATATTATACCAATATACATATTAATTTATTGATTGTTTTATTTATTTGATTGTTCTTCTATAAACATATATATAACTTTTATGTATATTTATATATATAGTTAATTGAAATATTCTACAGTTTAATTTTTTGCTATATATATATATAATAAAATATTCTATTTCTTTATTGCTAATTCTATATATATATACTGTACTCTATTTCTATATATTTATTAATGTATATATACATAAAATTGTCTTGACTCTGTGGTATGTAAATGATAAAAATGCTAAGCGAAAATTCTAACGCAATTTTGGGGTCGTGGGTTCCGAAAAATATGTTTTGTGTTTTCGGTTATTTTTCGAATCTGAATTTTAACACAGAGTTGCATATTTTCCCCTTGCTAATTACCGACTCCGTAAAAGCCACAAATTAAGAAACTAACAACAGAAGACTGTTGTTGAACGCTGAAACCAGATAAAGTTGGTTATAAAGCGAAAAATTAATTATTTATGTATAGATAAAACTGTATCAAAATACAAAGATTATGGAAGAAAACTAAATAATATTGTATATAAAATAACATATAATATTTATTTTTAGTTATATTTTTAAATTGTGCATCATAGATTATAATAATTATTATTGATTTTCAATTCGTTTTTTTTGTTTTTGTTATATTAAAGTAATTTATTCGTGTTTAATTTTTCTATTTATATATACACCATATATATGATTTGATATGACGAATATTACATAAAATAATATTTCTATATATATATTTTTATAAAATCGCATAATTACTTTTTATTATAAAGAATATATATATAATATTTAAAACAAAAGGCATTAACGTGATTTCAATATATCGTATTTCAAGGTTATGATAGAGGTGTGCAGATTTAATTTAGATTAAATTATTCTATAAAAATCGCACTCACTATATATATAGAATTTTCCGCGATTAGATTATACAGCAAACAATAAATACGAGGACATTCGCGTAAGCTCACACTATAGCACCTTTTTGTGTTTTCATTTAGTATGGCAAATGTATTTTTTTGTGATTTATAGAAGCATTCATTTATAAGAATTCTTTCAAAATTTCATAAAAGCATTACGATATCCGGTTCAATTTAGATCTTATACGCAATCAGTAAATTATTTCTTGTTCCCGAATATAAAAAAAAATTCTTGAATAACTATATAAAAAAATGTAATCCAATTTAATATTAACCCGATGCAATATGACGTATATAAGAACAAATGTTAAATGTAAAACATGTCCATATATTGATTGATTCGATTATGAAAATTTTCTTTTTTTCATTTTTCTCCTTAAAGAAAGTAGTATATATATATATTAAAGGACTATATCGATTGTCTTATCGATTTGTTTATCAACATATTTATATTTAATATGTATATAATATATATGACCTATGTATTAAAGCATATATTTATATATAAAGTTCCCTCTTCCCTCTTTATATATGCTAATAATGCACTATAACTATATATAAAAGGATTCAAAAGGATCTAAAACGGATCAAATATATTTGTCTATCTATACATATCATGTATTAGAATGAAATGATAAAATGATTATTAAATATGCAAATAAAAAAAAATGTATTTTAAAATCTATTTAAGTATTAGTTCATTAAACCATCATGAATATGGATAATACAATTATTTTATTTATACCGTAAAACATATTCAAAAGTTCAATTGCACTTCAAAAAAAAACCAAACAAATAAATAATAGATACAAAAAAATTTTATTTCCAAGTTATTGATTGACCTTAAAAGTATATATATAATTTTTTTTACTTTATATATCTGAGACCATTAAAACTTTAATTATTTAGTGAGAGTATATCATTTTTTTTTGTTTCATTATTCCTCATAACAATTTTATTTATTTATATCGACATATGGTATCTCTCTATATATATATATAATGATTATATCATACATTAGGACAATTATAATTATAGAAGAAAAAAAAGATTTTCGACAGAATTTTCCGAATTTTTTATTGGGTTATTAAAAACTATTACGCGTATATCGCTATATATATAAGATATAAATCATTAATATGGTATAGGAAATCACGAATTAAATATAATTAATTCATTATCTTTTTTATATACTAACATAAGTAGACATAAATAGATTATATATGGTTATAAATAAAAATATATTGAAAAGACATCTATTTTGAGTATTTATTAAAAATAAAAATGTTTTGATATATGCGATGAGTTCATCTTTTTAATAAACTTTCAACTTGTTTCCAATGTTTTATTCTTATACAATTATATTATATACTATACATAATAAATAAAAAAATGTGATTCGAAATGTAGGTAATAGAAAATAAAAACAATCTAAAAAATACAATAAATATTTAATTATAACTATATATTTATATTATTGCTCTTCGGTATATAAAATTGCCCACATTTCCATCCATTACCTTTCTTTTTTTTATATATTGTAGTTTAAATATTGTGTGCGTGAGATACTTATCTATATATAAATATATATATTTTATCATACTATATATAATATAAATTCTACTATATGTAATAAAACTAGGTCATAAAAATAGATATACACAATTATTTGTTAAGTATATAAATATATAAAATATACAAATTGATGCAATAAAGATTAATCGCGCACAGCTTTAATTGTTTTTTATAATACCTAATTTTCATTTACATATATTAATTAATATACCGCATATATAGATATTGAACTCGAATTTCTGATAATCAAATTTAAATACACAATTATAATTTTATATATTATATACACATTTCCTATATCTAGTCTAAATGGGGTGGGTTTTTGTTCATACAAGTATAGAAAATTAATTTTCTTAAAACAATATATAAATCCAATAACGAAATAAATTACAATCTATACATATAGTATTATTGACACTAAAAATATATCTATAAAAATCTAAATGTAAATCCTATATAAAGCTTTGTTTTCTTTGACAAATACAAAAAAGATCGGATTTAGCTATATCAAACAACAGCAGCCTTCTGTTGTTATATAGTTTCTTAATTTGTGGCTTTTTACGGTGTCGATAATTAGCCGTACGACCAACCCCAAGGGAAAATATCCAACTCTGTGTTAAAATTCAGATTCGATACTAAATAACAAAAACAAAAAACATATTTTATGCCTTCGCAGTAGGATTCGAACCCACGACCCACGAAAATTTAGTGAGAATTTTAGATTAGCATCTTTTTTATCAATTGTACCACAGAGCCGCATTGACAAATATACAAAGAAATCCAATTTTGTTCGAATTCGAAATATTATCGATTTGACAGCTATATTATTTATTGATGCGTCTTCTCGATAAGTTTTTGTTTAGTTGGTGGATGGCAATCTAATTATAGTCAATCGAATTTCACGATATACCAAAACTCGCAAAACTCTTAAATTGTATTCTAGATTTTCAGAATAATTGAATCGATAAGAACGGCAATGATAATCTGCGAAGTAGCAACATTTCTATAATCAACTATAAATTTCTATAGTCAGCATTTTCATTATAGTCAATAATTTTATTATGTCTATATATGCTTCACTTCCATTCTGGGCATTCATTCACTTTCTTTTGGAACTATCGCTATGCAGACGAACATAAGTTTTTGTCAGTAACTTCCCCGCGTATATAGTAATTGTTTTAAGATAATTTAGCAAAATGGTTTTACCAAAATGGTTTTAGCAATCCTTAAAGCACGCTAAATTTATATAAAAAACCTTCCGATGTTATGTTTGTATAGAACGCAATCATGAAAAATGTCTACAAATATATGTCTTCTTTTTAATGGTTTTCATAAGAATTTTCCGATAAAATGTACTTTTTAAAACCGTATATGTAACAAAACCAAAACATACATGTACATATGATAAATATAATGAACAAACAATATAATGTGTAATTACAATTTTGTCATATAAATACGCAATTTTTCATCATATCATTTAATTAAATAGTCATATATAGACAGAACATATATATACAAAGATGAATGTAATCAATTTATTTTAATTTATATATAGATGACAAATAAAACAATTGTTTGTCTATATATACACAAACGTATATAAATAAAATAAAATTCTATATATATATATATGGTAAATTATTTGATCACAATTAAAATTCTTGACTCTTATATATGTTTTTAATTACATTTTAATTTAATTTAAATATATATATATCATTGCATAAAATTTGTCTCACATCACATCATTTATTTGTACGATTTTAAATAAAACTATATATATATATATATATATATATATATATATATATATGATGTGATATATGATTTTGATGTATATATATTCTTATATTTGCGCATATATATTTAAAACAATAATCAAGAGACGAAAACAATTAATAAATAATTAATATATGTAACAAAAATTAATGAATATATACATAACAATTTCGTTATTATATTCGCACCTTTAATTGCATATATTGTTTTATTTATTTTATACAATACAATACAAAAAATACAAATATATCTTATCTGAAAATGTTTAATTAACTTTTGAAAATTTAGAAACATGAAAATTACAAGTGCATATATATATATAATAAAAATAAATTAAATTTTGTGGCGGTTGTATATGATTTAAAAATTGAATTTTGAAAGTTTTAATCATGTATAAAGGGTGATTTTTTAAAACCTATAGGAAAGTTTTTCAAAAAAAAAAAACACATAAAATTCAGAAAAATGCATGAAATTTTTATTTGAATCGATAGTACGGTCCATATAATTTAATGTTTGAAGATTATTTCACGCAAATGTTGACCTTAACTGTGCCTCAAATGGCCCATCCGCTTAGACCAATTTTGGCATACTCTTTCCAACATGTCGTCCGGTATCTCACGAATAAATGCTTCAATGTTGTCTTCCAATGCGTCAATTGAAGCGGGCTTGTCTGTATAGACATGAGCTTTAACATAGCCCCATAAAAAATAGTCTAAAGGCGTTAAATCAAACGATCAAGGCGGCCAATTGACCGGTCCCGAACGTGAAATAAAATGTTCACCGAACTCGCCTCTCAATAAGTCCATTGTTGCGCGTGCTGTGTCGCATATGGCACCATCTTGTTGAAACCACATGTCATGCAAGTCAAGCTCTTGCATTTTGGGCAAAAAAAAGTTGGATATCATCTCACGGTAGCGCTCACCATTCACAGTTACGTTACGATTCGCATCATCTTTGAAGAAGTACGGTCCAATGATGCCACCAGCCCATAAACCGCACCAAACCGTGACTTTTTCTGAATGCATTGGTAGCTGTTGCAATGCTTCTGGCTGATATTCACTCCAAAATCGACAATTCTGCTTATTTACGTACCCATTGAGCCAAAAATGAGCTTCGTCGCGATGAACTTTCTTAACAGAGCACGCATTTTGATAATAAAATTCAATAATTTGCAAGCGTTTTTCATTTGTAAGACGATTCATGGTTAAATTATAGACCAAACTGAAGATGTTTGACAGTGAAACAAAACACGAAACGTGCGTCAGCTGTTTAAACCAGTGTTGCCAAAAAGATAATAGCTAAAAAATCACCCTTTTTAAGATATTTTCATTGTGCGGGTCTGAACATCATCATCATATTGTATTTATTTTAAAAAAAAAAACTGTTTTATGTGAATATGTTTTAAAGAATGTTTTATAGATAATATATGATGTATTTATTTATTTATTTTTTTATTTGAATAATTGCCAAAATTCTAATGCAATAAATTTTTTTTTTATTTTATTTTCTTTTTCACAACACATTCACATTCACTGACAATCAAAATATTATGTATATATGCTTTCTTATTTTATTTATTTTCTTTTTCTTTTTTTTTAAGAAAAGAAAACATTTACGTGTTATAAACATGTAATATAACGTTTGTTGATCCACATTTTCCGATTGCCTAAGTTCAATAATGTATTTATTTTTCCTTTTTTTTTCATCTTGGTTTCATATATTTTTTTCTTATTTACGAAGTATGATGATTGGTAATATTCTATCAAAATATATTATGAGAATTTAGAGTTAACGCGGTATAGTGGTAATTTTATGAAGGAAATTGGGGTTGCCATTTTAACGGTTTGTTCACATTCCTGCTTTTATATATAGTTTGTTTTTCCAATATAGGAATATTATATATAAGAATACTAAATCTTTCTGAACAGAATTTTTTTAGATTATAGATTCTATATAATCCTCAATTTTTTATATTCATTCAATAATTCAGGTTCGTAGGGCCTTTTTATTAAGTTTTTTAATTCATTTTTATAAATCTTAAAGTGGATATCGTGCATATTAATAATTATATTATAATATCGCATCATTGTCACCTCTATCTATATCGCCATGAACATTTTCTATAACGCGGTATGTGTAATATATCTGTGAAGAAAAAGGCGACATATACAAACAACATATAGAGGTTACCTATGCAATTTTAGTTTAATAAAATTGACCATTAATATTAATTTATAATAATAATAATAATTACAGAAAATGTATATATTTATATTTTTATGTGTTTCTTAAATATTTATTTTATTGTTTATATAAATTTATAGAAAATACTAATTGGAATTGATATGATCCATATATAATGTCCATATATATAAAGTGGAAAATTTTTCCAAACATCTAATATTATTTATTATCATTTAGCAAAATGTATGAAAGATGCAATGAATATATAGAAAATATTTCATTAATATATCATTTGAAATTTTGTGTACGTATACAGTACAAATTGAATCCTATACATATATCTGTACATTTCAATTGATATAGAATAATATAAATCGCGATAATAATGATAATAAATAAGTGCTGTCTGTGTACATTACCTGAACACCGGAGGAAGGTACTTATGCGGTCACGCAGGGAGAAAAATTTATCATCTTATAATAAAAATTTAATATAAAATGATATACTAATATCCTACTTTTGTTATGTTAGAAACATAACGAACAATCTCTAATAATCTCTTTTGTAGATGAATGTGGAGTTGTGAAATAAAATTACAATAAATATCTTTAAAATTCTTTTAAGAAACTAAACGAAACAGAAAATGTGCAACGGAGGGGGAAAGAACCCAATTTTTTTAAAATAATAACCAGTTGGGCATACATTTTTGTGTACATATGCATTTTGCAAAACTGGTACAAAAAATTACCAAAACTATAAACTATATAATAATTGTATGAGATACTGAAATACTTATAAATATTGTAATTTATAATGTGTTTTGTTTTTATGTATATATTTTCAAATAGATGAATACAAAATTTTTCATATACAAAACTATATTCATATAAATGACAAAAAAAAAATCACTTGAAATATAACACTATAACAAAAGAGATAATTATAGCAATTTTCAAAATATAGATGCATATACAGCATGCTCTAAAATGTATCAATATTATAAAGTTGATGAATCTTCATGTGATGTGGGTTATAAAAGTAAAAATTATTCTATTTAGAATGTATTTTTTTTTTCTTGTTTAATTATGATGACTCCGGGTAGCAGTATATCTAGGGAAAATATAGTATAAAACGTCATAGAATACAATTTCGATTTAAAATTATTCGTATATATACAATAATCACCGGTTCATTCATATGTAGATAGCTGAATTCTGCCGCCTGCGATACACATGTCTGATAGATAGCACCCGGTATTTGATTTGTATTGTGTAATAATAATGCATTTTATTTGCATAAAATATGAATTAACATATATGCGACGTGAAGGTCAAGTTCAATTTATACGTTATAGTATGTATATATAAATTATAATTAAAATACATTCATTTTAGATTTTTATCATTCAATTAGAAATACACGCTATATATAAATATTTGAATATATATACTTTCTTCTACGTATTTTTATGTAAATAATATAAAAATCAAGTATAAATTTTAATATACCATAAAAATAAAACGTTTTTTGATTTTATTTTCCAAACACTCGCATCAAAAGAATCAAAGGATTTATATATCAAGTATACAAGTATATATATTTCCATAATCAAAAAACATCAAGACATTATTTTTGTTTGTAAAATATATAGAGATAATTTTCATAAACAGTTATTTCATATGAGAAAATATTTCATAAAATAGGTTTTTTTTATTATAATAAACGTTTTTTTTATTATTTTTATACACTTTCTATGTATATATATAAATATGAAAAATTTGATGCGTGGGTTTGTAGTTTCAGTTTGTATTAAAACATTCCTCTTTTCAATTCTCCATTTAACATATATCTACTTAAATATATATATATCAAATGATATTTTTCCCTCATCTATGTATATATGAAAAATAAATACACAAATTTTCATATTAAAATTTTCCACGTGGTTCACATTCACATTTTTTTTTTGTTTTTTTTTTTGGTTCAAATTCAATATGTATATTTATAAAATATAACTTGTCTGCAAAAACACAAAAAAAAAAAACATCTATATATATACATATAAAAGTATATATACATGCATCAACATATTTATTCGTGTACGACGTCATTTCGTGAAAATCTGGAAAATTTATATACATAAAGCTTTATTAATATATTTAGTGAAATCGATAAATTAAAACATGCGCATTTAATATATACATATATGTATATATACTGTCAATATATAAAACGTTATGTATATATAAGCTTTTCTTTGAAAAAAAAAAGAAGTAAGGGAGTTTTTTTTTAAATTTATTTTTTACTCCCTTTGACTCCGAAAAATATTTATATATAACTTGGGTAAAATTTATATATGCAAATATTCTCCATATATGAATGAATATATATAAAGAATATAGCATCATTGTGTATATTAGATGGTTATTTTTCTATATATGTATATATGAGGATATATATACAAAGGATTATGCTTGAAACGCTTACAAAAAGTGTATAACATAAGTTCTTATAAATATGAACAATATAAGATGAATATTAAAACAATACACGTACATATATGCGTATATAAAATATACAATAAATATGTATATTTAAATGCTTCCAGAATTATTTAAATGCTTCTCTGTTTCATTGTTCTTAATATATTTTTTGTTGTTCATGTATATATTGAAAATAGAAATGATTTTAGATATTAAATACTTCAAACCTTTTCCTTTTATGCGTTGTATATATCTATAGAAGAGATTATTCGCTATATAGACGCGCGTGTAAATAATTTATTTCTGGTTGTTGAAGAATTTTTCTTTTTCTATTTTTTCTTTTTGTTACATTGGATTTTTTTTTTTTTTGCTATCTATAAAGCATATATATATAGATAAAAATATTGTATGCGGTGGAAGAATTCATTACTTTTATCCTTTTATGATATATATGTTATATATATAATTATATAAAGATCGTTATCGAATTCATATAAAAGAATCGCAATTCAAAAACCCTTTTAGGATTTTCAGCATATTTTGTTTTTGAGTTCGCGATATAATAAAAGTATTGTTTTTTTTACATATATATTTATTGGATTTTCTAATCAAAAGTTAAGATACTTTTTAGTTATATATCAAGGCATTAAAAAAAATTAAGTGGTTTTTAATTTACAAAATTTTGTTTGAATTGTTTAAAACCTCTATTCATAAATTTGTACCTTTTGGTGATATACAAAAAAATTCTCTAAAAAATGTCCTTTGTTAAAATATTTTCATAAACTTTATTGCGGTTTTGTCGCTATATAGCGCGGATCAGTTGACAAAACATTTTTAACATCAGAATCAAAAGAGTAATATTATCCATTCCAAGAATCGGACTGTCCAATATCCTATATTTAAAACCTAGACAATACATTTTTATTGTGATAGAAAATCCTTCATCAATGCTTAATGCTTAATGTTTTCTTTTCTTTGCGGTGAAAATTTTCCATATAAAACTCCATAAAATATAAGATTAAGTATAATTTTTTAATATTAATATTAATATTAATATTAATATTAAATTATTTCCTCATTATTTCCTCAATGATAATACCTTATAATTGCATTTATTTTCATATTCGAATTCTTTTCTCTATTTTTTTGTTAAATGTATTGAGACTATCCCACCCCGCACCATTTAAGAATTGGTTTTAATTATTTAATCAATTTATTACGTTAACTTATTTCCATAAACCTTTTTGTACCGTAAATTATCCATATTTTAGTTCATATTTTTTATTGATCCGAATTAATAAAATAAATGGAATTAGAATAAAGTGAGTAAAGTCTTATTATTACTACACAACAGAAATATTATTATTATTATTTCATTTAAATTTTAAACCCTATATCAATCATTAATATATATTTTGTTTAATAATAGATTATAATATAAGTAGAACATCGTATACGTAACTCCTCACATCATAAAAAAAACGCATATATACATTATATTAGTTTTTCTTTTAAATTTAAAAATTAATTATATATATTATTATTTTTATGACATAGATTCATGACATTTTTTTTGTTGTTTAAACTTTTTAAATATATATATATATATATATATATATTTTGTAACTATATATAAACGCCACTCTATAGACGTGTGTGTTATTATATTGATATTGATTAAAATAAAAAAATATATAGATATACATTTATAAAATTATTAAATTTTCATACAAAATTTTCTTTTTTGTTAATTTTGTTTTTGAAAATTGTATAAAACTTTACATATTTTTTTAAAACAATAAATGTATTTAATCATTTTGATCGTTAAGATACATATATATCAAGGACGATTCCTAGTATTGTTCAAAGTGTTCTAGAACGCCCTAGAAATCTCAAGAATAACGTCCAAAACATCCTAATAATATCTAATAATATCTATAATATCCTAACATTTTAATTAAATTATTAATTCATCCATTCAATAAAAATATTAAAAGTGAACATGCATTTTCTCGGCATACTGTATAGATATATAGCAAATATTTGAGAATATACAATTGAATACTCTGATGTTCAAGAAACACAATGAACAATATAATATGTAAAAATTCTCCTTTAAACCATTAGAATTAAAAATAGAAGACGGCTAAATACATTTAAAATACCAAATCATATGTATTTATATATACTGTGCCGATGTTCATAAATTTGCTTGAACAACACTTCTATATGCGTGCTTGACTGCCTGACTGTTTATATTTATATTTGGTTTCATTATGTACTACACTCGCATTCAGCATAAAAAAAAATCGTCAACAATTCCCCTTTCACTGTGTCGTCTTTCGTCTACTAATCTACTATGTACTATAATTTGTGTTAAATGAATTGCTTGAACAATCATTGTAGTGTCGCTGATATATACTTTCATATATAGCGCAGAAAATGCGAATATATGGAGGTATATAAGCGCGATATATGGGCCGGTATTGTTCAAATTTTATTTGAACAACATTATTATTTATTTCATTTCTCCTCCAAATTCATTCTTTCTATTCTATTCATTCAAACAGATGATGTGATTTTTTTATGCAAAATTAAAAATATAGTGTTGGATAAAAAAATCTATTTACATTTATTCATTTATTGTTAGACGTATTTTATTTTTTAGTTTCATAATTAATTATCGTCGCTCGTCCTATACTAAAATCATATTTTATTAGCTTTTTTTATCTTTTAAGTTATTACTTCAATTTTCATTTTGAATATTGAAATATTTAAAATCTAAGCCGCAATTCCACAAAGCGGTCATAGACGTATTCGTTAAAACAACTCGAAAAATGGAATTGGTTTATAAATAATGTTTCTAAAATTACGAATTGATTTCTATTATTTAAAGAACACTGAAAACACTAATTGTAAGTAGTACATAATATTAACATATTTATTTATTACATTTGTTATACGAAACATATTTACCTCTTTTCACATATAAGAAAATTGAAAATTTATGTACAATATGTTAACACGAGTTTTGTGTAGCTATGACCTGATAATTTGTTACACATGCTAAATGCTTACATCGCATTGTTCCATCAGAACGAAACATACACCAATATAAGTATTTTTTCTATCAACTATCTGTTAAAAATTGTTTCTTATAACAAATGTAATAAATACCAACAAGTTACTAAAAACTAGTAAAAAGGCCAGGAAAATCAGATTACAGCTTAACGTTGAACGTCCATCTATGCCTTCCTATTTTCGTGCATGATATATATATATATATATATGTGGTGTAATAAATGAATATATTTTCATAATAACTTTATCGCATAATAAATTTTCCTGGGGGTTATTTTTAAAGTGTTGTTGTATTTTTTTTAAATAAATTAATAAAAAGAATATCGCATTTGGTGAAAAACACGTATTTAATATTATTAAATTATATATACACCCTTTTTTGTATTTAATTTAGAAATTTAGTTTATTTTATCGGTTAGAATAATTATATACCTTTATGCAAATAAATTCATATATATTTAATTTAAATTTTATAATAAATTCGAAATGTAATATGGAATAATGTACCTTATTGAGAAAATTATTAACTATAAATTGACTTGATTATCACATTTTGTTTAACTATACCATATATAGTGTTTAGTAAAATACATTAAATCTTTACAATTATAGGTAAAATTCGCAATTAAATGGTAAATAATCCCAGAAAAGGGGTTTAGTTATAATTCACCGACATATCATAATATTTTGACATTTACAAAATATTCGTCGCATAGTTTTTGCTTGATAAAATATAAGTATCAACAGTAAATCTATAATCAAACCAAATTATATAAATTATATTTTTTAATGTGGAACAAATTTACAAAGTTTCATTTAGTTATATAGCACAAATTTGAATCAAAACTATGTGTATATTTTAATTGAATTTATACTTAGATTTAGTTTTGTATTAGCATAACTATAATAAATTATGGTTTTGTTACATTAATCAAAACATTATTTGTTTGGATGCGAAATGCGAAAACTTTTTTGGTTGTGATAATCAATATTCTTGGTTGAATTTTCCAGAGTTTTTTTTCTAATAGCTTCCAAATGACTATTGATATTGAGCGTCTGACAATAAACACATTTTTTCTGTTTTTGAATCAATAAATTTGTTGGTTTTACGCGTCTTTATGTGTCTTCAGTATAATTTGAACCACGACACGGCCTCAAAATTAAGAATCATATTATGTTATAATATAACTCTGCGGTGTAAATGTTAAAAATGCCAACCTAAAATTCTCTAACGAAATTTTGGGGTCGTGGGTTCGAATCCTACTGAATGCATAAAATATATTTTGTGTTTTCGGTTATTTTTCGAATCTGAATTTTAACACAGAGTTGTATATTCCGCTTGCGGTTGGTCGTACGGCTAATTACCGACACCGTAAAAGCCACAAATTAAGAAACTAACAACAGAAGGCTGTTGTTGGACGCTAAAACCAGATTATTGGTTGTATAGCGAAAAATTTATTTTATATGTTATATAAATGATACTCTACTCTATACATCACAGAATCATACACCATATATTTGTGTTTAAATTTGAAATAATAGAACATTTTCACATACTTAATCGCATCACACTCTAAATATATAAATGCGTAATTTATTATTTGAATAAAATTAAGAAGTTTTTAGAGCTGCATCTATATATATACGCAGATATACAGCAGAGAGAATCCAGAGTTAAAATATATTGAATCAATAATAATATAATTAAAATAAAATTATAGATTTTGTATTATTAATATTATATATATAGAAATTCTCATTAAAAACTTTTCCAATTTATATATCTATAAAAATTATAGTTACTTTATAATACTGTTTTATGTGTAAATTCGGTATTCGGTATGGGTTTGATAAACTTTACATGACAATTGTGTGATACATAGCATTTATTCATATATACATATAGAATACCGACATTAATAACTCTATGTATCCTCTTCATCACACACGCACATAAACTTTTAAAAGAAAAACCCCGCACGTATAAGATTATAAACTTGCATTTTCTTTCCACAAAAAAAAAAAAAAAAAACAAAACAAAACTGAGCAAAAAAAAAATCACATAAAAGTAATTCGAAATGAAAATCAATTATTGCAATAACACATGAAAATTATATATATACATGATGAGAATAAAATCTAAAATAGATACAACAACAAAATTTAATCTTTTCATAATTTTCAACTATAAATTCGTTGTTTTTTGATGCATATAAACAACAAAAAACTTATTGTTCATATATTCATATATATATATAGTTATATAGCGACATTTTCCGTAACTTGTAAACTGCTTGTATATATTTTATTATGATAGATATATTATATATATATATATAGATATATAGCGCCGGTGGGGCGTTTTGATGAAATTATTTTTTCTTTTTTTTTTTTATGAATGAAAATTGCATCATTTTCAATATAATGAAAATTCACTTTATATATAAATCGCAACGCAATATAATAACTATCGCTTTTATAATAACTATTTTCAAATACTTATATATATATATATAATTTTTCTTCGTTTTATGACACACCATATTTTTTTTAAACATATTTGTTTTTTAGTAAAGTATTTCTATATATTATTCTATATATATACATATATTTACCATTTGAAATGTGATTATTTCCTGTTGTATGTAATGCATGCTGATACATGACTTGTTGTCGTCCTCCAATGCTTTCACTGTCATGACACTTTAACCACTGACTGAAAACTAAATAAAGCTCTGCAATTTATGGATATAAATGGAATGAAAATATTTAATTTTATGTATATATATATAAATATATATTATAAAAATATACGCAAAATATATAAAGGAAAACTTTATATGGATTTTTAAATAAAACAACCAACACAATCATTATTTTTTTGAAATTGTATAATTATTTGTACATATATATGCATACGGCTAATAATAATGTTATAAAATATATAGGGTTGTGGAGTCGAACCAATTTTTCATCAAGTCCGAATCCGCGAGACCATATGCTTTCTAATAACACAGAATTTTATAATATATTTCATGTGAAAATAATAGATAATACTTTTTGTTATATTAATTATAAAATAATTGCACATTCTTTACACTCCCAGATATAGCTATAAAGGAACAGGTCATTACATTATAGGAGTTCCAGCAAGATACTCACACACATAAGTGTTCTTGGTACCACTTTCCCCAGTCTTAAGTGGTGCCCAGTCTTAAGTGGTCACTTGATGGAGGATAACGAAAAGAAAATATTATCCATTTAAAAAGAGTCTTAAAAAAACTTGTAATAATTGAATTTTTTAAGTGTAATTTTCGTTTTTATTGTTAAAAGCGAATGGGTGAAATTAACATACAGAAAAAATGCAAAATTATAATAATTATAATTAATGTGAGAGTCTAGAAATTGGTTTAAATATCATCGATTCCTCGACTCTGAATCTATATACAACCCTGCGATGTGTATAAATAAATAATTTATTTATATCTATAATATATATATTTTTATATTTTTCTATATATATATATATATATATATACAAATATATCTATTCGTCTGTACTGTACGTAAATTTATATACTTGTATATTCGTTTTCTAAAATAAGAAAAAAACAATTTTATCGTATATTAATAAAGCATATGTGATTCAACAATACGTTGAAAATAAAAATCGAATTTATATACATTGAAAAAAATTCACTCTGTATATTTATTGAAATTAAACAATCTATATAAAAATATGAAAAGCTCCCCCGGTTATATTTTTCATTCCATCCATATATATATGGCTTCCATGACCAACCTATATATATTGCCGACTGCCGGTTGACCTCACACACGCAGTTTCTTTTTGTGAATATTTAGAATTTCAACAAATGTGTGTGTATGTGACTTTGTGCCTCTATCAAATTGAATTATATGTCTCTATATATTAGCCTCTTATTTGGAGTTATTTTGAAGACTATAGTCAACGATGGATATCAAAAGTGATGAAACTATATATATATATATATAATACTGATTTCGATTGTTTACTTTTTTATGACAATTTACTAAATCTAAATCAATTTGCTATGTAAATATGTGATATGTGAAAAGAATCCTTCTATTCCAAGTGTTTAAAATAATAAATTTCTGAACCTTAATACATTTAAGTTAAGTTAATCTAAACCATATTTAGATCGGATTTTTTTACAAAAGATTAAATAAAATAAAATATATATATATTCAATATATTTATTCTTAATTTGAACATTAATAGTCGTAATTATAATAATAATAATAATAATCGATGTTTTTGTATTAAACACATGCAATTTCATTTTTGATCATATAATAATTAATTTTAAGAAATATTAATTAATTTTTTCCATATTTAAAAAAAAAACAAAGTTTATAATTAATTCATTTTTCTCTCAATTATATATATAGGTAAAAATTATACAAAATAATGGAAAAAAACAAACAAACGATACAAATATTTTGAATCTATCAAATTATACCGCGCGATACTCGTATCATTATAATATTCATTTGGTAAGTTATTATTCATTTTTACAATTATATCATTCATTGTTTTATTTATTTATTATATTATAATAAATGTCACATTATAAGTTCTATAAAAAAATGTATTAAAAAGATAAGGAATAAATTTTAAATATATTAAATTAAATTTTTAGGAGGAATAAAAACTTACAGTATATTTTAAATTTATTATTCAATTGTAATGTTTATACATTAACATAATTAATGGCGAGACACACACATCATTTTAATTATAAATATAAATTTTAATCTTCATCCATTTAATATAACTATTATAATATTAACTGTGTGTAGATTGATGTTTTAAATTTTTCGTACCATAATATATATAAAAACTAAGTTATAATCCCTTTACCGAATAAATTTATAACTTCCGGCATATTATTATCAACACCACATATTTCTAAAATTCCCTTTGAATATGATTCATCTAAATTTAGATCTGATTTTACACGACATAAATTACATATGATATATCTATTCAAATTAAATGAAAATTAAAAATAGAAAAAAACATTTAATTAATAAATTATACAAAAAATGTACTATATTTTTTTTTTTTTTCTAACATACTTTGCATTTTGATTCACGTTTGTCCTATATGTATGAAATTCATTCGTTACAAATTCATTTTTTCGCATGAATATACCAAGGGAATCGATAATCGTTATAAATACATCATATTTTTTATTGCGTGCATATTTAAATGGTGACATTAAATCGTATCTGGATTGTTTTATCTTATGTTTTTTTTTTTTTTTGTGGAAAAATGGAAAAAATATGATTATAGATTTTATTGTATTGAAATATTGTTGATTTCTAACTAACCGATTCTTCTATTATACTCTGTGATAAGCTGTGTACTGTAGCATTCTTGTTCACTTTAATTTCCTTTAATTCATCACTTTTATCGGTAAACGCATATAATTTTGCAGTTTTTTCACGTTTTATTAGAGTTATGGCCAGTAACAGTACTACATCAATACAAGTGAAAGTATTCATTCCAAAAACCTTTCCTATATTTTCAATAAATTTTTCAAATAAATATTATGTATTGTACAACTATATAAAAGCAAAAGCAGAATAATACAAATAATATTAAAATTACTTTTCTGCATTCGTTCCTTAAGATCAACTGTTATAAAATAACGTAAATTCGTTTGTGGATATCGATGATATGCATATACAATTCCCTTTTCTAATTTTTGAATAATATACGGATTGCATTCAAATTTGATGTTTTGTCGTTCTAGCCGACTTTTATGGTATTTTGCCTGTTTTCCATTATTCGCACATCATATGGGAGGAATAATTAAACAATTCTAATTGTAATTTATTACTTGTTAATCAAAATTAGAAATTTAAAAAAAAACCACTTACCTTCAATTTATTCGTATATGGTTGATTTTTTTCATATTTACGTTTTGTAAAATAAATGTTCATTGGATGTAGATTTTCTTGATCAATTTTTTTGCATTCCAGACATTGTGCAATCGATCTCGATAGTGAATTTTTTAATGTTAACAAATTCATAATGCATACGGTTTGTAAATGTTTTAACATATCGGAATAAGTGAAATTTGAAATCAGTTGCTGCCAAATAACATGATTATGTAATAAATGTATTGGTACATGTTCAATTTTATAATTATTTGCTTTGATGATTTCCAATCCATCGGCAGCGCTTTCACATACGCGTAATTTCATTAGTGTAGTTAATCGTTTAACGGTCGGTGGCACAACATACATGGGCGTTTGCCGTTGGCGTTCTTCCAGCAAACGAACATATTCGGTACCATGTTTGAATAAGGTATTCTTTAATGCGGTACGCTCTGGATCGGGAAAACGGACATGGGCCATTAACAGTAAATCTTTATGTGACCATGTACTTAATTTACGATTTATGCTAATCATATCGCACATTTCATCAGCCGTTTTACTGATATACCATTTTTTAATAACATTACGCATACCATGGCCGAAACCATATCCAGCTCCTTCGTGGACTTCATGAAAGTACATAATAAATGTAAAGAAATCTTTTGGTTCCTTCAGTATTGCTGGTAAAGCCTGATAAATTACAGTTTTATTTTTAACGTCATTTGTTTTACGAACAATAAATGCCAATACCAAAATGGCTTCATCATTACGAAATAATTTTTTCTTTGTGATTGCCTAATAATAATAACAAATAATAAAATACATTAAAAAATATTCAAATTTAACAAAAAACAGTTCACTGCATTGGGGTGCAGTGGATAAAAATACACATTTCTTCAGAACACAAAGAACATTTTGAGATCATTTATTCAATGGGACAATCAATCAAATTAATGTGAATATCTTGAGATACATATTATAATATATGTATAAGTGTGTTTTGGACAATTCTTGTAAAAATATACACAATCTCATATGTTCGATATAAATTGTTTCGGTATGTAGTTGATGGTTATATTTACGACCATATTGTAGCTATATTATAACACAAATACAATAAATTTTACTTACATCTTTAATGATCCGAAGCATTTTGTGAAGATCCTTTAGCGCCAACACTTTAATGCATTCCAAGTGTTCATCGTAATCTATTAACGATATTTTGGAACGCGGTTTAATATAATGGCACTTAATGGTACCGCAATACATAAATCGTGAAAGCGCTGTTTCTAAATTCATTTTTTTTAGCGTTTACTGTTTTTAATGATGAATTCCAAATTCCAAAATGAAATTGGCGATGGTCGTTTGGATTTTCCGTTTTTCGTTGTTGATTTTATTTTAATTTTTTTTAATATCCTGCAATGATAATTCCCAAAAATTTATTGGCTGAAGTACAGTTTAGCGGACCTTGAGCTAGGACATTGGGGATACCTGCAATCGAAAGCCTATGTTGCACAGACAAAATAACCGTTATAATTTTTTGGCGCTCACCCCCCCCCCCCCTTCCGAAGATAGGGGGGGTCAAAGTTTGGTTATTTTATTAGAAAATCCTGATTGTGACGCAAGCCGACGGGCGATATTCAAAATAAAGGTATTTTTATTATCTTTCATTTAAAACAACCCCGGAATAAATCGGAAGTATATAGGAGTCAGGGGGTGGGAAAATGTAGTTTTTTACATTTTTGGAGGTGGAACCGGTCTGTAAAGGGTTAAAGGAATTTCCCATGGGGTTTTTTTTATATGTTATCTCACATAGACCTATTACATGAGTTTTCAATAACGTGCTATTTGTTCTATATTCATTTTAAATATGAATTAATGTCAGCGTTTGAAAATATGCACTACTAGAAATTTTCCATTACCATTAGTAATCAAACCATTACCATTAGTAAACCAATAGCAGCTGGCAGGTTGTATAAGCCGTTACACCAGAAGATGATAAACCAGAATAAATAGTAAAAGGTTTTTCAATACCTATGCAATAGAGCTATGTGAGATAACATTTAAAAAAAATTCACAAAACGCACAGAACTTGTGTGATGTGGAAAGTGCTTGCAATATAGCAAATCACACGTTTGATGCGAAACGACTTACGTATATGCCACATATGGTTTAATAAACAAGTGGGCTGGTTACATGTTACTTTTAGCTTTAATTTGCCGTTTGGAAAATTCAGTTAACCCTTTGCAGACCGGTTCCACCTAAAAAAATGTAAAAAAAACCCCATTTTCCCACCCCCTGACCCCTATAGAACTCCGATTTATTCCGGGGTTGTTTTAAATGAAAGACAATGAAAATACCTTTTAGTTTGAATATCTACTTTTGAAAATCGCCCGTCGGGTTGCGTCACAAATCAGGATTTTCTTAAAAAATAACCAAACTTTGACCCCCCCCCCCTATCTCCGGAAGGGGGGGTGACCGCCAAAAGATTATAACGGTTATTTTGTCTGTGCAACATAGGCTTTCGATTGCAGGTATCCCCAATGTCCTAGCTCAAGGTCCGCTAAACTGTATATTCGCCAATTTATTATTTATAGATTTGAATAACAATTTTTCATAATTTCAATAATAAAATAAAATCAATAATATATAACAGTTAATTCTAGTTAATTCTAGGATTAGTATTTTTGCAATGTTTTCCAAAAAACAAAAAAAAAACTGTTAGTCTTAAAAACAATTTGTATTATATATGAGACTATACAAGCATAAATTGAAATTTTACTATTTTAATTATCCAAAAAAAAAAAAAAAAAAAGGGTTAATTGTGTGATTTACTTTTCTTTATGATTTTACTAACATGTTTATCTTTCTTTCGGTGTTAATTATTTACATGTATTTTTGTTGTATTAACTAAATTAATTTTTCGTTTTCTACTTACTTTTTTTGTAAAAAATGAATTAATTTTTTTCCAATATTGCAAAATTAAACTTTTTATTTTTGATAAATAATCAAAGTTTTTCTTTATTGTTTGCTGTAAATACAGTATTGATGGATTTAATAAATAAATGCTGCTACGAGGGAGGAGGAAGAAGCTGCTAAAATATACAAGCACAAGCCACAAGCCACAAGCGAAATACGAATTTTTGAATGGTGCATGTGCAATGTGCACCGCATGTGTTGTGTTTATATCTTTTTTACCTCCAATAATATATTTCCATCCTCCATATTAATTTTTTGTTTTTTTTGTATCTAAATGTATCGAATTTTTCTTTTATATTTGACATTTCGAAAATGGTTGCCATATTTAATATTCAGATATTTTTTTGTTGTTTTCCAAAATAAAATCGATAAAACAGATTATCTTTGCGTACGTCAATTTGAATCGATAATTTTTTAATATCATTTATTAAATATTTTAAATTTTAAGCAACCCTGCGATAAAACAAAAAAGTTTTTTTTATTTGTTTATTAAAAACTAAAAAAAAATTTGGTTTGTTTTATTTTTGTGTTTTGTCTTTTATATTGTGGCATTTTTAATAAAACAATTTATTTTTTGAAAAGTATTTTTATTTTTATTTTATTGGATAAAATAATTTTGTGATAAATAAGTAATATAATTTTTTTAATATTCACCATAAGTTAAAGGTTCAATATAAAAAATCAATTATTTATTCACATGATGACCGCTAATGCTAATAATGGTGATCCTTTGTAAGATATACCACAAAAACAACATACTTTACAACTTAAGAAATGTATCATGGGTATCAAATTAACTATCTAAATATCAAAATTTTAGAAATCTGGAAATTCTTAATGTACAAGATATAAAATTGTTCGTGGACGAATCAAATCATATATATCGTAATGTGCGAATAATTGGTAGAACCATTGGGTTAATGAATGAAAACAGTCAAACCACAATATTAAAATGTATATTAGATGAATGTAAAGGAGAGATACATGTTCTTAATTCATCCAGGGTAACATACATTTCACGTCACAATCATCTGCCGAATTTGGACAAATTGGAAACTCTAAGATTTAAAATAAAATTAACTGAACGTGTATTGGCGGATGACACCATTGAATTTGAACAAATATTCAACGAAGAGATAGCGCTTAACAAAACAATTGGTACCAAATATACCTATGATATGGCACTTCCATTTATGAAAACAATTAAGAAACCAAAAATTGAAGTTAAAATGTAGGTATTGCAAGTTTTTTTGTATTTTGGTATATAATTATTGCTAGTTTTAACACTAAACATAACGTAACCGGTCGGTTTTTTTTATTTGTATATTGTTTATTTTGAGCAATACTTGTCGTATATTGATATCTACCACAACCGGTCATTTGACCGGCTTTGGTAGAAATAGGTATGTATAAGTGCTGGTATGTTTAGTGTTAAAATTAAATTTAAAATATTTAAATATATACATATACAATTTGTATATTAAATATTGGGATAAAAAAAAAACAATTAATAATGAATTGTTTTGTTTTTGTCTTATTATAGAGAAAGAAAATGTGCATTATTATATTGCAAATCCACTAACAGAACGTTAAAAATGCATGAGTTTTATCCGTAAGTTTTAAATGGGTTGTATTTTATTTTTTTTTGGTGTTATTGATGGGAGAAACAAATTTTGACCCGAAATAAATCAAAATTCATTTATAGATTTCCAGTGGTTCCTGATTTATTTAAAAAATGGACAATAGCACTTCAACGATATCCTATAAAGAAACGTGAAAACCCTATGTATATATGTTCCAAACATTTTAAAAAACCACAATTTCTAGAATACGATGAATCACATTCGAAATTAACTCAATATGCCGTACCCACTGTATTCGATGGTTATGTTTTGGAAGCATCATCATTACGACCATTTAAAAGTGTAATTATATAAATAAATAAATATAAAAAGTTTAATGATTATATTTTAACATAGAACTGCATAGCATAGAGAATAATAAAATTGCAGAAAATCAAATAATTATTTACTATCATGGCAGGCATCAGCATCAACATCAAATAATTGTAGTAGTAGTAGTAGTAGTAATAATAATAATAATAATAATAGCAGGAATGCAGCATATGGATTAAATACAACGTGTAGAACATGTTTGAAAACTTCAACACATTCAAACACATCGAACATCAACCTTAACAATTTGAATGCTTCCATATCGAATGTCCCATTAAATGTTTCCACCATTGCTGCAGAACTAACCTATTTGAATTTAAAAGTTGGTTTTTTTTTTCATTAATTAGTACTACTTTTTTAGAAATCATATAGTGAAAAAATATTTATTTTTTTATATATTCCATAGGTTTCACTGAACGATGGTTTACCGCAACAGATATGTAATGATTGTATGAATTACATAAGAGATTTGAATAGATTTCGTATAAAATGTATTGAATCACAAAATACATTAATAAATCATTTTCAGAAAGAAACAACTGCACAATCAGATTGTGTGGGGGAAATGCATTCCGAAGAAGTCGAATTACCAATTCGTATGAAAATAAAAGAAACAGAAAATAATAATACTATAAATGATAATATAAATGATAATGTTAACGTTAATACCGATGATGTTGGTCACCAAGACGATTCCGAGGATGCAGATGATAATGAAAAAGATGATAATGATAATGAAAATTCGAATGATATATTAAAAATGATTCTAAGTGATCGAAATAATATAGAAGATAGCATGGAAAAAGATAATGGTTATGATGAAGATGGTGATGATGATAATGCAAATTATGAAATATTTGTTGAAATAGAAGATAATGTTACGGATGAAATGAATTCTGATGATAAGGAGGTAGATAATAATTTTAACCATGACGACGACGACGACGACGATGAAGACGATGATGAAGACGACGACGATGAGTCTATCGTCCAACAATTAGACGCTAAACGTACCAAAATAGATAAATTAAAAGCAAAATATAAAAGCGGTATAAAAATTATCTATTTTAAAATATAATATTTTAATAATAATTGCACTTTTAACATTTAATTTACTTATAGAAAAAATGTCCAAAAAAACAGGCAAATTGAAAGTGGAACCGAAAATAGCTAAAGCAGTAACATGTCCAAATTGTTATAAAAGTATGTTTTCAAAAAAAAAAATAAATATTTTTTATTATATATTAATAAATAAAAATCAATTTATCAATTTTTCTATATGTATATAGGATTTGCCAATCATAATCAATTACTACATCATAAACTGCATAGATGTGTCATAAAGAAGAAAGCAAAGTATCGAATCTCCCCAATTTTACCGAAAGTACCGCGTTAATCATGTAAAATTATTATGGAATTCACTCACAATACATTAGCAGCAAAATAATAACGAACAAATATAATGATCATATATGATTTCAGAATTGGGGATAAGTAAAATTTCAAAAATCATTTAATATATTTAAGAATATATTGACAAATATACTTAAAAAAAATCAACATACAACCAAATGCTTCTTTATTTTAAATTATAAGCAATTTAATAAACCGTTATAATACCGTATTAAATTATAAGCAATTCAATACACCCAAAAATAAAGTAAGTTAAAACCAAAAGAATCATTAAAATTAGAAAATATAAAAATTATTAAACATTCCCTTAATAATGATGTTGAATCAACACTTTTATAATCACTTTCGTTGCTCCCAATCGTAATCTTAAACCAACTTTAACTGTTCCTTCAAATAACGCGGGTTTTTTTTTTCTAAAATTAAACAAACATTATAAATACCCTTGAATACTTGAAAAGTGCAAATATCGAAATTATTTGATTCTAGTACTACTACGTATTTGGAAAAATGGCAACATTTCATTTATATTCATTTCTTTATACATAAAAAAAAAATAAAGTAAATCAAAACTGTGCAATACAAATACAAATAAATCCATAAAATTATTATTAAAATCGGAAAATTAATAAATAAATAACAATAATAATGAAATTATGTTAATTAAATTAATTATTATTAATTAACCTAACAAAAAGAAAGTTTTATTTTTGTTTTTGTGTGATATATTTCAAGAAACGAAACGATTTCGTGTATTTTTTTTTGTTTGGTATTGTTTGGACCTTTGAAAAGTTGTAGTAATTTTCTTTTACTCCTTAAATATTGTGTATGTGTGTTTGGTTATATTTAATACGATTATCAACTTAAAAATAGTAACATATTCAATAGTCCAATAGCTGAAACTGAATTGAATTGAATTTGATTACAATCCATTTGAAGATAATTGTAATTATTATAATAAAAAAAAACAAAAAACAGTTAAAAAATATCATGGAATCGACGTCCACCAACAACAACACAGATGATGATATAAAACCTACAACAACAAAAACAACAAGCACTAAAATTCGAAAAGTTCTTACGTTAAGCGAAAGATTAAAATTAATAAATGACATTGAAGTGAATGGATTAAGTCGACAGGATGTTGCACAAAAATATAATATAGCTAAAACTGCAGTATATACAACGATAAGATTAAAATCATTTTGGAAAGAACAACTGTTACGGACGCATGATGGTCGAATTAAACGTATTAAAAAGTTGAAATATGAAAAAATCGATAAGGCAATGAATATTTTTATAAGCCAACGGAGAAATTGCAGTAATGTACCGATTTCGGGAGCATTACTGAAAAAACAAGCATTATCTTATGCGGCCCATTTTGGCTATTCCGATTTTCGTGCAAGTAATGGCTGGTTAGATAGATTAAAAATTCGTCATAATTTAAATAAAAATAAAGGATTTAATGAAGAATTGATGAGTGATAAAACAAACACAATTCAGCCAATGCATCCAATACTGTACGTATTTTTTTATTTATTATTAATTTATTATTAATCATATTTAGTTTGTTTCTGTAATTTCAATTTTTTAATTTCCAATTGATTTTGAAGAAAAGAATGTGCATTGATAACATGTAATTCAAAGGAATCATTTGATGAAAATAATGAAATTAATTTCTTCCGGTAAGTTTTTGTATTTATAACCATTCTGATTATATCTGAATATTATATCATATATATTTCTCCCGTGTAGATTCCCACATAATCCTCGACAAATGCGAAAATGGGTAATTGCACTGAAAGATAAACCTTTACGTATAAAATCAAAAGAAGAATTACATTTGTGTTCTAAACATTTTGTATTGAATGAAGATAAGCAATTAAAAAAAAATGCAATTCCAAGTGTTTTTGAAGATGATGATACGAAATTAAAAACCAAAAGAAAAAAGGTATATATCGGAATACGAAAAATCAATCAATATAAATAAATGTTTACTAATTTTCTAACTAATAAATAAGCGGGTCAAATGTAAAGTCGAAATGTATAATTTACAACGAATATGCCGGTCATGTTTAAAAAATCCCAAACCTACAGAGAAAATGATACCTGTATTTGATGGTACAAATATTGGAATTGGAAGTAAAATGGAAGCGATTTCCATTTATGAGGAATTAACACTATTAAATTTAAAAGTACATAATTTTTAATTCTTAAATATTATAATTAGCTGAAAAAAACAATTTTTTTTATTTATAACATAATTAAAAACAAAAGGTATTTGCCGATGATGGATTACCTCAACAAATATGCAATGGTTGTTTGGAATTTTTAAAAATGTTAAATACATTTCGTACTCTAAGTAAAAAGGCACAATTTGCTTTAGAGCAATATGTTCATAATCGATCGCCACCACGTACATTTGAAACAATTTGGATAGAAAATGATGTAGAAGCTGGAAATAAAGCTTCTTGGCCATTGAAAAAAAGTAATTAATTTTAAAACAATTGAAACTGACTGAAGTTATCATAAAATATAATTATTTTTTTTAATATACAGGAAAAGTTGCATCGACATCCGATTGTAATTTTGATAATTATCCAAATGTTCAAAATGTATACGATATCGGTGGTGTTGTTGTTCCAGATAAAAAGGTTCCAGATGTTGAATGTAATGATGTGAAATGTGAAAATGACAATGTACCAATACAAATAAAAATAACTGAATTATTAGATTCTGAAAAGACAAAAAAACTCGATGAAGTGGATAAAACTGTGAATGATAGTAAAAATAATATGGATAATATGGATGTAATCTCGGATAAACTTGATGTTGATATGGATTTGATAAACCATAAAAGTAATAAATGGCCATGTAAATTTTGTGGAAATCATTTTGTTAGTAGTGATCATGGTATAAAATCTTATCAAAAACCATCGGAGAAATGTACTTTAAATAAGGTACGGGTTTTTGTTAATACATTTATATATATATATATATAAAATATGGCTTTATTTTTATATAATAATTGTTTTTAAATCTCTCCGTAGGAACTTAAATGCATGTATTGTGATGAGATATTTTATAATGATATCGAAAAATATGTAAAACATATAAATACATTTCATCCGTACGGATTAGTTTGTTGGATTTGTAACGAAAGTACTGTCGATCGATATAAATTGGCAAATCATATTGCATCGCATAGTGTCAATGAATTTACAGCTGGAATATGATCTTATATGAATATCAATATGATTGGGTTTTATGGTAATTTCGTTTCAAGTTTAGTAAAAATATCGAATAATTATTGTATTCATATAAGAATAATTTATATAGTAACAAAAATATTATACCTACGGTCATTTTATCCAAATAATTCATATATATATATATAAGGATATTGAGATCTTTAATGGAATTCCGATCTCAGGTTTTGATAAATACATCTTTATATATCAACGGACGGCCGTAATCGATATCGCTCTCAAACTGCACAGTATATAAAGTTATAATAAGATACAATAAACGATTTTTGATATTATTATCAACCGGTGAATGGTGAAATTAATAAACTACTAATTATTTTCAATTTTAAATACTTAATTAATTTTTCGATATTTATTTTCGTTTTAAATATCGTAGTTTTACAAATATTTTTGTAGTGTTTAAAAAACTTCATAAATGTTGGGGTGATTTTTTTTTTTTTTTTATAAATCTCATGCTGTGGTTATGACATTGACTATTTTACAATCTATTTTTGTTTGGCGGTATCGGCGGTGTAAATGATATTATATGGTACAGGAGCTGTAAAAAGTTAATCATCTGTCAGTTCAACATTGATTGATTCATTCTTCCATAGGATTAGTTTAGTATAGATAATTTAGTTTAGTATAGTATAAAATTTTGTTAATTGTTTCGGTTGTTTGCTTTAATTTTTTTATTTATTTTAATTAATGTATTTTTTATTAATTTTATTACTAATTAACTAATTAAAAAACATAACAAAAATAATGTTATAAAATTAAATAAATATGAATCCTTGGAATAGTTCAAATATTTTTGTTAGTACGACGACGACGACGACTGATCAATTATTATCAAAGAATCAGCATAATATTCGTGTCAACGGTGATCGAATGATCATTGATAAAAATGAAATTACCAATGATACTGCAACATCAGCTAATAACCATTTGTCCGAGATGACCAAAAATAAAAAATACGACACTTTAGATGAGGAAGAAATTGATTCGTCCAGTATTATTATCAAAATTGATTATGATTCGTTAGAAGAAAGTTGTAGAACTTGTTTAGGAAAATCCACATTAAATGAAAAAATGATACAAATATTTAATCATGAAAACCATTTAAACAACATAATTTTTTCGGGCAGTATCAATAGTTCAATAGATGTTTATGAAGAATTATTACAGTTAAATTTAAAAGTAAGTTTAACCAAATTATCATATAACCAAATAATCCTTTCTTTCAAAGGTTCAATATCGTTACGTTTCTACAATCAATATATAATAAAATTTGTTTTTTATATAAATCAATAAATATATAGATTTCACCAAATGATAGATTGCCGAAACAAATATGCAACGATTGCATGAATTCTATAAAGAATTTTAATACATTTCGAAATGTATGCAAACGATCCGAAAATATTTTAGAAGAATATTTTCTCAATGGAACAGAAACTGAAAAACAAATATTTGAAATAGATAAAATTGATAAAAATGATGATGATGATAATCATGTGGTTAATGCTAACGATGATGATGATGATGATGATCACTATAACAATTCTGACATAATGAAAGTTATTTATGTTTCGGATTACGATTATGATGCCGATGTTAAATCGATCATTAATACCGATGAACCTTATGAAGATGATGAATTGGTAATTCATACCGAAACTTATGATGTTGATAATAATCATGTAGAATTGGAACTATCCGCAATTGATACCACTATTAAACAACAAAACAACAACAATAATGCATATGATCATTTTGAAATTGATAACATTATTGAAATTTGCAGTAACACTTCGAGCGGCGACTATCTGGATTATAATAATAAGCATGATGATGATGATGATGCCAATTATAATGTTAATGCTGATGATGTTGATGATGCTGATGTTGTTAATGATGCTGATGATGCTGATGTTGTTAATGATGTTGATGATGCTGATGATCCTGTTCTGGAAGATGAATTGGAAGATGACAATAGTAAATCTCTAAATACTGAATCGGACAACACAAAAAGAACGAAAATTGTAACCGTTATTGATGATAATTTAAAACACAATCAAAACATTGCCATAAATAGACGTAGATGGTTATGTAGGTATTGTGGACTACATTTTGTTAACGGTGGCGGAGCACAGGGATTAGATGATGTTCTAGAATCACCTACAGAAAACTGCATTTTTGATAAGGTAAAAGAACGAATATATTTTTTTAATTTATTCCCATTTCAGATGTATACTAATTTTTGTTTCTATTTTTTTTTTTTTGGAAAAACATTACAGGAACCAAATTGTATACATTGTTATAAGCAATTTGAAAATATCAATGATTATATAAAGCACATAAAAGAATTTCATCCATCTAAATTTTTTTGTATATTTTGTAAAAAAATTTTTTTGAATAAAATTGAACTATCCAATCATCGGAAGGTTATTCATAATGTAAACGGTTAGTACCTTTGATAGATATATGCAAATGAATCTAAACATAGTTTCTATATTTATTTTGTTTCTTTCAGGCAATTCAGGCTGGAAATGTGATTTATGTAATACAAATTTTCCGACAGAAAATCATTTAGATCTCCATATAAAACGAGTACATTCAATTATTGATCTTGTATGTCCTATTTGTTCGAAGAAATGCTTAACAAAAGATCGATATAAATATCACTTAGATACGCATAAAAGTGCAAAACCATTTAAATGTAAATTTTGTGATAAATCATTTTTGCAAATCCATCATAAGACACATCATGAACGAACACATACCGGTGAACGTCCATTTCTATGTAATGTTTGTGGCAAAAGTAAGTTATCTCGTCACAAAAATTCAAATTCAAAACAAAATTTGATTATAATAATTATATTGTTGATATATTATTATTATTGTACACAGCTTTTGTCACTCCAACTATGTTTAAGGATCATCAATATTCGCATACGGGTGAACACCAATTTGATTGTAAATGGTGTGGTGAAAGTAAGTGAAAAGACAAATTATTATTACATTTGTCCTATGTGTATTTATTCCTTATTGTGGGAATCGACATATTCAAATATAATTAATTGTTTTTTTTTTTTTTTTAATGGATATTTTAGAGTTTTCAAAAAGACGAGCATACAGACGTCATTTATTTATACATAAAGGAAAACCTGACCGGAAGAAACGATCATTCAATTGTGAACATTGTGATAATGGTATGTGTTTTGGATGGCATTTGTTTTGTAATTTAATTTTATTAATTGTATTGTTTTGTATGTAATAATCAAAAAATTAAATTTTTCCAGTATATGCAACGGCATACGGAATGCGTAGGCATGTAAAAGTGAAACATGAACAACAGTTTGAAGTGCAACGCAAAGAGCCAAAATTATTTAAATGTGAATTATGTTCTCGTTCATATAGACATTCATTGCCATTACAAGCCCATATGGAAATGCATACGACTACCGGTCGTCCATATAAATGTGATATTTGTGGATGTGCATATAAGCGTTTGTCCCATTTAAAGTATCATATCGATGGTATGCATGATAATAAAAGACCATACCAATGTAATATTTGCAATAAAACATTTGCAATTAAAAATACACTAACCGTACATTTACGAGCACACAATCAAGTTAAACCGCACAAATGTAAATTTTGTGATAAAACATTTCTTATGCGTAAACTGTTGATTGCCCATGAACGGACACATACGGGAGAACGACCTTTTCATTGTGCAAGCTGTAATATGCAATTCACAAATAATACAGCATTAAACGGTATGTATAATTATTATTATTATTATTATTGTGATTAGAGATTCTTCATTTGAATAAAAAATAATCGATTTATTTTCCTTTTAAATTAATTAATTAATTTACCATATTATTGTTAATATACAGATCACATTGATAAACTTAAATGCAAGTGGTCCTACTGATAGAATGGATTAAAAAAAAAAAAAGATGTTCTACAATAAATTAATAAAATATTAATATACAAAATAGGTAAAAATTATAATTTATATAGTATAATAAATTTTAAATTGTTTTTGTACAATTTTTGGTGTGTGTTATTTTAGTCATTAAGAAGGACACAAATAATATGTAACAAGATTAAGAAACATAACTATTATAATATGTTGAGTTGAATTAAATTGGAAATTATCTAGCAATTTTATTCAATAGAAAGACATTCAGTCACTTAGGAACTTAGGATCGAAAACCCCGGAAGATGTTACATGATGTATATATCAATGAAATGGAAATGAATGAACCTCCTTGTGAATGATCAATTTGAAAATATCGAATCTTTCAAAAGTGTATTTTTTTATCAATCATATTTTCTATTTTTACCATGTCGAATGCAATTTAATCGGTTATGTTGTTGAAACAACGCCATCGCTGCTTATAAATTGGAAACTCCATGAAATTGGCGAATTGAATTTAGCAAAGAACCGCATCAATATTTTAAACAAATTATTTATATACATACCAACCTTATTTTTACTATGCGTAACAGCTGATACAGTCATTTAATATGCGCATGCGCATGCATTGCATACCCGAAATTTTTTTTTTTTTGTTTTGTAAAAATTAGTTTGTTTACGTTTTCTATTTGTGTGGTGCAAGCAATCAGCAATCAGCAAAACCAATCAACCATCAAATATCAATATTTATTTTATTAATGATTAAAATGATGGGATGATGAATTAAATCAGTATAATTCAAATTATATAAGATCAATGATTAACAATTAATAAATTTAATTAAAAATATCGTAACTACCAAATTTTTAAGGTTAGTAAACAAATATAATTTATAATTTCATCAAAATCAAACCCATTTCCAGTTTATATAGTATTATATTTACTTTTTCCATTTTACAGACTGTTACAGATAAATATTGTGATATATTGTAATTGCTTTAATAATTGGTGCCATTAAAAAAAAAAGATGTTACAACGCATTAATAAATCCTCCTACTATAAAACAATATTAAATTTAGATATAAAAAGGAATGGGATAAATCACAATAAATCATCATGCTATGATTTTAATAAATATTTTTTATCTTATGATCTTTTACAAAATCATAATTTTGTAACAAAATCAACGGCGGATTGTTTACAATTTTCAAATTACCATTCAAATAATACCATTAAAAATGACAATTCCACATCATCATCACCACCACCACCGAAAAATGCTCGTGTTGTTATATGTGGATGTGGAATTATGGGTGCTTCCGTTGCATATCATCTGGCATTGGCTGGATGGGGAAAACATACAGTAGTTCTTGAACAAGAAAAGTGAGATATCTATTTTTTTATAATAATAAATTGTTTTCTTTTGTTTAATCGTATCTTAATCTTAAACATAATTTATAGGATTGGAAATGGGGCGACATCTTATGCAAGTGGAATTATCAGTGCATTTAAACAATCTCAATCTCAAGTGCAATTAACACAAAGATCAATCGAGCTGTTACGTAATTTAACGGAGAATGGTCTATCGACTGGCTGGAAACAATGCGGATCATTGAGTTTGGCAAGAACCAGAGATCGTATGACAAGTTTTCGTCGTATGAAATCCATTAGTATGTAAGGGTGTTAGAATAAACCTTTTCTGTTAAGTGGAAAAAAAAAGTAATTTTTTTTACAGTGGTTGGAAAATTGATTGTGAACTTATGACACCGGAACAATGTACACAAAAATGTAATATTTTGGATGTTAGTGACTTATATGGTGGTCTATGGATACCCACCGATGGTGTTGCAGATCCCATTTTAGTATGTCGTACCCTAATTCAAGAAGCCATCGGAATGGGCGTTACGGTAATTGAACATTGTACCGTAAAACAAGTATTACAAGAAAAATTAAAGGTGAAAGCTGTGGATACCGATTGTGGTACAATTGAATGTGTTTATTTTGTAAATTGTGCAGGATTGTCAGCTCGAAGTATTGGTCAATTATCGGATCCGTATGTTAAGGTACCCGTGCATGCTGTCGAACATTACTATATGTATACAAAACCAATAGAAAATATAAATTCGGCGACAGAAGTGATGCCAATTATTCGGGATTTAGATAATCAAATATATATTCGTGAAATTGAAAGTAATAGAATTTTAGCCGGAGGGTTTAAATTAAATACTAAACCGGCATATGAAGACGGAACATTACCAGGTAATTTAGTATTAGATTTATTTTGGACAAAATTTTTAACTGGTGAATCATTTTGACAAAAACATTTCAGCATCAATGTCCGGTGTTCAATTGACACCCGATTGGGATGATTTTCATATACTGTTAGAGCAACTATTAAAACGAATGCCCTCGCTGCATTCGGCAACATTTGATAATCTTTTAAATGAACCAGAAGCATTTTCACCGGATTGCAAATGGATATTGGGTGAAAGTACAGAGATACAAAATTATTTTATCGCCGTTGGATTGAAAACGGTCGGGTTATCAGCTTCCGGTGGTGTTGGTCAAGCCATAGCCGATATTATTGTTAAAGGTTATTCGCCAATAGAACTTCATGAATTGGACATATCCAGATTTTTGGGTTTACACAATAATAGGAAATTTTTAAGAGATCGTGTTTGTGAAACTCCGGGTAATTTGTACACATTAAAGTGTAATTACAAAAAATAATGTTATTAATCTTCATTTTTATTATCTTACTATTATTAGCGATGCACTACAGTTTACAATATCCGTTTAATGAATTTGAAACGGGTCGTAAAATTCGTATGTCTCCAATTTATCCGGCATTAAAAGAACATGGTGCTAAATTTGGTCAAACAATGGGATATGAACGTCCGAATTATTTTGATTTAACTAATGGTAATGGTAGCGGTGAATTATGCATTGCACAAACATGTACATTTGGTAAACCACATTGGTTTGATTGTGTGGCCAGTGAATACGAAGCTTGTCGTGAACGTATCGGTCTGGCCGATTACAGTTCATTTACGAAAATTGATCTATGGTCAAAGGGAAATGAAGTTGTGAATTTTTTACAATATCTATGTTCATTCATACGGGTATTCATACGGGTATGCAAAATGGTCATGGTGGCTATGAAAATGATTGTTCTTTGGCTCGTTTAGCTAACAATCAATATATGTTGATTGCACCGACAATACAACAAACTCGATGTAAAGCATGGATTTCTCGTCATTTGCCGCCTGGCGGCCATATAAGTTTATCGGATGTAACATCAATGTATACAGCAATATGTATTATTGGACCATTTACACGATTACTGTTATCCGAATTAACCGATACCGATTTATCACCAAAATCATTTCCATTTTTTACCTACAAAGAATTAGACGTTGGTTTAGCGAATGGGATACGTGCAATGAATTTAACACATACCGGTGAATTGGGATATGTTCTGTATATACCGAATGAATTTGCATTACACGTTTATTCGCGATTATGGGAAACGGGACAAAAATATGGTATACAACATGCTGGCCATTATGCAACCAGAACATTACGTATTGAAAAATTTTTCGCCTATTGGGGTCAAGATTTGGATACATTTACGACACCGTTGGAATGCGGTCGTAGTTGGAGAGTAAAATTTGATGTAAGTATTTAATAATAACATTTGTAAAGTTTAATACTTTACAAATGTTAAAATATGTTCACTTAAAATTGATCAATTGATTTCGATTGCCTCTACTCTATTCTAAAAATATTCTAAACTTTCCCAGAAAGGATATGAATTTATTGGAAAAGAAGCACTGTTGAAACAACGCGAGAATGGCGTACAAAAATTATATGTACAATTGTTGTTGAATGATCACGATCCAGAAATTGACTTATGGAGTTGGGGCGGAGAACCGATATACCGTAATTCATTATATTGTGGCCAGACTACAACAACCGGATATGGATACACATTAGAAAAACAAGTGTGTCTTGGTTTTATAAAAAATGTCCGAGAAGATGGAACACTACAACGGGTTACAAACGAATATGTTCAATCTGGTGAATATGAAGTGGAAATAGCTGGTATTAGGTAAGTAGATTAAATAGATTCATTTAAATTGTATGTATTTTTAAAAATTATAATTAATTTTGTTTTTTTTTTTTTGCGTTTCAGATTTCCAGCTAAAGTAAATTTACATTCACCGAATTTACCAACCAAATATCCAGATCGAGAACGCGAAGAGTATAAAGCAACAAGACAAAAAATAGATGATAATAGTTTGATGGCCTCAAAGTTTTAATAATGATGATGAAGGATGTAAAATCATAGCAAAGCATTTATGGTATTTTTATACCTAAAACCAAAATATTGCATTCTATTTTATCTCCATAGTGTTGGTGTAGCAGCGTCGTTCAAATGGTTTTTGTGTTATCCGCCGTGTAAATGACCAATTGAATATGTTATTATATAAATAGGTAATAAAAGTGATTTATTATAATAAAAAATAACCGATTAATGACTATATTAATTTTTAATAAATGAGATTTATTTTTTCAAACTCGTTTTTTTCTATCCATATATCTATCTATAAAGCGGATACTTTATTTTTAATGCGGCAGAATCTGTAAAACCTTAAAATGTTATTCTAATATGAGAAAAAAAAACCTTAAAATGTTATTCTAATATGAGAAAAAAAACCTTAAATTAAAAACACGAAATAAAAAAACACCATAAATGTATTTAAAAGAATTGAACATTTGATATTCCATACTCGAACGAAATTATAAAGTAATGTAAAAATAAACATTTGTATATTATATGTTATTATGGTCGAGTTAGTAGCGAAGCCATCCATTCTGAGGGAAATCACCCGGGGATGATTGGTTTTTTCACATCCAAGTGATTTTCATATGAAAATCATCTATTCACAGTGTGGCGCGGTGTGGTTCAAATATTTGGGATATAAGAAATGCAAAAAAAGATAAAAACAAAAAAGGGAAAATTTAAATTTTTGCTTTTTTTTTGCTAAATCTTGATCTGAAAAATACAAGAGTTAACTCTTGTAAAAATTATTTTGATGTCGTCCAATCCACCCCATTTATTACCGATTCGGTAGACAACAACTTCATGTACAACTACCATATGTATGATATTTTTAGATGACCCAGGAACATCAGCATCTGCCTTTGAAAATCATGATTTTCCACATTTTCAATCAGCCATATCTTTTGATTTTCTTTTGGGATTTTCATCGGAATTGGGATCAATCGATGGGTAATTTAATTACCTTTCGATTGATACCCGGTTCAATATTATACCTGCAGTGGTTTATCCACAAGGCTGAAATGAAATTTGGGAAATCCCATGTAGACCTCCGTTCCAATATTTATTTAACTATGAAGGAGTTGCTTCATTTTAAAATTTTTTATGTCATCCGAAAGGTAAAGGATTGATCTTTCACATAAAATTAATTCCAAATGGATATGAAGAAAATTATGGATTTTCCTTTAACATCGAAAAACATTGATTTTCGGTGAATTTAAAAGGTTAGTTCCAAAGTGTTCCCATAATCTTATGGTTACTATATTTTTAGCTAACATACTAGAGGATATGAGACATCTTTTGCCACTACCACGGATTGTCTATCTATTATGGTTTTCCAGCAGTGATGGTCTAAAGTTGAGTTTGCGGGAAAATTTTCCATTTACTCTATCTCATGGAATTCTAATCGAATCAAAAAGTTGTTGAACAAAAGTTTTTTGTATTTAATAGCTCCAGCACATATCTGACGGCCGGATCTCCAGCTTTGAAAAATCCAAATTTTCCGATTTTTCAACTTTTTTGAATTTTTTTAAAAATCTTTGCCAGTACGTTTATTGATCAGAAATAAATATTTTTTACCATTAGAGCATATACAAAATGTCATTGGTTTACCTGGAAATGAGGCACAAAACAATTAATTAAATTTAATTTGTAATTTAAAAATTACCAACCAAATGTTCAAGAAATAATAAGATTTATTATTATTATTTTCATCCATGTCCAAATGATAAATGGTTATTTATCTTACAACTCTATATATAATTTCAAACATTTTATGCTATGCTATGCTATGGTACATTACATATACAATACATAATATAATAATAATAATAATAATGACAAAAAATACTCTATTAAATAGATTTTTAATGATAATTCAATGATAAAATTTTTTTGTTTTTTTTTTTTGCAATTATTTTAATATATTATTATTATTAGTTTTAATTATTTTTATACCTATAGGTATAATAATAATAATAATAAATATATATTGAATTCCTTAATGATAAATTTAAAAAAAAACGTCTATTTTCTATTCTCTATATATTCATCGTTTTCGAATGATACACGAACGTATATTTATAATATATTATATAATTTTGATAATAAATAAATAAATAAATAAAAATAATATACAAATATGCACATTGATACAATTTAAGTTAATCCAATATACTAGAAACTGTCTATACACAACATATTTTGCGTTTGAATGAAAAGCCTTACATAATTTTTTTCCTTGGTGCACTTAAAAACTGTTGTGTGTGTAATCGGAATTAATTCATTGAATCTCTAAAAAAATCAAAAATTATCAAAGTGCATTTTCTCTACAATGAATTCACAACGGACTGTTCCAAAAACAAAAAAAAAACTATTACATTTTAAATAACAAATCATAAACATAAAAAGTGCCAACGTCTTAAATACAAAACCATTTATTAATTTATTTTTTTCCTTCCTTATTTGATATCAAATGGAAAATAAATCAAATGTATATATGAGACGCTACTAATCATCTAGAGTTAATATAACGTTAATTCTATAATGTTTTTTTTTGTGTGTATAATTAATTATTCAAATGGATTCAATTTTGAATGAAGAAAAAAAAAACATTACACTTCACTTCAAGATTTCCCAATAATTCATAAGGTTACTTTTCAAAACATAACGCGTCCTCCTCTGCTCCTTATATGCCAATCACTCACTCACTTCACTGTAACAATGAACTATAAATATTGCTAAATCAGCAAATAATTTTCAGAGATACTTAAACGTATTATACAAAAAAATATCCAAATAGGCAACAATAAAATAAAGTATCTTTTATGAACAAAGCTAATATCATTTTTATGTTTGTATTATTGAATAGAAGCTTCACCCATAAAATATTTAATTTATTTAATTAATCATATACATTAAAAAAAAAAAAAAAAAAAAAAAAAATCACAGAATATTTTATTTTTACATCTTATTAATTATGTTTTTTTTTTTTTTTTATTAACATAACATAATTTTATATTTAGTGAATGCCAGAAAAAAAAAGGTTTTTATTTTTTTGAAGAATTCTTAGTTGAATTTCATATATATTGATTGGGTGGAGTAGAACGGCGGCGGCGGCGGCGGTGGCGATGATGATTATTGGATACAATTAGTGATAATCAATAATTACCCTATACAATATTTATATGATTGGCATTTAATTAACCCCCATCCACCCACCCGCAGTGTGTTGTTATTTTTTATTTTGAATCAGAATTGAATTTAACAACGTAAAATAATAATAATAATAATAATGTGTGTTTAGGTGTGTGTGTATGTGTGTGTATTAAATAAACTAAATTAAATCTATTTCTTAAAAATGTGAATAATAAATAAATCGTCAATTTCCGTCAATTATAGAGGACACACGGTATCGAATTATTTAGATCGTGGAGTTTTAGTTTTATTTTGTTGTGAATTATTATTTAAATTAGAACAATTTGTTTCTTTAGTCGATGATGATGATGATGATGATGATGATGATGACGATTTCATTTTTCTAGTTGATAATTTTTTTTTAATTGATCCATCAACGTGTAATTTTAAGTTTGTATTATCATCAATGTTAGATAAGGATTGTAATATTTGATCATTATTTGTAGAATTAGTTGGTGAATCTTTTTCTTCGGCTATTCGTGGTAATAATTCACCGGGCGGTTGTAAAGATAATGTTAAATTTGAAGATGATGATGATGATGGAATTACCGGTGGTGGTGGCATACAACTGTTAATCACATCATAAGTGGTTGGTAATTGATCTAAAACAGTATTATTATTTGATGGTATTGATGATGACGATGACGATGATGATGATGATGATGATGATGATGGTAAAGCCGGCACCGTAACTGTTCCTGTTCCAATTGAAGTATTCACATTTATTATTGATTGACCATCTAAGTATATACTGTTTGGTTTCGGAATTGATGTATTTAATAAATTTATACAACCGCCGCCGCTACTGCTGGTGCTGCTGCTACTACTGTTGCTGATGGATGATGATTGTGATTGTAATTGTGGTTGTGATGATGATGATGATGATGGATTAGTAGGTCGCCATACACTAGATACAGAACGTTGTTTTTGATGCATTGGAACTGGTGAAAGATTGGCAGAACAACATAATGGAGAAATTAAACACTTATTTTCAGCACTTCTTGGATGTAATCGATCCGGTGATAAAGCACGTCTTAATAACGGTGAACTTGGTTCGGCACTTTTGGGCCTAGCAAATGATTTCTTACCGGATAGAATTGAGTTATTTATATTGGAAGGAATTACATTTGCATTAGTAGAACCGCTGTTGTTGCTGCTGCTGCTGATTCCACTGATTCCACTGACATTTACATTTCCGCCCATTACAGCGTTTGGTATCAGCAATGGACTGTATGCTTGTGTTGTATTCGACGATCCATGTTGATGGCCTTGAACTTGAAATGTTAGGGGACTTGGTGATCGTGTCGGTGATGCTGGTAACGGTGATGGTGATGGTGTTCTGGCTAACGGCGATAACGGTATATGACCTACCGATTTACGTCGATTACTAATTGACACAGATGCTGTATGGATACCTTTTGAATTTGAACCACCACATCCATTTGCATGCAATTTATGTTTTAATCCATGCAAAGTGGATGGTCTCTGATAGGATTGCGGTACACCAGAACCGGTAGGAGTATTCGGTAAAGAAGATGTCGGTGAACTGGATTGTGACGATGTTGATGTTGATTGAGATTGTATGTTATACAAATCTAACGGTGATAAATTCAAACAGTTAAATTGACCCGATAATGATGTACCCGAATTTGATTCTTGAAGACGATTGAACGTTTGGACACTTCGACTGGGTGTTAAAATAGTGGGCGACGATAAACCAGCAGTTATTTGTTGAATTTCGGCACTGGCACGTTTTGTACTAATTCGACGAAATAGTGATGTTTTACGCTTTTTATCATTATCTCGTCTACCTTTTTTTTGTCGATTAATACCTCGTTTCGCCAATTTACTTTGCCATAATTCTCGTTTCCGACCACCACTTTGAATGCTTGTGTCCTCCAACGGGGTGGCTTTAATTGTAATCGTTTCGGCACCACTCAATAATAATTGTAACACTTGTGTGTGATATAATCCTTGTACGGGTTCACCATTTACATGTGTTATTAAATCAGCGGGTCGTAGACCGGCTTCAAATGCTGGACTACCATCTTCTACAGCCATAACCAAATGATGCATTGTATAAAAATCAGTATCACCGTAGTATACCCGAATTGTATGAACGGTGAAACCAAAACCACGAGGTCCTCGTGTTACGGTAATCGGTGGTTTTACATTTGTAACAAGTGGACATAATTCACGGCATGGTGATGTATCACGTGAACTGGCTGTACTTGAACCACCACCACCACCACCACCAGCATTAGAATTACCAATGCTGTCGCATGGTGATTGTATTCCAGTATTAAAACGTCCACCAAATGTACTGCCTGTAGATGTTTGTGATGATGATCGATTGTCTGTTATTTATATATTAAAATATAATTAATTAAGTTTAAATAGATTAATAAAAAAAAATTATCTGTTTTACCTGTTATTAATAATGACAACCCTAATGTTGATGCGCTTTTAACAACTGAACGCGACCGATTCTTTACTATTTGAGGTGATACACATTCAGTTGTGGTTGAAGATATTGGTAAACCCTTTTCTGGTGAATCATTATCGGACCTGGACGAAACAAATTCAATTTCAAGTTGTATTATTAAAACAATGTAAAATGAAAAATTTAATAAATAATAATAAGATTTTCTCGTAATATTGATAAGAATATTATTCACGAAAAGGTTATATAGGAAGTACTTTTCTGTGATATACATACCCGTGTTCATCTTCAATGGATATTGAAAAGTTTGGTAGAATATCTCTGGTTTGTGCTGTACGTCGCTTTCGTTGAATACGCGGTGAAACATCATCGCTGTCGGTTTGTGAAGATTCTGGTGTACTTATTGTATTTTTGGAGAATGTTGTTAAATTTGGTGCCTTGCCGTGGATTTCCCTAAACGTTTTATCCGGTGAATAATTTAACGATAATTTGGATAGTGATTGCAAGGCATTGTTCGAGGGCTTAAAACATTGATTTATATTTGTTAAATCATCGTTATGCGACGAAGTATTAAGTAAATCCGAAACAAAGTCCGTGTCCGGCGTTGATGGTATTCTCATACCATAAGATGACTTTTGATTTGAGAGTAAGAAATCAGTATTTTAATTAATAATTAATTTAATTCTAATTCTAATTCTATATTTCATTGATTACCAAAAAAATACTTACTTCGAATTTTCTTAATTCGGGGGTGGTTAAAATTTTTAAATTTTCATAATCGGCACTTCTTATATTTTCTGATAAGTTAGTGGCAACACGTGATGAATATTGGCGTCTGTATTGAGGTGAATATGAACTAAATGAACCAAATAATGGCGATTCATCCGTTTCGTCAGTATCATCGCCAATTAAATCGTGATTGTAACGATCCATTCGATCTAAATTAGTATTGTACGATAATATTTTTTTTTATATTATTATAAATCCATAAACGAAATTATGTATTTATTTGAGTAGGTGGAGTTAAATTTGATTTTTTTATGTAAATCAATAATAGTTATAAGATTAAGGAAAAAAAATTAACATACTATCAAAATAACTGGTGTCGTCATCATTCGATAGTTGAGGTACGAATTCCGCCTTCTGTCTTAATATTGAATTCCAATTAACGGCAGCAAAATAAAAATGCTCTTTAATTTCTTGTGCTCCGCTGATACCCAAACGTTCACGAGGATTTTGCTGTAACAATGCTGTTATCAAATCTTTAGCTTCGGCGGCAACACTCCAATCATCGTTATCCGGCCATTCAATATCATCATTAACGGTATGCGCAAATAATTCTTCGGGTGTTTCGCCAAAAAATGGAACACATCCAATTAAAAATTCATACAATATAATTCCCATTGACCACCAATCAACCGGTTTACCATAACCCTGCCGTAAAATAACTTCTGGTGCAATGTATTCCGGGGTTCCATAAACTTGTTTATCTGAAAATTGACGAGTTTCACTATCAATATAACCCTCGTATAAATTGGTGGCCAATGACATTAAACCCATTTTAGATAAACCAAAATCGGTTAATTTAATATGTCCAAATGCGGTTATTAATAAATTATCCGGTTTCAAATCACGATGAACAATTCCATAACTATGTAGATATTCGACGGCCAACACAGTTTCCGCAAAATAGAAACGTGCCATATCGGATGGCAAAGGTCCGATTGTTTTTAACAGAGTTGCACAATCACCGCCTTCCACGAATTCCATAACCAAGCACAAATGTTTTTTCGTTTCAAAACTACAATACATGCTAACAACAAATGGATTATCGGCAAAACTTAATATATCCCGTTCGGCAAATACTTGCTCAACTTGATTCCTTAGAATTAAATTATTTTTATTAATTTTTTTCATTGCAAATCGTTGTCGTGTTTGTTTATTTTTCACCAGATATACAGATCCGTATGCACCATTCGATATCAACTTAATTACCTCGAAATCTTGTTCATGCGGTACTTGACTTTGCTGGACCTGACTTTGATTCGGTGTAGATGTCAAACATTTATCAATTCGTGGCTCGGACAATACGGATAATGGCATTGCCATTTCACTAAATGGTTTTCTTATGAAATTATTCGCATTTAATTCATTCATTGGTAATAGACGCGAACTCTGAAATCGTTCATTGTCAACGGCTTGCTGAACATCGTATTTTTTTTTCAATTCCGTTGAATTTTGTAATTCTTGTTGAAGTTCCGCTATCGGATCACGATTTAAACCCAATTTTTTAATTATATATTGTGGTAAATCGGTTTTTATGCATAGCGATTCTTTTGCTTGTCCTTCGGCGGCCTCCAACAGATGATAAAATTCTTCCGGATCAAATTCCAAACATTCCAATAGACGTGCCGGTCTTGAAATGATTAATAACAATTTCTTGATTATGCCCGTTAGCTCAATGGCGGCTTCCGGTGATTTATCTTTTGTTTCCGTTAATAAACGCTCTAAATTCTCGGTCATTTCATAAAAATATCGGCTTGTAATTAATTTTGTGTGTGATTTGTGTAAACAATCTCGTGCCATTTCGATAACTTGATGATGAACAAAACGAATAATCGGTTGAGAATCATGAACATTTCCACAAACATTTTTATTTTCATTGATGAAATGTGTTAAACGTTCTTCCATTTGTATTGTAGCCTTTGGAAAACGTTCCTTATACAGTGTATTCATAACAGCAACTTCATTTTCAACAATCGGTGAACGGCTTGGACTTGACAAACTTCTTGAACGCGGTCGATGGAATATTGAACGGCGATCTGCCGCATGATCATTATCACCGCCAATATCTAGTAGGGCACTACTAGCATTCGACGAACTACACGGTGATTCACAAAAATTATCACTAGGCTTGATACCGGAATAGTTTAATTCCGTATTGTCTCTAGTGCCGCTACTATTTATGTCATTATTATTTTTGTCAATTTCATTTGCATAATTAATTGCATTATTACTGCCGGAATTATTACTTTCGTTATTGTACTTATGATGATTATTATTTCTATCACATTTATCGATTTTATCTTTGAATTGAATATTGTTTGCAGTAAATTTATTATTTATTACTGGACAATTGTTATTAGAACTATTATTATTATTACTATTGTTATTAATAGTATTATTATTATTATTATTATTATTATTATTATTATTATTATTATTATTATTATTATTATTATTATTATTATTATTGTCATCCGGTCGTGTAGGACTAAAACAACATTGCTGCTGATGTGATGGTCTTATTTGAAGAGGTGAATGTTGTTTTTGTAAATTTTGTATTGGTACATGTGGATGATGAATGTAACGATGATGTTGGTGTTGCATTAAATGATTCTGTTGTTGATGATGTTTAGATGATGGAATGCAATGATGATGTTCAACACTCGGATTACTATCATTGCTTGAAAAATGATGTGATAATATACGTAATTCATCAGTAGTTGGTACATGTGGAAGTTGATGTAAACGTTCTTGACTGGAGCATTGCGACTATACAAGAAATGGATTTTGAATATTAAAAAAAAAAACAATTATCATAAAATCTAATTAAGTTATCAAGAAGGAAATATACCCCTAAATATAACTTACCGATAAATTAGAACTTCCCGGTGTTGTACCATATCCAGAAGAAGGCAAAGATGCAACAGACCATCTGCGTCCATCTGAACGACCATTTATAGTGCGTTTCATCGTTATATAGGGAAAATTTATATTTGGCGAATTTATTCGTGGACTTTCAATGGGGCTACTTGGTATAGGAGAATGCGATCGTGATGTTGGTACATGATGTGCAACTAAACTCAATCGATGAAGTACTACCACAGAATTTCGATTCTGTCTGTCGGTATTCTGTTGTGCACGTTTCGTTACGATCGGTTCCTTCTGTCGTCAAAAACATATTATTTTATTATAATATTTATATATTTTACAGATAATATATTAGAGATTTGTTAAACTAACCAAATTTGATGATAACGAAGGTGCTGATTTACCAAGTGTAGAATTTCTCATCCGTGTTAAATTTGTTATATTGTGTCCACATCCACTACCAGAATGGCGTAATGATGGTAAATTATAGGAAATCTTACGATGGTTTTGATGTGTATTATGAGATTGTTGATGATGCATAATAGAATTCAATTTGTTGGTATATTGATTGTGTGGTGTGGTTTTTTTTTTTTGTTGATATTTTTTTTTTTTTTTGATAAATTGATTATTCTGAACTATAGAAGATCAATTTAATTTGTGTATAGTTTTCGTAGATTTCTTAAGCAATCCAATATGACCAAACATATTTATGTAATTTCTTCAGTTATATATATATGGATGGATGGATGATGTGCGTGTGCGTACGTGTGTGTGTATGTTGTATTTAATTAATTAATCGAATATTTTTCATTATTTAATTTGGAATGGTTTTTGAAAACACCCCTGAAAGTGTTAATATTAAAATTCAAAAAAAAAAAAAACAAATATATAATCAATCATAAATAATATATGTTGACACTTTACAAATGTGTAAGTTGAATTTGTTTTTTTAATTATTAATTTCACCTTTCACATCAATATATATATAAAAAAAACAATAATTTCAATTAACAAAAAAAAAAACAACACAATTCAATCATTCAATATATATATATATATAAATATAAATACTTTATTTTGATGATTATTAAAGTATATTACAGGGATTTTCGTTTGCTTCGCGTATTTTTTTTTTACTAAAATTCCTAAATTTTAATGGTTATATTTCTTTATAGAATCCGAATATATCCATATGAGTACACATTATATATATGACTAAATAAATACAACACAAATGAAGGCATGTGAAGTAATGTTTCCCAGTTGTGTATCTTGCGAAGTGCGTGCATTACAAAGTTACAAATTTACAATCTGCTGCTGCTGCTGATCAATTATTCATTGCAACATTGCAACGCAATAATAACAATTACAATGAGAATTGTAAAATGTAAAATCATTCAACGAAATTACAATAACACAATTAAGAATATCCAAATTGATCAAACGTTATTTAATTAAACAAATTTTGAAAAACCAAATCCATTATCGATTTTTTTTTTTGGTTTGGTTTAGTCAAAATTTATCCTTTCTCTAATTTTAATTAAAAAATATGACATTATTTTTTTTTTTTTGCTTTGCTTTGCTGTATATGAAAATGCTACTATATTGCATATATATATAGCTTATGATAAAGAAAGAGAGATATGTATGTACAAATGCAAGATTACGAATAACAACTATATGGTATTAGTTTCGTAGCATGTAATCATGTAATGTTGTAATGTAATTATATTGTTATCACTATACAATAAGGTACAGAGGGGTATAGACACAGGGCAAAAAAAAAGATTAAAAGTATATATAGAATTGTGTGAATAATCTATATATACACATATGCATGGGGATTGAAAATTGGAAGATCTAACTTCCAAGGTTATATATTATACATATATAAAAATCTCCCTACCAAACTATCAAATGCAATATATATATATATTGATTTATGAATAATTTAACGCATCGCAAAGAAAATAACAAGAAAAAAACACAAAGAAATAGAATTAAATTATGATTAATATAAGAAAGATACTCACATGCATACAAACATACGAAACACAAATACACTTTTTCCTATTAATTTTGAACTTTTATTTATAGTGATTTAAATCGATTTTGGAAACATTTTTATGCACTTATAAATTGAAATAAATTTAATATTTTTACGATTTACACACATCTTAATTGCTGATACACCAAACCATAATAAAATTAATATTATAAATAATTTATATTATTACATAAATTAATAAAAAAATTGTATGTACACAAAACAAAACACCACCATCACATAATATAAATAAATACTAAAAAAAAAAAAATAAAATAAAATCTTAAATCTATCGAATACGAATATTCGAAACTGCTGCTGCTGCTGCTGCTGCCTTCATTTAAATTTAATTTATATATATAATCGAGGGCGAGAATCCGAGGATCGTTCGTCGGATCGGAGGTCAAAATACCCATCCTTTCCCTTCCCCGTACATTATTTATAATTTATTAAAGGTAAAACAAGACAAAAATATGTTTGCAATTTGGGGTTATGCTTCAAATTATTGCGATATTTATTTACCTGTGTAATGGCGAATTTAGGTGAGAAAATTTAAATACATTTGTAATGTTTTTAAATAAATTAATGTTTGCAATTTGGCATTAAATAATTAAATTTGAAATTGATTGCATATATATTTTAAAAATAGATTATATCTATTATTGTAAGTGATATTAAATTATATATTTCAAAATTTCCCATTAATTAAAATTAATGTATAAATGTTAATAGGTATATTAATACGATTTTTGCGTTTGGGTTTACAAAATTTGGTTTTTTTAGGTATTTAACTAGGAATTTTTCTTACATTGTCTTTCAGCTAATCAAGAATGTTTAGCATTTTTTCCAACACACAAGGAATGAATTTAATTAAATATATCCATAAAGAATTTTAAAACGAACTTATTGTGATGGTATTATGGTTTATGTACAAAATTTTAACAAATATAATTAATCCAACATTAAAAAATATATTATATCGAAATATTTTAAATATCCTATAATAATAGATAATTTTTAAACATAGTCATTAGCTAAATGAATTCAAATTAATCTTCAAAAACTATTTTATAAACATCATCATAATTACTAACGAAATGTGCAACTAATCCATCTGTTATAAATGTAGGTAATTCAGTAAAATCTTTTTTATTTTCTTCAGGTAATAAAATACATGTAACACCGCTACGTTTTGCAGCTATTGTTTTCTCTTTAATACCGCCAACGGGTAATACTTTTCCCATTAATGACACCTCTCCGGTCATTGCAACATCCTTACGTATCGATTTATTCAAAGCTAACGACAATAATGCCGTTACAATGGTTATACCCGCACTTGGACCATCTTTACGTGTAGCTCCTTCGGGTACATGCAAATGAATGTGACTACATAAAAACAAAAAAAAAATATGAATAAAGAAACATAAAAATGTAATTAAGTTTAATAAACTTGCACTTAGCGCGGAATTGAAATTCATTACCTGGTTTCTAAAAACGAATTTTTCTTATCTTTTATTCTGATATAATTCCTAGCTACAGTCAGGGCAATTTGTGCCGATTCTTTCATTACATCACCCAAATGTCCCGTTAAATGTAATGTGCCATCAATTGATCGTTTACCGTTTCGATTCCCTTTTTTATCATTCTTTGGCTCATCAGAATCTGAATCATTGTCATCATCATTATCATGCTCATTTCCGTACCCAATTACTTTTCTCTTAGCTGTTTCTATGAATAATGTTGAACCACCCATTGCTGTCCATGCTAATCCCATAACAACACCTGGTGGTGTATGTTCATACATTCGATCGGTTGTAAATATTGGTTTTCCAACATAATTCGATATATTTTCATCTGTTATTTCCATATGATCACTCTCTTTTTTCACATATTTAAATGCCACTTTTCGAATTATCTAAATTAAATATAAAACATAATATATAGTTATATAGTTGATCTAAGACAATAGCATGAACACAATTACATAAAGAATAAAATCACCTTTTCAATATGCTTTTGTAGATTACGTACACCCGATTCACGACAATAACTTTTTATTAGAATCAAAAGTGCATTATCACCAATTTCAATGCGATCATTTGTTAAACCACTATCTTTCATTGCTTGTGGTATTAAATATTGTCGGGCAATTGCCAATTTCTCTTCACCAACATATCCAGACATTTCAATCATTTCCATACGATCGCGTAACGGTTCTGGAATGGTATCGATCACATTTGCCGTACATATAAATAAAACTTTTGATAAATCAACAGGTACATCTAAATAATGATCCAGAAAATTGGCATTCTGTTCGGGGTCCAACATTTCTAGTAACGCTGAACTTGGATCGCCCTGATAACCTTTACCAATCTTATCAACTTCATCGATTAACACAAGTGGATTTTCACTTTTTGTTTTTTTCAAACATTGTATTAATTTTCCCGGCATTGCACCAACGTAGGTACGACGATGACCCTTTATTTCAGCAACATCAGTCATACCACCAACACTGAATCGAAAATATTCACGACTTAATGCACGTGCAATTGATTTTGCTAAAAAAAACCAACAGAAACAAATTCATATAAATATACAATTATTCATTACCGTATAAAAAAAAACAAAGAAATATTCAACATACCAATACTAGTTTTTCCAACACCTGGTGGACCATAAAAACATAATATTTTACCCTGTGTCGATCCTTTTAATTGACTAACGGCAATAAATTCCAATATACGTTTTTTAATATCTTCCATTCCATAATGATCTTCATCTAAAATTTTTATTGCCCGTTCAATATCTAAATTTTCTTCACTCATAACACCCCACGGTAATGTTGTTAACCAATCCAAATAATTACGTGTTACACTATTGTTAATACAATTCACATTAATTAATTAATATGATTATAATTAATAACTTGATATAAAAACAATAATATACATACTTAAATTCAGAACTATGACTTTCCAAAAAATTTAATTTTTCCAATTCTTCGTCGATAACAGCCGCGACAGCTTTTGGTACCTGTTTATCTTTTAAACGTTCACGATATTTTTCACCAATTGCATCCTTATCGTCTTTTTCAATACCCAATTCTTTTTTGATCACTTTTAATTGTTCATGTAAAATATATTTACGATGTTGTTGCTTAACTTTTTCTTCAACTTCACGACCAATTTTTTGTTGTAATTTTGATAATTCCAATTCTTTTTTCAGTAACGATAACGACAGCATCAAACGTTTTGGTATCTAAACATAAAATTAACAATGATTATGAAAAGGTATCCGTTTTTTGATCGTTATGATCAATGACTCAACAAATAATAATGAATTTAATATTTACATCTAATTCTTCCATTATTGCTTGTAAATCGGCCGGTTCAGCGGCTGAAAGTGATGCACCCAAATCACATAAATAAACAGGATTATCAACAACACGTTGATTTTGATGTAACATTTGTTGTAAACTTTCTCTATATGTAAAATAAATGCCGTTAATATGTTAATTTATTGGATATCCGTTAATATTTATATATAATAATTATACCTATACAATGGATTCATTGTGATTATATCCCTTATTGTTTTTATAACTTCTTGCGTTAATGCTTTAACTTCTTCAGTTTGTTTAAATTGTTCATGTTTTATATTTTCAACTTCTACCATTAAAATTGGTTGTTGTTCACCCTCAACTAATGGCCGTTTTATAGATGATTCACTGTCGACACCATCACTTACTCCCGTAGTTTTCGTTTCTGTACCATCAGCCGCAGTCGTGGTTGACGTGGTCGTCGTCGTCGTTTTTTCTTTATCATTTGAGGTAAAAGATTCTTCATCGGATTTCAATTTTTTATTACGTTTATATTTACGTCTACGTTTCTCAACATCCGTTTCATCTGCTGTTATGTTAATTTGTGTATTTAACATCGGAAATTTGATAGTGATTTCTATTACAATTGGGCAAGTATGACGAATATAAAGTGTACAAATATTACACAAATACCGGTTTATGTACAACAAATTTAACATCATATGTATGATTCAAATGCAAAAAATAAACAATGTGTGTGTGTGTGTGTGTGTGTGTACACCTTTTCGGGCCAATAAATAAACCAAAAATTAACATACCTTTTTGTTTCATCTCTTGTGGATCCAAATCTTCAAATATTTGTTTGGTAATTTTTATACGACGATGTGCCGTTATTACTAATCGTAATTTATCACCTAAATCCTGCATTTCTTGAATTTGTGCAAAGGTTCCACAAGCATAAATATCCGATAATTTATCAACAACTTCCGATTCATTTTCATCGTTTTTCTTTAAAAATACACCGGCATACGGTTGATTTAACTTCACTTTACGTCTTATTACATCAATTAGTATTGGATTTGTTATCTAATTTGTAAACATAAAAATTTGCTTTCAATTTATAATGGAAGTCCATATACATTTATTTGGGGTTAAATGGTTCTATTAATTACATACCTCAATAATCTTCATAAAACGTGGAAAAACTGGATTACGTCGTGTTGCAATTACTGGTAAATGTGGCCATACTTCTGGTATGGCCACCGTAGCCGGTAAATGTGTTGAATTCGTTGATGCTTGATAATCTACATGTTCTGAAGTAGGCGATTGTTCAGCAGTTGTTGTTGTTGGATCACTGCCGCCGCCACCACCATCATCATTTGATGATTTCGTAGAAAATAAACATGATGATTTATATAATACCTTATTGTTATTATTCCGATTTATAAAATTTGTTGTTTGATATTGATTTATTATTGATAATACATTTTTATTTCTATTTATGAAATTTTGATGATAAAATATTTTTGATTGAATCTGTATTGATGAACGCTGTATGGTTATTAAATTTGTAATAGATTTTACATAATTTGTATAAAATATTGTACGTCCAGTTATTGATGATAAGATATTCATTATTATTAAATTAAATTAACTGAACTTTTATTTATATTTTTAAATTAAATTAATTAAAAAAATTCTTTTATTTTTTTGTAAATAAGAAAAATAATGAATTACATCAGCTTTTTACATTCTTTCTATGCGGCGGAGTGTGATTAATTTCGATGTTTATACAAAAAAAAAACAAAAACAACAACTTCAAGCCAGAGCATAATTTATTACATTTAATTTTTACAAATTTTCGGTGCGGTTACGGTGTACAATAAACATAAAGACACGGACGCATGGGACGCGAATAATCGACGGTGCATTGGTGAAATTATTTTTATATAATCGATTTTCGTGGTCTGATTCATTTTATTTTATATGCAAATAATACAAAAAAAGGAAAAGGATAACTTTTTCGTATGCCAAAGTTTGTGATATGCTGTTTTATGTATATATATATATATATATATAACATTTTATATTTCGACATTTTTCCATGGTAAATATTGTTAGTTAAAATATTCACCTAACAACCTCTCATTCTCAAAATATTTTTATTGTCAAAAGTCCAGAACATATGCAACATATGCAACTTGCGCAGAAGTTATTCAATTGAGTCGAGAATTGCATTGCATCAGAAAAAAATAAAAAAAAATATTATTGTTTTTTTTTGGATGTGTTAAAGGTTTTTAGTGTATAAAAAATATTATTTTATTACATTTTTATTTAATCTGTTTCTGTTAAAAAATAATTTATATTCTAATCATAATAATTAATAATCATTTATATAAATGTATATACATAAAGTGTAACCTCTTATGATTTTTGTTGATAGAAAATTGGAAATTTAAACTAAAAGATTTTGTAATGTATAAAAATTTTCCTCCAAGAATTAAACAGACGCCATTTTAATAAAAAAAAAAATAAAAATAAAAAGCTCAATATTAAGCGCGCTCGTCACTTGTGCCGTTGCATAAATAATATTTTGTGCCGTGTCCGTGTTCATATTTTCATAATACAATATTTACAAACTATTGTATATAATTTATCGATACACGATAATACGTATCAAAATATAGATAGATACTGTTTTTTTTTTATCATTGCCCATTGTATGATATAATTATAATATGATTTATTATTATTATTATTATTGAACTTTTGTTGGCGCGTAATGATAAAAAGAATAGAAAATACATTGCCCGAAAACGCAACACCAAAATGTACTAAACATGCAATGGTGTGCTTGCATGGTTGTGTGTTTGTTTGTTTGTGTGAATTTGTTTCAGTAGAAAACAAAAAAAAAATAATAGCAATTTTTTTGTCCTATTTTAAAAATAAATAAAAATATTTTTGTTTATATTTTGATTTTTTTTTATTAAAATATAAATAAATAAATAAAATATAGAATGAAATGCAAATTAAAATCCAGTTAATATTAAACGAAATACTACAAAAATTATTTATTTCAACAAAATAAAAAAAATAAATTTATGATTGACCTAAAAAAAAAAAAAATTGGAATTATATCTTATTTGAAAGTATTTATAAATAATAAAATTTATTGTTTATTTAATTGTTAACATTTTAAATGATAAATAAATATATATTAACGTACAAACTAAAATACAAATTTAACCAGATAACTATCAATAATGATAATATCTGATTGGATTGGAGAAAATCAATAAAAAAAAAAAGAAAAATTACCAAAATAATAAACAACAATACAAAAGTATTATTCGCAACCTAATGTTGATAAAATATCCTAAAATATATCGCCATATATATATAATTTAGAGAATATTAAAATTGAAAGGAGCTGCAAGTAAATCTGTATGTATTTTATTATTTTATTCAATAGATATAATAATAGAAAAGACAACAAAAAGTATTAAAACAAAAATATAATAAAATAAAATTAATGATTTTTGTTTTCAGAAATTAATTTTTTATTTATGTATGTATGTATATATATATGACAAAAAGGTAATATACATTTTTTATTCAGATGCATTACATATCTAAAATTTTATTTTATATAAAAATACGGTCACTGTTATTCAAATGTTTGTAATTATTCCTATTTAAATTGTGTGTTACTAATATGCAGATTGTTGTTATATATTTATATAAATATGACCAAATGTTATTTTGTTTTTTGTTTTTTGGTGTCGGTCGACGACGTTGTTGATTGTCCACAATGTATTTGTTTTTTTTTATAAGATATATTCATATAAAAGGTCAATTACCTTTCTTTTCAGCTTGCCTTATTTTTCCTCTACTTAACCATTTTTGTTTTTCTATACGGTTTGGCTTTTGGTATAGATATATAACAACGAAAGTATATTATTCTGAATGTTTCTTTTGCTGACTGGCTGTTTTAACTTCATTATATATATATATGTTGATGCATATGCTGTTATTATTTCTTTTCTTTTTTTTTTTTAAATTTCATTAAATTAAATTTGTGAATAAAACGTGTTATAAAATACGGTGAAAATAAGTAAAGCCAAAACCTCTGTGGTAATGAACGTAACGAAAGAAAAACAAAAAACAATTTGACCAATATTCTGAACAATTATGATAAAAACGAAAATGAATATACAAATTTGGTAAATAACATGGCATTGATTTTATATTGACAAAAGAGTCCTTAAACTGCCTACGGAAATCCATAAATATACGTTTACAAATCAATTCAAAAGAAAATTAATTAATAATAGATCGCTGTAATGTTCATTCCTTACTAAGTCGACCGACAAACCAAATATAATAATAATAATCTTTATACTATTATAATGTTCTTTCAAAAATTGTTGGCATTTCTAATTATGTCTTTATATTTATGAAATTACAGCATTGGATGCTATTATGAATTCTTCAACAAACTCTGTAAAAAATAAAAGCGCTAAAAATGAAAAAAGTTCATCAGAATCATCGGATTCAGAGGTAACTAACTAACATTTTAACACAAATAATGTTTTTTTTATATATTATTATACAACGAATATTCCAAGGATTCTGATTCGGTGTCGGATGAATCTGGAAGTAGTTCCAGTAGCGGAAGCAGTAGTGGGGAAAATGAAAAAAAAGAAAAAAAAAATTTAAATAATAATAATAATAAAAAATCGGAATCATCAAATGTATCGCACTTTAGTGTTATGCGGTAAATACGGAATTAATTAATTTGAAAATTCTCTTCAATACAATAATATCTTATAATATATTGTATTCATATATAGTTCTGGCAATGGCGGTTTACGAATGAAAATAGCCGCTATACCACAACAGCAACAAAATTGCGGTAATAATAGTGGTAATACAAATAATAATATGAAATGTATAAGCAATAAAAATAATAATAATAGTAAGAAGAACAAGAATAATAATAATAATAATAGCAATAAGGACAATAATAACAATAATAGTAATTTGGGAAATACTATTAATGAAAATACGGTAATGTCAACAACGCAATCAAAGAATAAAATTAAAGAAATAGATACATCCATTCATAAACATTCTAAAAATGGAAATCCAACAAAATCAAAATCATCATCAGAAGATGCTGAAGAATATAAGCAACAGAATACAATTGATTCGAATACATCCAAGAAACATTTAGAACATTTAAAAACACGTAAAAAACGTAGAAAACCTAAGGTAAAAGTTAAATAACATTATCATTTTTAGTCTGTATTTTAATTATATATTTTTTGGTAGTCCGTCAAAAAGTCTTCTAATAACACATCAACAGACAGTGATGCGGATGATGATAATTGTAATGTTGTTACCGATGAAATCTTGAAATCATCAAAAAGTAAATATATTACTTTGAATAATAAATCATCGCCCATTACATCAGATATCTCCACGGCAATAATTCCATCAACATTATCCCACCCGAATGAAACATTATTAAAGGAGTTAACATCAACAACGACCACGGCCAGTTTATCATCAATAGAAACAATAACAGCAACTCCAACTACAACGGCAGCAAGTGGTATTACTGCGTCCACAACAATAGCAACATCCAGCAATTTATCAACAAATGTTAATAAAAATATTTTGATTGATGTCGATGATTGTGATGGTGGTGCTTCCTCAAGTGACATTGAATTACCCGATTTAGTAAATGCGGCTATACAGCGCGTTGAAATGGAGTCCGATGCAGATGATGATCATCTAAAAATGGATAAATCATTAGTAAAATATACATCAAGTTTATTAAAAGAATTTGTTGTTCAAACACAAATGTTAGGTACACCACAAAAATCCCCAATTACAATGCCATCAACAATTATCAATGATAATGAGCGTCCATCAGCATCGGAAACAATTACTTCGGGCGTGCCCAACACTGCAACCAACGCAACACAATCACCAACAAAATCTATAACGTCCACAATAACAGGCATTGGAATTGGTCGAGAGGGTTGTACTTCTTCACCAACCACTTCAATGATTTCAAGTGCTGATGATTTAACCGTAAAACGTAAACGAGGACGACCACGTAAAAAATCGATATTTATCTCGGAAATAATAGATAAAAATATAAATGCCAAAGAATTACCAACAAATAATACAATTACAACCCCGATTTCGACGAATAAAATTAGTAATAGCACAACAACAACGGCGGCGGCGGCGGCGGGTAAATCCGACAAACCGACAAAATTAAATCGTCCAAAACAATCAACATCGACGTCATCCACATCCGTTTTTACGACACCACCAGTATTAGCGATTTCATCAAATTCAACAACAATTAGCAATAGCACGCAACGAAATGTACCTAAATTAAATTTAACGGCATTAGAAAAACCAATGTGTGCAACTGAACGCGTTTTATATCCACCACCGTCCCGCAGACAATCACAACATAGTACGCGAAAACATTCAACAGATCGTAAATCGTCTACAAATAAATCACAATCATCGAATACAATGCAAAAATTCAACGAACAATTAATGTTAGATCCGTTATGGCGTAAAATAGATATAAATAAAAAATTTCGTCGTCCGAGCATAAGTAGCGGTTATAAAAGCGATGGTTATGTAAATGGTTCAAATTCCAATCATACAACAACAATTTGTAGTAAAATTCTAGCAGCACAAAGTGATTTTCTGTCAAATAGCCGAAACAGTAATATTCATAGTAACTATCAACGGATGTTGTCCGGCTATAAAACGGATTACAGTTATAAAAGTAAACGCAGTGGTTATAAAACCGATTATAGTACAAAAGCAAAAAGTTGTGGTTATCGTAGTGATTGTAGTACAAAACATCGTCGTAAAGTACGACGTAAACGTCGTTTAAAAATTGCATCGACCACGGATAAGAAATCAATGGGTCGAACAGCCCTTGAAACTTCCAATAATACCGATGTACAAGATATTTTACAATTAGCCGGTCTTAGTTTAGGACAAAGTAGTGAAGACAATAGCAGTCGTGATTCAATTGATAATAACAAATCACATGTTAATAATAATAGTTGTAGTAGTAATTTAACTAAAAGTGATAATAATTTTTATAAAATGTCAATTATTAATAGTAATAACAGTTGCAGTGATATTTTTTTGAACAATTCATTCGTATTTAATACCAATAATAATAATAACAACAACATTAATATTACGAACAATAACAATGCAAAAAAAAATTCACGTAAAAAGCAACACCAACAACAACACCAGAGTAAACAAACTTTTTTCTCATCTCAGCCGACCGACCAACCGATGACTTCTGCTGGGCAACGAAAATTATTTCCCACCGCAAAAAATACAGCAATAAATTCAATATTTGCCAATACAAAAGATTATCCGATAAGTGTTAGTGATCGTTTATCATCATTGGAATACAAAGATCATTCATTTACAAATTTAAATCGTAATTTACCATCCTCATCGGCATCATCGATTGGCGAATATAATAATGTCAGCAGTAGTAGTTATGGTGGTCACAAACGAGATTCAAATGTAAATGTTGTAAGTGGTAAAAATGGAAGTAGTTGTAGCGTAAAATCAAAAGCAATTTCAAAAAGGCGTTCATCAACGGCAATAAGTTGTTGCAGTAAACGTTCATCAACATCTCGACATAATTCTATACGTCGTCGTGGTGGCACTGGTGGAAGCATTCATAAACGTGGTGAATATTCATCGAAACCCATAAATCAACAAAAATGGAATCAACAAGTTGAAGCCTTAATAAAACTATATTGTAATTTATCAATTTGTAAACATTCAGCAGCAGTTGGCAAACATTCGAATAATTCTGCCAAGTCACAACAACAACAACAACCATCAAGTTCAAATGCACAAACAAATTCATCTTCGACTACAAAATCAACCGGTAAATCATCTTCTGCATCATTATCAGCACCATCATCATCATCATCATCGTCAGCGTCATCGTCAAAACAAATAGTGCCTACTACAGTTTCTTCGACTATTACAAATGTTCCATCGCAACAAGTATTACAGCCATCAGAAGATACATTAATAAATGTTGCTAATATAGTTAAAGTAGTATCAAAACGTATAATGAAAAAACGCAAAACACACAACGAAAATGTTGGCATAAATTTAAAACAACAATCATCACAAAACTTACAATTGCTTCCATCTAGTAGTACAGCTGCTACAACAAATACCGTTATACCATCAGTGACTACGACATTAACATTAACAACAGGAACATCAACAGCAACAACAACAACAGCGGCATCAACATCAGCAACCACAACGACAACAACAACAACAACAACAGCCACAGTAACAACAGGAACAACAACAACAACAACAACTACAACGACAACTACTACAACAAAACGTCGACACAAGAAAAATATTCAAACTAATAGCAATTCACCAGATGATCATAAATTACCATTAAAAAAACGGCATTATCTTTTAACACCCGGCGAAAAATCTTCATCTAATCAACAACAGCAACCACCACAACAATCTGAACAACATTCAAATCAAATTGATAGTATTAGTGAAAAACAATTACTTGCTGATCGTTTACGTTCGCAACATATTGAAGAAGCAATTTTATCGGTAAGTGTTGGAGCCGGTGGTCCTCCTTCTTCGGCTTTGGCAAACCAAACCATGGGTAATAAATCAAAACAAAATATACCCATACCACCATCAACTACATCCATTACCGCAGTAACAACTACATCAAGTACATCAACAACATCAAATAAAACTGATAAATCTGTAACAACACCAAAAAAACGACATCTTATTGATACGACAAATTCCATAAAATCAATAGCCAGCGTCAATCAACTGTCAAGTATCGATAAGGATCAATCTCAAGCTAAAGATAATAGTAATTCATTGGTAATCGATAAATCGAATAGTATGCAGCAACAACAACAACAACAACAACATAATCGTAAAAATGATATAATTACACGTAAAAAAAATCGTTTAGAAGGTGTTTTATCAAAGATTATGCCAAATAATATACAAACAAATTCCTTGAACAATACTAGTAATAGTAGCAGTTCCAATGATTCTTTAAATCAAACATCAACTATATCAGAAACATCACCAACACCGACAATAACAACCGTAACAATATCGGAATCATCATCTGCTACCAGAACAACAACAACGACAACGACATCAACAATTGTTACATGTGTAACCACTGCAACATCGACGACAGCAACAACTAAAAGTATTTTAAGTAATATTACCACAGCATCGAGTGCAATAAAAAATGTAAATATTACATCAACTTCATTACCGTTAAATTTTGATGGAACATTTGATTCAATTATTGATATTGAAACACAAATACCACTTTCTTGTATCACAACATCATCGGCAATGATTAGAAAAACACAAAATGAAATAATTGATCCAATAACAATTTCGAAACCAATAAAAGATGAACCACCAACAATAAAATCTTTAGTAAATGGTGGTACATCAAATAATGTTGTAAGCATTGACAATACTAATCCAAATGTATTACGTAAAAAACGAAAAAAGGCAAATCGTACCGGTTTTCCAACAGTACGACGTAAACGAAAAAAGATCTCCGAAAATGACCAACAAGACTTAAAAATATCTGTGCCTGATTTATTGAATATTGCTGATGATAAAACATTAATAAAAAATGCATCGATCGCGACTACGTCAACAACAACGATTTCATCATCATCATCATCAACGGAACCTTTAAAATGTGATCGTGTATCTAAAGATGGTGAAACAACCGGTAGTACGCCCAATGATCGTAATGTTGGTCGTCCACGTTTAACCGTTGTCAGTTTAGAAAAATTACAAGGAAAATCAAATGAATCATCAAAATCACCTACGTCAATATCCGGTAAAAGACAATCAAAATCACAGACACCGCAAACAAACGCATATACAACTAAACATATTTTAAATACAATTCCTCCATTAAAGCGTACAAGTAGAAATTCCATTGAAGCATCATCATATCTATTGTTAAATGGCACATTTGATGAGAATTTACTTTTAACAACACATCGATCTCGATCAAAACAAAGAAAACCATCTACAGCAGTAACTACAGCAGCAATTGATAAAGATAAACCGGCTAAAGTAAAACTATCCAAAAAACATGAACAGGAACAATTAGATAAATCGACATCGACGAAAAAATCTATAAAACAGAATAAGGAATTAGAAAAAAGTCTAATTGTTAAAAGAAATTTGCGTACAACGCGTGATCAATCATCAGATAATGAACCATTAATTAATTTAATATTACATCGTAAAAGTTCTCGTAATTTAAGTAAAAATCAAAAACAATCTACGGATGGTAGCAATTCCCCAATCACCACCACTACTATTGCTGAGACAATAAAAAATAGTGATACAAAATCAACAACGAATACATTAAAAATAGTCGAACAGCAGCTAATCGATAATAAATCAAAACGTTTACCAATTGTTAAATTAGAATCGATTGACAATAATTTAGAAGAATTAAAGAAACGTAATCTATCAATAAAACCGGGACAAAGTAATTTAGAAAAATCAACGAAAAATCAATCAGGTAATTCTATAAGCACTCTGAATAAAGGTTTGTCGTCAAATCCATTAAATGAATCAATTGCTGGCCAATTGGTAACTAATCCCGTACCGTCCCGTACGGATATTGTAAATAAAAAACAAAAGAAATCATCTAATAAAAACAACGATTCATCGAATACACCGAACGATGATAAACAATCAAAAGTAATACCAGATAAAAGTAAAACCACTAAAAGCTTAGTAAATAGTAAACGTAAAACAAGAAAAATATCATTAGATGATAATGCAAATATATTATCGGAAATCCTTAAAAGACGTAAACGACAATTGGGGGTATACGATGATGATTCAATGGATAGCACCAGCACCAGCACCACCAGCAGCAGCAGCAGCAGCAGTAGTAGTTCAAATTTATTAACCCCATTAGAATCCATAGACAAACGACAACCAACCAATAAATTACAAAATAATACATACAAAAAATTGTCTTCAACCAGAACAATACCAATAATTAATTTAACGCCAGTTAATTGTGATAAAAAACCAATAAAAGAGGAATCTGATGATAACCAAAAGAAATTATTAGGTAAAGGTGTAAATGAACAAGATAAATCCATAAAAATAAATACACCATTGGATAAAAGAACAAAAAAAGGAAATACTAACTCCGAACAAAATCAATTGTTAATTGATTTCGATAAGAATTTATCGAAAACTCCCATACCAATTGTTAGAACGGCAGCTCGCCGAATTAATCGTAGTAATAGCGTTTGTGTTGTACAAAATTCCAAATCGTCAGCCTCATGGCGTGGTACACCACCAATTACGGTAACGGGAACATTATTACCACCACCACCACCATCACCAACAACATTTTTAAAGACGAATTCAGCAGCATTGAAAGGCGACATTGGACCGGTGGACCGGGGACCATTGGGAAATACCATTCAAAAGGAAATCGTCGTTGAACCTGATCATGATGATCATGCTCATGATGATGATGATGATGATGATGGTGGTGGTGGTGGTAAAAATATAATCATCAATAAAATGAATGAAAACCAAATTAATGAATGTCTGGATGACAAACAAAATTCAAATGATGTTGATGATATGGAAATTATAAAATCAATGGATAATTCGGATTATTTAGAACAAGAACCGTTACCGATGAATGAAGGTTATGAACAATTAGCATTAACACAAGATTTTACAAATATTATTGGATATGGTAGGGCATCAACGAATGGCCGGTCTAGTAGTAGTATGAGTATTAGTAGTAACAGTACCATTGGTTATAGTAATTTAACACACAATTCATTGATACTTACAAATCAAATACAAACTGAACAACGTGGTAATGGTAATGGTAATGGTGGTAATGGTACCACCTCAAATCATAGTACAAAAAAGCAATCAAAATACAAAAAAAAATATTTAGTTGCTGGTTTATTTTCAAATTATTATAAAATATCCGATGCAAAGGATAAACAACAATTAACGACGACGACGACAACAACAACAAGTTATAATTCAAAATCATATCAATCATATAATCGTAAAGATTATCCAAATGGATTATTACCACCGCCACCATATTGTGAACGATATTTTCGACGAACACAACAAGATTTTCTGTTACCATATGATATTTGGTGGGCCCATGTTAATGAAAAATTACCATCAAATCGAAATTCAATACCAAGTTGGAATTATCGTAAGATACGTACAAATGTGTATGGTGATGTACGACCAACACCATCCGTTGATCAACAGGCATGCAGTTGTAAAGTGGAAACATTATGCGGTGATGATTGCCTAAATCGTCTTGTGTACACCGAATGTTCACCGGAAACGTGTCCGTGTAAAGATAAATGTAAAAATACAAAAATTCAACGACATATGGTGGCACCCGGTGTACAACGTTTTATGACCGAACATAAAGGCTGGGGAGTATGTACAAAATTATCAATAAAAAAAGGTACATACATTTTGGAATATGTTGGTGAAGTTGTTACAGAACGAGAATTTAAAGAACGTATGGCAACATTATATACCCATGATATACATCATTATTGTTTGAATTTAGATGGTGGATTGGTTATTGATGGCCATCGGATGGGTAGCGATGGTCGTTTTGTTAATCATTCATGTTTACCCAATTGTGAAATGCAAAAATGGTCAGTTAATGGGTTATTTCGTATGGCATTGTTTGCCGCACGTGATATCAATCCCGACGAAGAACTAACATATGATTATAATTTTTCATTATTTAATCCGGCCGAAGGACAACCGTGTCGTTGTGAAACACCACAATGTCGTGGTGTTATCGGTGGTAAATCACAACGCATTAAACCAATTGAATCAAAAGTAAATAGATTTATAGAATTAGAATTTTTGATAATTAATTAACTATGATTGGTATTAAATTTTTATAGAGTTCAACAACGACAACGACAACAAAAAGTCGATCGGGACGTCCGAGAAAAATGTGTGCAAGAAAAAATGAATTATTTATGCATAATGCAAAAGATGGTTTAATGTTGCCACCATTTCAAGCGCCAACGATTAAAGAAAAACTTTTTATACGTAATGGAAATATGTTTTTATTACGAAATTTAAAGAAGGTAGGTTTTATATTTATTTTTTTTGGAGTGTGTACAACAACGTTGATGATTAATCTGAATGATAAATATAAATATATTTATGTATAAAAAAAACTTTAGATTAGTCGTTTAAAATCATCAGCAAAGTTAAACGGACAAGGAGGAGGCACAACACAACCTGGACAAAGTGGTAAACTAACGGCACAAATATCAGCATTACGGGCACCCCGAAATATAAGAACACGTGGTTTAACATTAGCCGAACATGATCCAACCGTTGAACGTACAGCCCGAATTGCTGGAATATTACGAGAAATTTGTGAAGAATTAAGTAATTCAAAAGGTAATTTTATATACAGGAAATATGAACATGGACATAATTCGTTAATAATTTATTATTTTTTTTTTTTTAATCAAAGATAAATCTGGACAAAATTTAATAACAAAAATCAATTTACCATCAAAGAAAAAATGTCCCGCATATTATGAATTAATAGTAAAACCAATTGATTTATCAACAATTGAAATAAATGTTGAAAAGGGTGTATATACAAAACCGGAATTGTTTGACGATGATGTATTAAAAATGTTAAGTAATGTTGTAAAATTCTATGGGATAACATCCGTGGAAGGTGATGTTGCCCAACAATTATTAACGATTTATTCAAAGAAAAAGGAGGATGTTGTTCAACGGTTAACGGAAATAATTGGTGTTGGTGGTACACAGCCGGCAGGCGATCATTTAAAAACCTTTTTACCAAATCGACCAAATTTACTATTATTAAATATTGATCCAAATGAAGATATTATCCAATGTATTTGTGGTTTATTCAAAGATGAAGGTTTAATGATACAATGTTCAAAATGTTTAGTATGGCAACATACCGAATGTACGGATGCGGATACATCAATTGATAATTATTTATGTGAAAAATGTGCACCGCGTACCGTTGACTATGAAATTAAATTAAATGAATATACCGATGAAGGTTATCAATATTATTTATCATTGATGCGTGGTGATTTACAAATAAGACAATCGGATACCGTTTATGTTTTACGTGATATACCAATAAAATGTGAAAATTCAAATCCTTCAAATGATTACGGTATGGACGGTGATGGTAAAACAAATGTAAATCAGCCGATCAAGGTGGTTGCTGATCAAGGTGGTGATGATGGTAATGGTGATGGTGATCAATCAACGAAAACCAAACCGAAAATAGATGATATTCCGACGAAAACTGTAATACATCCTAAATCAAATGATGAAAGTACAACAAAATTAAAAAAGCATACGTATGAAACAATTGGTAATTTTGATTATTCAGAATGTGATATATTCCGTGTTGAACGTTTATGGAAAGATGATAGTGGTCGACGTTTTGTTTTTGGTCACCATTATTTACGACCCCATGAAACCTATCATGAACCAACACGTAAATTCTATCAAAATGAAGTGGTTCGTGTACCACTATATGAAGTTGTACCCATTGAATTGATTATGGGACGTTGTTGGGTATTGGATCCCACAACATTTTGTAAAGGACGGCCAATTAATTGTATTGAACAACATGTATATATTTGTGAATTACGTGTTGATAAAGCGGCACGTTTATTTTCGAAAATATCTAAACATTCATATTCATTGTGTACAAAAAGTTATGCATTTCGTAAATTTGAACAGAAATTAAAAATTTCACGTAATTATTTGGTAAGTTCTTTGGAATAATTTTAGGCTTCGTTTTTTGTAAACGAGGATTTTTCATTATTATTTTGTTTTTTTGATTTATTTTACAGCCACATGATGTTAATTTCACTATACCAAAACCAAAAAAACGTAAAGAAGAAAATGGTGCCGCAACGGTGACAACTACAAAAAAGAATACCCAACCGACAATCATTCAATTAATGCCGCCACCACCAAAGGTAAAAACCAAACCAAAAAAAAAAATTATTTCATTCATCTCCGTTTCTTATTGTATTATTATTATTTAAAAACATATTTTTTCTTTTACATTCTAAGACTTTAAATGAAAAACGTTTACGTTTGGATGGAATTTTAATATTATTAATGAATAAATTAAAATCGTTAACGGAAAATACTCAACCTGTTGATTTATCATATTTATTAACGGGACGCGGTGCACGAAGACGTGCAAATACAACAAATACTAATGTGCCTATATAGAAAAAAAAAATAAAAATAAAATGTTTAATTTAATTATATAATTAATAAGTTATTTTATAACGTTTAAACAAAAAAAAAACAAATTGAAATATGTGAAAATGATAAAAAAAATAAATATTTTTTTATCTTTACATCAATAATAAAAAAAAAATAAATACAAAATAAATAGAATAAAAATTGAAAAGAAAAAAATTTGTAACCATTTTTTTAGGTGGTTTTATGGTTATAAAATAATGTGTTTTTTTTTTTTCTATTAAGTAACAATTTTTTCTTAGTTTTTTTTTTTTTTTTATTTTTAACGTTTATTAAAAATAATTGAATAATTTTAAGAAATTTAATTCTTTAATCAAAAGAAAAATTTAAAAAATTTATAATCTCAATAATGCATAGAATATAGAAAGAAAGAATGAAAAAAATTATATGAATTTTACATTTAGAAGTGTATATTATTATTTTTTTTTTATTTAAATTATATACTTTACATGTTTCACCGCCGTTAAAATAAGTTAATTTTGTTTATGAATTTTTCGTGAACAAAAAAAAAATGGGAAATGGAATTAAAGTTAATTTATTAATTAAAAAATTAAAAAAAAAAAAAACCAATACAAAAATGAAATCTTGCGTGTGTACCTGTAAATGAAAATAATATTGATTCTATATAATAAGTTTATATTTAATTAATTTGGATTTGTTTTATTATTTTTTTTTTTTTTTTGTTGCTTTTATTTTTTAATTATTATATAAAATCTTATAATTATTATTATAATTTAAATTAAAAAAAAATGTCCACCATATCTGCTTGAAAATCAAAACGCGTGAATTATTTTTTTTTATTATTATTATTATAATTATTTAATATTTATTAATATATAAAAATTAAATTATTTCTAACGTTTTTTTTTTATTTTTTTGTAATTGGTTGTACTAAATTTTTTTTTTTTTTAAACTTATTCATTATTTTAATATTTATTTTGTTATAATTAATTAAATTATTGATAAAAGTGTACTATGGGCATATTTAAAAAATATTTGCTCTTTATTTTTTAATTAATTATTTGCTTGTAAAGAAAAAAAATAATTAAATCTAGCAACATTAATTTCTATTATTATTATATTATTTGTTTAATTAAAATTGTATTTTGATTAACAAAAAAGGGGAGTTAATTTTCCCTTAATCGCATATATTTGGGATATTTTATTCTTTATTGTTTTTTTTTTTGTTCGTAAATTACATGAGAGTAGTATTGAAGTATATCGGATTTAAATAAATAAAAAAAGGTTCTAACCAAACACCAAAAGTAAAGTGGGAATCGTAAGCTAATTATATTAAGAATAAAATAGCATTTACTTTAAATAAGTATATACTCTATACTAGTGTATAACAAATTTAAATTATAGAATATATTTTTTATTATCCAACATATAATCAAAATCATTTTTAGTAATTAACATAATAAAAAATTAAAGCAGTCTAGATTGAACCACTTTGCTTATAAGATTATATGATGGTTCAATGTGGAAATTACTACACCTGTCTATTAAACACACACAGGAATATATCCATGAAAAAATGTTAATTTCAAAGATATAATTAAACGTGTCTCAACTGCAATCAAAAGAAAATTGGTATTAAAGGAAATTTTAATCAAAAAACAACAACAACAATAATTTGTAATCATAATTCTAAACTAAATTTTATTTATATTTATTATTTATTTATTTATTTATTTACATATTCAAAATGCAATATAACCAATGAAAATGAACCAAAAAAAAAAAAAGAAAAACTATTGAAATGGATAATAGGTAATATTGAATTTTTCAAAATATGTTTGTTTCTTCTTTCGTTTACCAATTTTTATCATTTCTTGAACTTCTTTACGATAGGCAGGCGGTAAAAGTTCTTGATTTAATGTACACCTGTGTAATAACGTAGATGGTTGCAAAGTCGAATCTTCAATTCTAAATATATTACGACGTATTATATCGATATCACGACCATATTCCTCTTTTATTTCCGTTAAAATTTTCGGTGATGCTGAAAATTCTATACGAAAAAAATGTGCTTCCTTGTGTACCAAATCATGTATACTTATTTTATATGGTAATTGTTGATTTCCTAAATTTTCCAATTTACGTATAATACCACCATTATCAAGTATTTGTAAAGCTGTACGTTTTATTGTTGTTATCAATTGAGGCTGTAAAAGGAAAATGAAAAAACAAAGAAAATATAATTAAAATAAGGAAGAATTCTGATCGATTTAAATTGTTATTCATTGGTTATATATATATATATATATATATATATATAGTAGCAGCCGGTTCGATAATTAGGATCATTGAATTTTTTAAGGTATTTCATTATGCGTCTTTCAATAATAATAATAACAATGGTAAATATAATTTTAATTTATAATTGTATGAAAATGCAATGCCACCGGTACTGTTAAATAGATTTTTATCCTGTGCTATTTGTTTCAATAACATCTTTGGTTTGGTTTGGACCCAACCAAACCTTTCCTTCCCTTTATTATTATTTTGTTGTTTTTCAACAGAACTAAACTAAAGATTAATTTTTTTTTTTTTTTTGTACTTACACGAGCCATTTGCCTAAACAAAACTGATAATTCATATGTAGGCATTTTTATTATGATTATATTATTTAAAAGTTTTTAATTATTTATTTAATTTTAATTTGTTTTTTAATAAATAAATAAATAAATAAATATTAAAAAATAAAAAAAAACTATACAAATCCAATTGACATTTCAAATAAAATGAAATTCAACATTTTTTGTTTTTGGCATTCAAAAATACACTGTAAAAATTTTTATCAAATACCGCTCTTTTCTCTCAGCACAGCAATTATGATTGTGGTGAGCTTCATATTTGGTGAAAATGCACCTTATCATCATTTTTTACCAACAACAATGTGCTTTTTTTTGCAATATTTCTATATATATATATTCATTTTTTCTCATTCGTCAACAACTGGCCATCACAGGAATCGGGAGCTCAAATAATCAGTAACATAATAAATAAATTTTATTTTTTTTTACCAATTGATTTTGTTGATTTGACTTGTTTGTGGTGCTGTTTTATTTTTTTTGCTGATGGTTATTTTTTGTTTTGTGAATTCTTGATTTAGGAAAATTAATATTATTAAAAATAAATATATACAATAGAAATAAATAAAGAAAAAATTAAAAAGAAAAAGAAAAGAAAAACGCGATATGAGGTGACGGAAAAACTATATATATATATATAATTTACTGTGGTGCTGTGATTTAATTTAAAAATAATAAAACAAATCAAGTTTTTTTTTTTTTTGTAATAATAAAGTGATTTTTTTTTTTTGTAAATAAGTTAAAAAAATGGAAAATGAACGATGTAAAATTACATTAAATAGTGAAACAAATACTTACTATTCCGGTGAATTAATAAGCGGAACAATTACATTAAATTCACAGAAACCACGTAAAATTCGAGGTCGGTATATATTCGCAAAGGAAAACAAAAATTCTTATTCTTTGTTTGCATATAATTATGATAAATAAACATTTATATTTTGGTCTTTATTTGGAAAACATTTTAATATATTATATTATTATTATATATTCACAAAAAAAAAAACAATATACAGGTATTTATTTTAAATTGGTTGGTTATGGAAAATGTAGTTGGTCGGATATGTTAACAAAAGTGGATACATCAAATTCATCACATCCACAACAATCGCACCCGAAAGCCGATCATTCAGCAACATTTACCGCACAAGAAGAATATGTTTCAATTCAATGTTATGTTATTGGTTCAAAAATTGGTAATTTTTACTATTATATTCATCATACTTTTGTTATATTAATTTTATTCATAATTCGCTTATATTGGATTGGCAATTATATTCATTAATATATATATATATATATTCGAACAAAGTCAAAATGATTATGATGATGATGATATCATTGTAAACCGCGTATAAAAAAAAAAAAAAGTAACATATTTTTTTAAACCATATATATGTATATTATTAAACAAAGAAATGTTGAATATACATAAAAATTAATATTTAATATATTTAACATCCGCAAATTGTTGTGAATGATGAAATATCATTATTATATTATATACCATCAGTATATTTACAATTATTTTTAATATGTACTCTGTACCGAAATCGTATCGCATCAAATGACGTATAACCGGGATGCGTTTTTTTTTAATAGTTTTTCCATGTTCTTAGATATTCGTAATCTTTTTTATTTTAAAAAAAACGTTTATGAATTCCATTAAATTTTTATTCTTTATCTATTTAAAAATAATGAAATATTGTATATCACCTTGAACCGGATATAATCGCAGGTACTTATACAAAATCATAAAATAAATTAATCTTACCAGTAGATAAGAAAATATTTATAATTATATAAAACAACAATCGCATTTTGTTGTGTTGTGTTGTTTGTGTGTTTTGTATTGACACAAAAGATTGTTTTTTTTTATAATTAGAAAATAATCCTTTTATTTTTTATCATGCAATAGGTAAAATTTATATATATGAATCATATCGTTCATTTATTTACAAGTAAACTATAAATATACGCGGTGTGGTGTGTGATAACAATCTCTAAGAAATAATAATGAAACATTTTTATTATTCAAATTTGAAATGTATTTATCATTTTTTTTTGTAAGCACACACGCATATATAAAATGTTATTGCGTTTATGTTGTTGAAATTTGAAATTTTTATGGAAGTTATAAGAAGATAACAATTTAAAAAAAAATAAGGTCAAAAGATTAATAAACTATATTCCAGATATGTAAATAATAGTACGTGATTGATTAATAACCATAAATATTCTTTGATAAATACTGAATTAAAAAATAGTAAAACCGTATTTCAGTATCTGCATACCACCCACACCCAAGTGAATGAACTTCTTAAAAAAAAATCGCATCAATAAGTTTTGTTACAAAATAATTTTTATTTTTGTTTACTATTGCACAAATATTATTTTATGTCGGATATGTCGTATAAAATTATATTTTCGACACACTCAAATCACAAAATGACATTATTAATTATTTAATTATTTAATTATTTTTCATTTTTTATTTTTGTGTAGGTGCAGCTTTTGAAATACCAAAAGGTTCATATTCAAATGCATTTCGTTATCAATTGAAACCATTTTTACCATCATCGTTTAAGGGCTATTTTGGTAAAGTGAAATATAATTTAACGTTTACCGTTGAACGTCCATGGATATTCGATGAAAATTATAATGTCCCATTGACGATCATTCAATCGTATAATTTAAATCAAAATCCATTATCATCGCAACCATTTCAACAACAATTAACACGAACAATTGGTTTTCTAAAAACGGGACCACTTACGATGAATGTCAATTTAATAAAATCCGGTTATTGTTATCGTGAAAATGCCATTGTAAAAATACAAGTGCTAAATTATAGTCCGGTGAATGTGGACAAAATTAAAGTTATATTATATCAAATTGTACGTTATAATAGTCGTACACCGATGCGATCAACAAAAGATGAAACAATTAAATTAATAAAAAAGGATATAATTGGTGGTGTTGAAAAAAAAACGGAATTTTCAACGGATTGCATTATAGAAATACCCAATTTACCAACAACCGACAATAACTATCAACAAATAATAAATTTATCATATGAAATAAAAGTGGAAGCAAAAATAAATATACATAAAAATTTATTATTAAAAATACCGATAATTATTGGATCAATGCCAATTTCAACATTTCAACCACCACAAGTAACTCAAATACCACGTCAACCTCAACAATCAAATGATTATGGATTTCGATTAGCCCATGAATACGTACCGCCAGCGCTACAACCACAACCCGCATATAATGGTCATAACATAATATTAGCACACGAATTAATAGCACCACAACAACCCACACCGACCAACTACAACAACAACAACAACAACCGTAGATCACTTTTAGCACACGAATTAATAGAACCACAACAACCATATTTTATTGACAATTCAATAACAGACATTGAATCATTAATGATAAGAACAGGAATGGCACCGAGTGCTCCACCACAAGCACCACCAGATTTCGATACATATTCATTGCATAGCACTTCTAGACCAATTACCACGAACGCCACTGGTGAAGTAGCACCACCATCATATAATGAAATATTTGGTTCACCATCACATTTTTCCAATTCATCATATGCATCTCAAATGAATTCAATGTCATCAAGTTTTAATAATATATCATTGAATACAAATACAAATAATGATACATCATCAAATTGTAGTTCAATACGTCAACATCATAGTTTAGTGATTAGTGATGGTATGGCTTCACAATCGCCAACATCCATTGAACGTGGACCACCACAATCATGCACCACCACCACCACCAATGCAATACAGCAATCATCACAAAATAATAGTCGTAGTATATTTTATACAAATGGTGATGAAAAAAAAATTAATATCAATGAAATTGATTAATATTACAGGAAAAATATACATATTTAATGTACATATAATGACACAAAACACGAATTATTTGATCTATAATTAATGTTTTGTTTTGTTTTAACTACAACCCCGGCGTCAGTGATTAAAAGAATTTAATTATATTCTCATTATATATATATATATATAGGAATAATTTTTCCTATTAATTGATATAAATATTCATTGACGTATTTTTAAATTGCAAAAACAATTTACATATTTTTTGGCTTAGCCAATAGTTTAATCTATTTGAAAGTTATCAATTATATTTCAGGTTTTATTTTTTTGATTGAAACACTCACTAATTACAATTTGAGATTAAGTAAACAAAATAAAATAATACTAAATCAAATTTTTTTTTTAACTAATATTATATTATATTATATTGCATTGGAATACATTGCAAAAGCAGATTTAATTTTATTTAAAAACAATAGTAAATAAATAATGACGAAAAACACACAATCAATAAATTTATATAATAATTGCTGCTTTAAAAAAAAACAATTAATTTACTTAAATAAAAATAGGAGTCATTTATAAGCTTCCCTTAACATAGTTACAAAAAAAAAAACCTCCCCCCCCCCCCCAAAAAGCCATAAATATTTTATGTTGATTTTAAATGATATAAAAAAAATGTGTGCCTATGCAAAAAAAAAAATAGCAATAGTAATGAAAAATATATTTAAATATATAAATAATATTTAAATTTTGAAATTCAAATAGATTTATTTATTAAAAATAATCTAAATTATGACTGATAGTAAAACGAAAAAATAATTTTAATTCAATAAAATAAATACGCATAATTATTAGGTTAAATTTAAAACATAAACAAATGAAGGGATTAATGAATTTATTGCAGAAATATATGCGTTCCTGCCGAATAATCTTTTTATAGTAAAACAATAAATCAATTTTCATCGCGGAGGAACCAAAATACATAAAAATTAATAAATTGGGAATTTATTTTATTTTGTTAAAAGTCTGTCACAAACTGATTACACTATCATGAACAATAAATACTAATTATGTATAAACAAACAAAAAGAAAAAAAAATACGAAAAGACTTATTTAGAGAAATGATTTTATTTTATTTTATTATTTTTTTTTTTTTTATTTTTAGAAATTCCATTTACATCAAAAACAAAACAAATTAAGTAGTATTATTTTAATATAATTTTTTATTTTAAATTTTTTGTAGTAAATATTCTATAAGTAAATTGGAATTAGGTATTGCTATTGATATATTATATATGATTGTTTAAAAAATATTTGGAAAATGTAGAAATTATGTTACTTTTTTTAATTTATTTTATCAATCAATTTTTTTTTTATTTTAGTTTATTTAACAAATAAATAAAAAATTTAATTTTAATAATAATTTTGTTAGTTTTTAGTTTTTTATTTTATTTTTATTTTTTATAATATAATAAAATTATGTTAAAAAATTATTGATTTGTTCGATTTTATACTTAAAAAAAAATCATCGTACAATATATTTGATATGTATTCATATAAATTAAACCTTTTTAACAAAAAAAATTATTGGTAAAAGAAATTAAACAAAAAATGGGAATACAAAAATAAAATAAAGAAAATTCATAAAAATCTTATGGAAAAAAAAAACATTTGTAAAAAATCCTCTTATTTTTTCAAGACATTTCTATAAAAATAAAAACTTCATCGAAAAAGAAAAACATTTGTATAAAAATAAAACCTTATAAAAAAAAAACAAAAAAACATTTGTATAAAAATTATTTATCCAATATTGAAATCGTACATAGAAATTTAGCCTATGTATATATCATGAGGAAACAAGGTAATTGTTATTTATGATAAATTTATTAGGTTGCGATGTGTGTTGGGTGTTTAGCAAGTGGTCGCCGGTTCGAATGAGAGTCGATTCGTTTTTTCAAATAAAGATTTGTGTGGTAAAGCAAATGTGGAAAAAACGAAAAGAATAAAATTTTTGCTTTTTTTTTTTTTTTTTGCAAAATCTTGATCCTAAAAATACAAGAGTTAACTCTTGTAATTTTTTTTTCCACATCATCCTACGCGTTTCATTTTTTTATAATATCATACGGCATCAGTTGCTCTATTGATTCCATAAGTATAACATTTTTAGATGGGCCAGGAACACCAGCACCTGACTTTGAAAATCGATTTTTCGGCACTTTTAAACCATTATAACTTTTAATTTTGTTCTGAGATTTTGCTAACAATCACAATACATCGATAGGGAATTTAATTACCTTTCGATTGATATTACTTTTAATATAATCGGGCAGTTGGTTTGGCCAGGAGGCTGTAAACAAATTTGGACAATCCCATTTAGACCACATTTCATCGATTTATTTAAATAGGAACAAGTTGCTTCATTTTGTAATTCTATACATAGTTTGAAAGGATAAAGATTAAGCTTTAATTTAATTGTAGTTTCAGAATTTTCCGAGGAAAATCCTGGATTTTCCTTTAACATTAAAAATCACCTATTTTCATGGAATTTCAAAGGTTAGTTCCAAGTGGATCCAATACATTAATGAATCCCATATTTATCATCATTTATAATAGAGGATTGGAGACGTCTTTTGCCACTGGTACGGTGAATATATCTTAAATGGTTTAGGTATAGTAGTGTCCTAAAGTTGACTCTGTGTGGGAAATTTGAAAATATTAATTTTCCTCTCCTGAACGGCATTCCACTTGTATAACAAAGTGCTAGAACAAAAGTTTTACCATTCAATTACCTGTATCACATAGTCGAAGGCCAATGTTCGATCTTTAAAAAAACCGAATTTTCCAATTTTTCAAGATTTTGTGAAAGAAAACGTATGAAAAATATTATTTCAATAGAAATTTTTTTTTCAATCACCAATCGAAAGGTCTTATATTTTTTTAATGTTTTTGTCATACAAACATTTTTTGTAACTAGCTGGGTTTTCACAGGGTGACCCATAGAATTTTTTTTTTTTATTTAATTGCTGATCATCGGGGAATTTTGCAGGCAGAACTATAATGAATTTATGTATATGAACATTTTTTGTCATTACAGGATATGAAACTATTAGTTTTTATAAGATATCATCGGCCAAATCATTTTGATAAATGTTTCAGATTTTTAGAGTTGTTTATAAATATATTTTGAATCATTTTGCGCTCTATTATATTAGTTGTGTTGCGACTCAAAAATTACTTCTTTTTTTTTTATTCATAATAATCGATTATTTCCTATACAATATATATTTGATAATTTAAAAAAAAAATTATATATCTTTATATGATAAGATAAATTATTATTATTATTGTCAATGACGGTCCTAAAAAGTACGGTGTATGGCAAATAAAATGTTGGAGTGTACTACTCATATTTAAACCGGTTCTTAAATCTAAACATTTAAAAGGATGAAAATCTACTTAGAAAATTTTCATTAGAAAAGCATAAAGAATTTTTAGGAATCTTAACGTTGATTTGGAATTTTTTGTTCGAAAAACATTGTATATTTTATGTTGAAGAATAGAATTTATTCGCAGGTGTGAAATAATATATAATTATAAACTGAACGCCCCATCCATATAATGGTGAGGACCGGATCTGATTATTTTGTTATCGCAAATATCGTTTTTTTTTTCCTTGTTATAAAATATCATTTCCAATTGATAATAAATTAACAACCTCTCTTAAAAGGTAGTAAATTTTAATTCCGTTTATTAAATATTATATTGTATTAAAATACAATAAGTTTATAATTTTTTGTAGAACTTAAACGTGTTTATAAGTGGGTTGTTTATATACAATATTTAGAGAGTGTAATTCTAATAATTTAAATTTAAATAAAATTAGCAATAAATAAATAATAATATATATTAATATAAAATGCCGGCATTAAAATATCAAAATAATAATAATAATAATAGTAATGAACATAAAAGTATTGATGATTTATTAGAAAATGAACAAAGTAAAATTTATTTTTATCAAAAATAAAAGCAATTTAAAAAAAATACTTTCTTTTCCTATTGTTTTTTTTTTCGTAATGTACACTATCTAATTATTTATTATATAGAACCAGCTTTAATTCATCGTATTTTATTAAATCAACCATTTCGAGTAATTGTTATATTATTAATTGTGGCGATACCAATACCGATATTAATTTATATGATAACATTTTCAAAAGAATTATTTTCTAATGCATCACCAGATACATTCAATGGAACATGTGGACATTTCGAACAATATCATATTCCGTGTGGACCAAATGTAAAGACGGGGATGGATTTGCATTTAATTATACTATAACACAAAGATTGTTTGTTGTATTTTTTAGTACTATAAAAAGTTCCATTTTCTTTCTAGAATATCAGTAGTGAAAATTGTATTCGTTTACATTGTTGTTATTCACCAACAACGGGATGTTATCATTTTTGGCCATCACGATACCAATATTCTATTATTGATTCTACTACTACTACAATATCGGAAATGAAAACAATAATGCAATTAAATCCATTGCGTGCACAAACACCATTTGGGGCTGTTTCAATAAAAGGATTAAATTTTATAATAAAAGAATTATCTAATGAACGTATAAAAATGGAATTTAATCAATTTATTATTTCATCGTCCATCATCGATAATGGTGATGATGATAATACGGGGAATTCGAATCTTAATAATTTACCATTTTATGATTATACCATTGATAGACATTATTTAATGATTGATATTTTTAATAGAGAAAATAAAGCTATAAAATATTTAACATCGTCTCGTGGTCCACTGATTGCAAGTCGTTCACAATTTGAATGGACCGTTTATTTAGAATCAAACATAATATTTGATTTAAATGATTTTCTTATGGAACAAAGACCATATCGTAAAAAATTATATTTGGCCAATGAAAAACAAATGTATTCACCATTTATTATTACATACAGTAATATTTGAAATTTATTTATATATATCGCGGATAGTATTTCGTATTAAAAATTATCTGTTTTTTTTTTTTAATGTTTTATTTTAAGATAATTTAACGGATACATTTCACGGAATAATTGTTGATGCATCAAGTCCAATTGAAATGGAAATAACTGAATCATCGTTAATCGTATTTCGTACATTAAATAGTATAAATTTTAGTGTAGAATTATTAATTGGACCAACATTAAGTGATATACATCGTCAATTGGAAGAACGACGACGACGAGGCACGATACAAGATGATTCTAATGATTTTGCATCAAATACAATACATTTCGAAATGATTCCATATTGGAGTTTTGGAATACATATTTGTTCAATGGAAATGCAAACAAATCTTACCGAAATAATTTCACAAATCATAACATTTATAAATGTTACCCAAGAAAATCAAATACCATTTGATTCACATTGTATCAATCAATATTTATGGAAAATTAAAGACATGGAAATAACCGACGATAACCAAGATTGGAATGATCTACAAATGGTATTCGAACAATTACATGAATATGATAAAAAAATTCTATTAACAATGTTTCCACAAGTATATAATTTGAAATTTTTTTTTTATCTATTTATATACTGCGATTTCAATATATATTATTATTATTTCAATTCATAAAATATTTACAAATATAGATTGGAATTAACACAACGGATAACAATTATTTATATTCAATAGCTCAATTAGAAAATTTATTATTATTAAATGGAAATGGATGGGCCGCATATTTAGGAATACAAAATGATCAAAGTATTGCGTATATTGATTGGACAACACAAAGCAATCAATTAACATTGGAAACATTTTTACGTGAACAATTTTTACAACCAAAAGAATTGATTGATTTACCCATTGATGGCTATTTACTGGAAAACAATTGTCTATTAGATGAAACTAAAAATTTAAGTAAATCATTACCAATACAGAATTTTCCATATCAATTTGAGGTAAATATCGCATTTAAGTATCAAAAGAATTTCCTGTAAAAGCCATTGCCATTATTACCATTTTCTTGTACCCTAAGCAAAACAGAATTTGCTTCTTCTGTTTGCCTTAAACAAAAATAACGTTGTTTTGCTAATATCAAAGAATTATATAATTTACAGTTATAATAAAATGTTCATATAATAAGAATTAAATAATCAACATAACATTTTCACTCTTACACAATTACACAAAAAACAAAATTATACAATATAAATACAATATGAATTCCAATTTTACAGAATTTAAAATCGGAATTAGAATATTTAGTACCACCGACAACATTACGAGCACCGGAATTATCAAATGCCACCCAACTATTATTTTCAATATTACAAAGTTATAATCGAATGCCATTTAAATATTTACAATATATGCATCGATTGGACAATGCAAAACGTTTTAAAATAATCACAAATTATAATATGAATAGTGATACAGCAACATTGGCTAAACAATTTAATAGTACATGGCAAGGTTTACATATGGCTGTTATAAATTTAATAAGTGAATCGATGTCTGGAATACGTTTAAATGGTGCAGCAGTTTGTGGTAATACTAATTTTCAAAATCCCCTAATAAATACAATTCTGGTTGATGAAGAACTTTGTATACGTTGGTATCAATTCGCTTCAATATCACCGATTTTTTATGTAACCGATGATCGTTCACCCGATAAATTTTCTCTGACCGCTATGAAAACAATGATAACAGCATGTTCAAGGTATATATTGTCAAATTTATATATTCTAGTACATTCATATTAATTTTTATTAAACATCCTCCAGACGTTATCAATTATTGGCATATTTTAATACAATTTCTAATTCAATTGGAAAAAGTAATTATATAATAAGACCAATGTTTTATGACAATCATACGTTACTCAATCATTCACCGGATATGTATAAACAACAATTTTTATTAGGTGATGCATTACTTGTTGCACCGGTTATATTGCCAAAGGTTACAGAGGTATTTAGATATATAACGATTTCTATATAATAATTGCAGAAATTCTTTTACACTTTTTACACTGATCTTACACCATATATAATTATATTATATACAATTTATAGAAATTAATATATTTTCCGGTAAAATATTTTGAATTATGGGGTGGTATACCAATGGAAATTGGATGGAATAAATTTTCGGTTGTTCTTTCTGATTTACCATTATTTATAAAAGCTGGTAAAATTGTACCATTACATAACAGTACGGTATGGAAAAAAAAATATATAAAAATTCGTAAATGTATAAAACAAATATAAAATACATATTTCTTTTAATTTTCTCTATATATAGACAACATTAACTGCTGAAGAATCACGTAAAATGCCATTGATATTAATTATTGCATTAAATTGTAGTAGTTTGGATGAGATTGAACAACGGGATTGTTTTGCATTTGGTGAATTTTCTTTATCGGAAACATTTAATTGGGAATTTATTGCTGATGCTGATAAGGTAACATTTAAATATATCGGGACCTTGCATTGATAATGTCGATTTAGATAACGTATGGCGTAATTAGCGTTGTGTGCATCGGAGCACACCGTGCACATGTTCTTTTTTTTTTGTCTGTCATTACTCTATAAATTTCAGTATATGTCATTTCATTGAAGTGTATACAACAAACATTTTTTTTGCATCGAATATGTCGAAACACATGCCTGAAAAAGTTGTTTTTACAGGGAAGTTTAATAACTTTCTTTAATTTGAAGAAAACCGCTGCTGATAGTTATCGATTGTTGGTAGAAGCTTACGGTGAACATGCTCCAACTCAAAAACTTGTGAACGGTGGTTTGCACGCTTCAGAAGTGGTGATTTTGAAGTGGAATATAAAGAACGGGCAGGTGAGCCAAAAAAATTTGAAGACGAAGAATTGCAGGCATTGTTGGATGAAAATTCGTGTCGAACGCAACAAGAGCTTGTTGCATTAGAGTTGAATGTAGATGCCTCTACCATTTCTAGACGATTGCATTCAATGGGAAAGATCAGAAAGCTAGGAAAATGGGTCCCACATCAACTGAATGAAAATCATCTAAAACCACGAATCGATGCATGCCATAAACTTGCCTTGCCGAGCACAAAAAACATAGTTTTTTGCGTCGAATTGTCACTGGCGATGAAAAGTGGGTGTATTACGACAATCCTAAACGTAAAGCATCATATGTTGATCCCGGCCAACCATCAACTTCACAATCAAAACGCTATAATCATTGTCAGAAGCTTATGCTGTGCATTTGGTGGGATCAGAAGGGTGTCGTGAATTGAATGAGCTGTTAAAACCGAATGAAACGGTTACATCGGATCGCTACCGACGACGACAGCTGGGCGAATTGGCAAAGAAATTGAACGAAAAATGACCATTGATAGTTCGAAAACACCATGACAATGCTAGACCACATATCGTGCAAACATCGTTAAGGAAAAAATAAAGAGGCTTGGTTGGGATCATCTTGATCATTCACAATGTACTCAATCAATCATTTTGTTATACAAATAAATGCCATTTTCAAGCCAAAAACTCGACATTAGTAATGCAGGGTCCCAATATATATAATTATAATTTCCCTTTGTTAAAGATTAATTTTATTATATGATTATGATTTATAGTTAACAATAAAGGCAATAAATTCTAATGATGATGATCAAAATTCTGAAGCAACTTTATGTGATAGTAATTTTAATATTGAAACACAAAAAATTATGCATTTAAGAATTTATGGATTATTATTAAATAATGAAAATAATCATCATGAAGTTCTTCGATTAACTATTGATTTTGATGCATGCGATGAAGAAATGATATTAAAAAATGAACATTTAATTTATTATGAAGATCATATAGGGCGGCGGTGATTTTAGAAAACCTTTTCGATATTTGGATTATAATTATTTAATTTATATCGAATTAATTATATGTTTAAAATTTTAGCGAGTATATAAATAATAAATAAAATATTTTAAAAACACTGTTTTTCTTTGTAACAAACTTTTTGAATTTAAAAAACTTATAATGCACTTTATATTATTATACGGTAGTAAAACTGCGGTCGACAGGGACTAATAATAAATACTCGTCCCTATCGAATTTCTATATAAAAGGATAAATTGGTAATTTTAATTTGTTACATATTTTAATCCTTACATATATAATCAATAAAGGATTATTCAAATTACTGTTAATATACAACGAAAATGAATTTCTAATTAATTAATATTCTAAAAAATAAAATATCCGCTTAAAAAAAAAATCTTCTTTTCTTTTTTATAAATACATTTTATTTCATTTCATTTTATTTTTATGTTTTGTAAATTATAAATAAATTTGTTTTGAAAATAATATAAATTCTATTTCATTTTGTTTTTTTTTTATTAATTTTAATTGTCTCTTAAAAAATATATATATATTATTTATTATAAGGAATATTTAATATATATATAAATTATATTAATTATTTATGAAATTAAAAAAAAAAAAAATAGCACATTTTATGATTTCAATATAAATCTTACAAAACCAAATAAATGGAAAAAAAATAATAAAAATAATAATAATAATAATAATCAAATAATATAATAAACTAAAAAAAAAGGCACAAAACAATTAGAAAAATATATATATAAAATATATAGAATTTTTATTTTTTATTATTATATATCTCTGCGTGTGATTTTTATATCGGAATTCGCGGCGATTTTGATGATGGAATATGAGGGAATGTTTTTTTTATTTTTATTATTTAACTGACTTATTTTTAATATTGAAAAAAAAAAAAATTAAAAAATTACTCAAATATATATTAAGTACACGCTATAATTCCATTTTGTTTGTTTTTTTTTTTATATATTTACGATTTTCTAATAAAATGGCATAATAAATATTAATTTTTTTGTTTTAATATCAATAATATATATATTTGGAATTTATTAATTAATTAATTAATTAATAAAATATATATATTAGAAAAGAGAGAATTGTATATATAAAATATATTTTGAAATAAATAATATATGAAAGAAAAAAAAAATCGACATTTTTACAAGATTGGTTCTTGGTGATTTAATATATTTAAATATTTTTTATATTGTATTGATTAAATAATAATTAATTAATTAATGGAGTGTCTCGCACGATATCTCTGATAAAATATTATATTAAAAAAAAAAAAAAATAATAATAAACAAAATTTTTTACATATGTCTGGTATTACCAAAATTAATACCACTTTGTGTGGCACCTTTATTTGAACCATACTGAAGTGAGATCACATTTTGTCCGGCACGTAATTGTTCATCACTAAAGTTACGAACATTTTTATCAGCTTCTTTTGGTCCAATCGATGATTTTCCATAATTACCAGCCTAAAATATAATGGTGTGTAGAAAAAAAAAAACAAAAATGTTAATTTACCAGAAAAATTTTATATTTACATATCGGACACATTTTTTAAACGCATTTACCTTACGACCCAACGATTGTAAACAAATAACAACTGAATTTAAATTTTGTCTTTCCCATAAATCAACACTTTGGAAGGTTTCTTGAGTGGGTACACCAAATGCTTTTGCTGATTCAAGGAAAGCTGGATATATTGAATTAAAAAAAAAGGAAAAATGAATAACAAAATATAAGTGTGTTATTTAAAAACCTATAAATTGTTCGGTGGATTGAAAAATGCAATATAAAAAACAAAAAAAAACATTTTATTATTTTTTTTACCTGTTATATTTTCCATACATTTAAATGCCATTGTACTGGTATTTACTTTTCGTATCCTACCTGGTTCAATGCAATTAATTAATTTACATAAAAGAACACCATCTTTTAATACCTCAAAGAAATTATCCATATCACCACTGGTATTACTTGGTTCACCGGTAATTTCTTTAATCCATTCTAAACATTCAGCGGCTAATTCATCGCTGTATTTTGAATTAATCTGTAATAAGAAAAAAAAAAAATTAAGATATTAATTAAACATCATAAGAAAAATTAATTATTTGTATAAAAATTTATAATGATTATAGTTAAAATATATAAGTGCGTAGTTGAATCCGAGTCTATTGTTTTTTAGAGATTAGAGATGCACCCATATCCCCGCTATATAGAAGACAATCATAAATGTTTAACAAACGCAGATATAGGGCGAATATAAACTTTTGAATAATATAATAATAATAATAAAAAAAATGCTTAAGAAATTTTATCATATATGTACATATATAGTTTTTTTTTCTTTTGTATAACAATAATATAAGTTATGATATAATTCAAGTGTAATAATAACCAATAAAATATTTTTATTATATCTATCATAATAATAATAATACAAATATAACGTGCGGATTAAATAATCTATATATAAAAAGATACGCAGTGTATTATAGGTTTCCTGTTAATTATATATGGGACAGTCAAATACTTCAAAAATTCGGAACTGATCAAAACAGAATTGAAATCATTACCTGGCGGTTTAATTGTTAAAATATATAATGATTTGTATTCTATGATTCAAATTTTAACAATTATGGAATAAAACAAATTGTTGAAGCTTTGGACGCGAAGTCACATCGCGGCTTATGTTGCGAAAATGAATCGATTTAAATTATAAAAAAAACATTGTTAATGGGATATTTGCCATAAGATTTCCTCATCAATTTTGTTATCAATACAAATGGTAATCAGAAGGAGCAAGGTCTGGAAAGTACGGGGGGTGATCAAGTTGATCCCAACCGAGCCTCTTCATTTTTTCCTTAACGATGTTTGCACGATGTGGTCTGGTATTGTCATCGTGCATTAAAACTTTGTGCTTTGAGTTGATTTTCATTCAGTTGATGTGGGACCCATTTTCTTAGCTTTCTGATCTTTCCCATTGAATGCAAACGCCTAGAAATGGTAGAGGCATCTACATTCAACTCTAATGCAAGCTCTTATTGTGATCCACAAGAATTTTCATCCAACAATGCCTGCAATTCTTCGCCTTCAAATTTTTTTGGCTGACCTGGCGGTTCTTTATCTTTATATTTCTTCTGAAGCGTGCAAACCACCGTTCATAAGTTTTTGAGTTGGAGCATGTTCACCGTAAGCTTCTACCAACAATCGATAACTATCAGCAGCGGTTTTCTTCAAATTAAAGAAAGTTATTAAACTTCCCTGTAAAAACAACTTTTTCAGGCATGTGTTTCGACATATTCGATGCAAAAAAAATGTTTGTTGTATACACTTCAATGAAATGGCATGTACTGAAATTTATAGAGTAATGTCAGACAAAGCTCCGATGCACACAACGCTAATTACGCCTTATGTTATCTAAATCGACATTCGACATTATCAATGCAAGGTCCCAATAATATAAATATGAGATATTATAAGATAGTATATTTATTATTTGTAAAGTATAGTACATAAAAAAATATGATGATGACCGCACAATAATATATAAATTATAAATTATTATACAAATAAATATAATTTTATATACAGTAAAGGTGATAAATTGATGTATTTTTATATTTAATATCTATACATATAGTATATTTATTCACATGACTATTTGAAAAAAATTGTTTTTTAATTTATAAAATTATATATACGATTATGTATTTTAATTCCATATATTATATTAGATTTTTTAATTTCACATTTCGGTCGATAGACGCTATATAATTTCTATATTTGTGTTGATAAAGACTACAAAATTTAAATATATAGAAACAATTAATTCTATATCTCATGTAATATATTTGAATTTAAATTCTATGGAAGTTTTTATAAATATCTTTCAATTTTTAACAAAAAAAAAATGATAATAATTTTTTGCAATATCCTCAAAACGACCGCCTAAAAAAGCATTATTTCAAATATAACGCTATCATCATCGTAATATAATATATTTATAATCATAAAAAACATTTACCACAATTTCGTTAACATAAAATTAAATATATGTGGTCATAAAAAAATATGATTCATATCCTTTTTTAAAATAATTACATAATTTATTGCTGGTTGTTATTTAATTATATACATATACAAAACTGTTAATAACACAAAATATATATTTGATTAAAAATTTAGAATCAACGTCGAATCGCTCTACATACATCATAATTAAAAGTGATTAAATTAATTTCAAACTAGTGCTAAATTAGTCTTAAATAATGCCGCAGGACCCCGACCCATATTTGAATCTCAAAAATAGAAATCAAAATGTTATTATATCTTGAACAAAACTGTATAAATATATATATTTATATGATGCGATCGCATGAGAAATAATCAGGTCATTTATTAATTTCATTTTAATTTAATCAAATAAAAATTTATTTGTATATATGATCGCATTGCAGATATGATTAACAAAAATCAAATCAAAAGTCACAATTATATATATATACTTATATAAATGAAATGAAGTACATAAATAAAACTTTAAATCGATTTCATTTATTATAAAATAAAAAAAAAATTTATTTATACAGTCAATATATAAAATACGTAACCGCACACGAAAGTTTATAACCATATTAAGAGAATTAACGCACAAAAACATACCTTTTAAGGTAAAACAATTTATTATTTTAGACTTATAAAAAAAAATATGTTTATATAACTGTTTTTATTTGCATTTTTAAATATTATAAAGGACTTATTATGTATTTAGTAAAGTGTCTTTATATAGATTTTGATTGTTGCATTTTATGCGAATTTTTTTTGTTAATACAATATTGAACAAAAATAACATAACGTTTTCGATCCAACTTTGATGGTCCTTGTTTGTGATCGCAATTTAGTTGAAATTTTGGTTTCAAACAATTGTTTTATCATTTTATTTTCAAATTTTCCATTAGTAAAAAAACTTTCTACTTAAACGATTTTATTCAGAAATGAATTTTTAATGATTTTCTATTAATTAGAATATTTTCTACTTAAAGAATTTCATTCAGAAAGAGATATTAAAATGATTTTCCATTAGTAAAAAACTTTCTACTTTAAGAATTTCGTTAAGAATGCGATTTTTAATGATTTTTTATTAGCAGAAAATTTTCTAGTCAAAGAATTTTGTTCAGAAATGGATTTTGAATGATTTTCTATCAGTAAAAAACTTTCTACTTAAAGAATTTTATTCAGAATCGATTTTGAATGATTTTCTATCAATAAAAAGTATTCTACATAAAGATAATTAAAGGATAACCCCTTTTTTTTAATAATCAATTTCCTATTTTTCCAATGATGAATCCAATATAAACAACATATATAATAACATATGCTATATATGTGTGCATGTAATATTTATAAAAGCAATGAAATGATATAAGATTACACCACGATATAACTATATAAAAAAAAAAAAAATCGCATATTAAATGGCAAAAATTGAAGGTTTTCTTCATCATTATATAATAATATAATAATAAATATATTTTCTATAATAAAATATTCAAAACAAACTAAAAAAAACGGCATATGTTTTGTTTTCAATATCATGAATGGAATTGAATTTTTTTATTTTTTTTTTTCATAAAAGGAAATAATAATAATATATAAGATTAAAAAAATTATATTATTATATCTAAACACAAAAACCAGTCACAAAATGTACATATATTTACAAAAAATTGCGGCGGCCATCAGGTCATAGATAGATATGTAATAATGTTTTATTGGTAATCGCCTTATATATTCAATTATTCATACCACCGGTTGTTGTTTAGTCGTCGTATATATTAATTAAAATATATATTCATATATAGAAGAAGAAAAAAAAAAATCCTTTTATAAGCATATAAAACTTTCCGTTTCGTTTTGGAAAACTAAAAACAAAAAATAAAAATGTTTGGACTGTTGGATTTTTTTTTTCACCTGTCTTCATATACGAATCATACAAAGATTATGAGTTTTTATCGACCAAAGTGCAGTAAAATTTTGTCATTTGTTTCCTCACTCACTTTTGGTTATGTCTTCATATAGTTTTTATAATTGGAAACTACTTTTAAATAGATGAAATTTCCAACAAAAAGGTTTTTTTTTAATGACTTGGTTTCAAGATTAGGTAAATTTTTTTACTATACTTTCATGTGGAAATTTGCCGATTTTTTTTTTGTTAATCTTAATGAGTTATTTTAAATATAATTGCTTTAAGATATTTTGATAATAAGATATTTTTTGTAAAGATAAATTCTTGAAATGTGGTTATAGAATTTTTGGGTATCAAATGGAAAAAAAAATTGCATTCTCTCAATTTTTTTACTGATCCCATATTCAACGCTCCCGAAACAAATCCAAAGGTGTTTCCAGCGACATTATTACTTTTATATTAAAATTTAATTTGTAAATTATTTTATTATAGTTTTTTTTTCTTAATCATTTTGGGGTTTTTTGTTTTATTTTGTGTAAGTATAAGCTAAAGCCTATAATTAAATTGTTTTTCAGAATGTATTATTGTAAATTTTTTATATAAATATTTTTTTTTATATAAACGCAGACTAGTTGGATTCGCGTTCGAGTTAATCAATGATTGTTTTTTTGTTATCACTAATAATGATTTTTTTTTTTATTTATACATACAAATAAAGTTAATGTAAAGTAAATTTATTTAATAAACGTCGTTATTTTCTTATCTCAATCAAGTCTAATAAATAAATTTACACCTATGGAATGTTTTTCATAATCTAATTTTTTTTATATATAATAAATATATGTATAGTTCATTATACTTCATTATATATAGTGATAAATATAAGTTGATTATGATATATTTGCGATATATTTATCATATCATATATATGTTATATATATATAGTTAAATATCATAAAAAAAATTGTATTTCAAAATATTTAACAATAATTTTATTATTATAGATATAGAGGAGTTTATAGTTTTATTATAAAATGCGATGTTTGGTAATAGTTCACATTTTAGCTTTTTAAGAAATAAATAACACTTCTCTGTGAAAAGCAATTTCTCTATCTAAAATATATTCAAATAATAACAAAAAAAATCTTCCAATGTTTTTAATTCACATCACTTTAAGTGGCTTTCATATGAATTTTCCCCAGAGATCTTTAATGTTTAACATAAATATAAAACATATTTTTAAATGTAAAATTATATTGAAAATATAAGACAAATTAAAAAAAATTGTAATCTTTCCGAACAAGTAAAACAATTTTTGAACGAATTGAAGACTATATACCGATAGAAATAGGTAAAGTTCCATATGGTCTTTATACGGATAAAACAATGATTTTAAAGTATAAGTTAGATTGAAAATGTAATAATTTGATAAAAATTGTCAATACACCCAAGCATTTTCCAAGTGAACCAATCAATTTTTAAATATCATTTTAATAAATATACTTTTTAATATAATATATATATACTTTTAGTTTTGCGATTATAACAACACATTTTTATTCATAACCAAAATATTTATTTAATGTTTTTATATGTTTTTTTTTTCTTTCTTTAAATATTTTTTTTATAATAATTTCATTATCTTTATAATATACAAAATACAAAAATACAAATAGTATAATGTCATAGTTAGTTACATTATTTATAGCAATAGTCACCATATATGGAATATAACATTTTTGAAATGTTACCCAACATTCGCAATCTCACAAATATATTCATATAATAATAATAATAATATATATATTGTATGGTTTTTTTTTTCTTCGGTATATATATTTTTAGATAAGTTATCAAGTTACAAAACAAAATTATGACATAAGCTTTTATTTTTTATATATATATATATAATATATATATTTGTATATGCGGTTGCAAAAATGATTAAATAAAATTTTTTTTAGTGTTTATTGAAAATATAATGATGATATTTATATATATATAAGGAAGGATAGAAAACCCATTGAATATTATATTATTAAAAATTAAAAGAATAATTAATTTTAATATGAATTAAAAAAAATTCTCTCTATATATAAATTTTATTAAAAAATTTTTTAGCGTAATAAATTAATTCTTTCTTTGTTGGGGGACAAAAAAAAACAAAAAATAGAAGAGAACAGAAAAAAAATTGTAACAATTTTATTTATTAAAAAACATCAATTAAAATTGTTGTATAAAAAAATTTATATTTATATCAAAACACCAAACCACATTTAGTAATAATATAAATTCATATCATATATAATATATTTATTGTATTTCAATTATATTAAAAATGTGTACTTACAAAATTGTAAATATATTTATTTTTTTTTTTTATATATGAATAAAAATTAGGTCGAGCGCGATATTTATATATATATATATTAAAAGTAATTAAAGTAAAATGAATTACATCAATAATATACTGGTTTATTATTATTATTATTATTATTTCATGCATATATGAATGAATATACGACGAGAAGAAAAAACATAAAATAATCATCTGACATTGAAAATCGATTTATTTCTGTTTTACAATCGATGAATATATTATATAAATCGCATTTATTATTATATTATATTTATCACACCCCAGAAAAAAAAAATTATTCACTTCTTTTATCAATATATATATATGGATATTGATAACACTATAAGAATATATACGCTTTTAGATATTATAAACGAAGACATAGAGAGAGATTGGGGATTGATTGAATTTTTTTTTTTAATTAACAATCACGTTTAATTTATATATTATTATTGCAAAATTCAGTATACCGACAAAAATGTCTGTAAATTTAGCTATATTTAATGCATTTCTTTTTAGACTCCGTATAACGATTGTGTAATATAAGTATAAGTGGTGAGAAATTATCATTATAGTTCGGTTAAATTAACTGTTTTGTAATAGACAAGTATCAAATTGAAAAAATGTGATATTTAAGGTTCTATACCGAATTGCTCCTATGGATCAACCACATATTCTGCAGAAACTTATCAAAAACGTTGAATCTATTCTTCATCTATAGCATATAATAAAATTTCAAGTCGCTAGCATTACGGAAAAATTCATAAATCTCATTTTCCTGCAATCAGAATATTGAGAAAAATCGAAAATTTCATTTTTTTTTTGCAAAGAAAACGACAAAAAAAAAATGCAAAAATGTTAATAATTAAAAATAAATAAAAATTCTAACACGAAATTTTGGGGTCGTGGGTTCGAATCCTACTGAATGCATAAAATATGATTTGTGTTTTCGGTTATTTTTCGAATCTGAATTTTAACCCCGAGTTGTATTTTCCGCTTGCGGTTGGTCGTACGGCTAATTACCGACACCGTAAAAGCCACAAATTAAGAAACTAACAACAGAATTGGCTGTTGTTGGACGCTAACACCAGATTGTTGGTTCTATAGCGAAAAATTAATTTTATTTTTTATTTATTTTTCCTTGTAAAAAAATCCATTTTTATAGAATATTTTTAAGGCAATCCTCATGATTCCTTAGGATGTTGGTTCAAAGATGTTCCCGCAGACACTTAAATTGGTGTACATTTTTTTTATCAATCGATTTATCATATTTTGGAGAGATTATAAACTTTTATATATGTTTTAAAGATGATTATATCTATGAAAAAAAAAAATGATGCGAATGAAATATTTTTGGGATTATAGAAAATGGGTTATTTGAGCAATATCTTGACAATGATCAGTGATAGAATTACCTACCAAATCTGCTGAACTCGAAAGGTAGAATAAGTAGTAAGAAATTTGTAACTATATATAGTGCGGTTAAATTATCTTTTGCAATTTCATTACGCATTGGAAAAATGTGATTTTCAAGGTTCTTTCAAATTGCTAAATATGCGCGGATCAGTTACAATAAACTGAAACTTACCAAAAAAAAAAAAAACGTTGAATCTATCATTCAACTATATACCATATAATAAAATTTTAATTTTTTTTATCATAGCGGAAAGCTTCAGAAATCTCATTTTCCATAACATTCAGATTTGGGTAAAAAATAATAAAAATTAATTTCATTTTTTCTTACAAAGAATAAAGACAAAGTAATGGCAAACGATAATAATAAATATTTTGCATTTTATTTAATTTTTCATATGCAAAAAATCCATTTGTATATAGGTTTTTATAGGTAATTCTCATCTGATTCCTGTATTGAATACAGGCGATGCCCCAGGATATTTATTAAGCAGATATAAATCGCAGTGCAGAATTTTATTATCATAGAGATTGGAAGTTATACACTTATTTTTTTAAGATGATTATATATCAATATATGAAAAACAACTTATAGATGACATATTGATATATATATAGATATTATACGTAACCTATCTACACCTTATTGTTTACGTGCAAATGTATATAGTTTTTTCTTTACAAGCGTAGATCCATATAACAGAGGTATTGTTCCTTTTTAGGTATTGGCCTATTTGTTAGATTTGTTATTTTTTTTTTACATTATTATTATATTTGATGAGATTAATAATTTTTCACCATTAAATATTGGTAAAAGGAAAAATATTACATTTATATATAGGAGAAGAGAATTTCAATTTCAAATTGATTTAAATTATAATTTTAATTATAAAATCATATATCAATCATACTTATTAAGTATGTAAATGCTATTCATCATATATAAACGCCAACACTTTTTAATGTTTAAATTTATATAGTAATATGAGCAGCGCATAGGTGTTAAGATTTTAGTATATTATTATTCATAATTAATATAAATATATTAACATATGAATAAATAAAATGTATAAATATAAAATAGAAATGACTTAATTATTTTTGAAGATTATTTTTTTTCTACAACAAACAAATATACATGTGTCAATGACACCTAGCTTAATATACGCATACAAAATACAATTTAATATAGAAATTATGAATATAGAATATAATGAAATTTAAGTATGCAACGGTAAAAATATTAACGAATGAAAATAAAATAATAAAAATTCAAATACCGGTGGAATTCAGTCGTTTTTTTTTATTTTTTTGCTTTATTGTTAAATATTATTAATAATTAACTACTCAAATATATTTATTTAACATTATATCTTTTATACTATATAAGATTAAAATCATTTAATAAATTTTATTATACAATTTAACAGTAAATTATAAATTAATAATAAACTATAAACAAACAACCAAAAAATTTTATTATAAACACAAATTAAAAAAAAAAAAAAAAAAAACAGAACTCTGCAAATTATTAAACTAATAATAATTATTGTTTTTGGTTATTTATTTTTTTTTGGAAAATATACTTTATAAAAAACAACATAATTGCGAAACCAAAAAGAAAAAAAATGCGAATAATATAAATTTTTAATTTTTTTTTTTTATAAACAAATAAATAATTAACAAGAGAAGGAAATAAAATGTTAATTCAGGTATATTTTCAAAAGCAAAACGGTATAATAATTTTATTTACTTTTTTTATATTTGCAGTTTGGTTATTGTTACCAAAAATTAAAAAAATTTCTATTAATATATTTCAATGAAATTATATATACAAATACAAATATATAATATAAAAAAGAAAGAATTGAATAAAATATATAATTAAATAATTATTAAATGTTATTTTCCATATATTGATATCGTAAATATTATATTTTTTTTTTTTGCTTAAGAATGCGTGTGTTTAAATTAAATTAATTGCATAATTTTGTATATTGCTGATTAGTCAACATGATAATAATAATATAAAATTTTTAATTAATAATTGATATCAAAATGAATATATTTCTTCATATTATATTTTCTTTATATATACTTCATCAATTTTACAATTTACAGAAATAGGTATAAAATATAAAACGATTTTAAATTAATTAATTAATTTAATTAATTTTTCGCTATAGAACCAACAATCTGGTTTTAGCGTCAAACAACAGCCAATTCTGTTGTTAGTGTTTCTTAATTTGGGGCTTTTACGGTGTCGGTAATTAGCCGTACGACCAACCGCAAGCGGAAAATAAAACACTGTATTAAAATTCAGATTCGAAAAATAACCGAAAACACAAAACATATTTTATGCATTCAGTAGGATTCGAAACCACAACCCCAAAATATTTCGTGTTAGAATTTTAGGTTGGCGTTTTTAACATTTACTCTGTGGTGGTGTTGTATTTAATAAACGATTTTAAATAATAAATAATAAATTCCGATGAATACAAAGAAAACATTAGACGTTTTACAAACTGATAATTGGTTTTTGTGTCCGATAACAAACATTTTCGTTCTATTGTTGTTATTTTATAAGGAGTTGGAAAAGTTGATTCGGATGGTATATATATAATAAATCATCAATTGAAAAGTGTGAAATTTATTAAGAAAATGGAATCAAAATTATAGGAATATTCAACTTTTCTTCTACCATAATCTTTATCGAATATGTATATGTATATAAAATATACAAAAAAAAAAAGAGAAAATTCTATACGTACCCATTCATTATATAAATATATATATACATAAATTAAAAAAAAATCGATAAGATATTTCCTATATATCTTAAATGTTCGCATACACAATTTGATTCGATTATATACGATATGGTATCTATATTTTATTTATAGGTGTAGATTTTAATCAATAAAATTGTGTATTTGTTACCGAACCGCATTCGCATAATAATATTTAAAATATTATTATAAAAAGGATTTTTTATAAGACCAAAATACAGAGCGTTATAAAGTGGCGCTTTATTTTGTTTTAGAAGGATTAAAATATGGGGCGCCAACTGCATTTAGTATTTATTATAGAATTTCTGTTATTAATTTTTTTTTTTTTTAAATTTGTGACTTTTACAGTGTCAGTAATTAGCCGTACGACGACCGCAACCTCAAGGGGAAAATATGCAACTCTGTGTTAAAAAACAGATAACGGTAATATTTTACCGTTATAACAGATATTTTATGTATTCAGTTGGATTCGTACCCAAAACACGAACCCAAAAATTTTGTAAAAAATTTAGATTGGCATTTTTATCATTTATACACCATACAGAGTCACATTTATTATATTAATCTGCTAATCTGTTGAACTGAAAATGCTAAATATATGGAAAATTGTTTCACAAAATTCAATACAAAAAATTTTTACAGTTTAGCTCTGTTCGAAAATAGCAAATTCTTTGTCTATATGTTTTATGCAAAATATTTTTTCCAATATGATATTTAATTATTTATAATATTGATTTTCATTTAATATATATATAGTAGAGATCGCAATATATAAAACACATATTTTTTTTTTTTTTGTTATACTATATGTCGATCATTTTTTATAGTTTTTAACCACCTCACCTTGTCCTACACTCCATATATAATCTTTAAATGATTTCCATATATGAATTCGCATTTTATATAATATAGTGTTGCTGTTGTTGTTGTCGTATATATGAATTACAAACTAAGCCCAATGATGAATCATAAATATAGATAAATTTTAACAAAAAAAATATTATAAAACATATTGTTAATTTCTTTGCAAAGTTTTCTAAATATGGAAATCTCTCTATTTGGAATTACATATATATATTAATGGATCATGTATATTACAAATAAAAACATATATAGTTAAGTGTATATACTTATAAATATTTTCTTATACAACTTATACAGAAATAAACTGTCATTGAATTTATTTTAACACATTAAAAAAAATCATATCTAATTAAAACAAAAAGTATATTTTTTTATTAATATGTATATATGAATTTTAATTCGCCGCTGCAGTCGAAAAAAATAAAAATATGATAAATACCAAATGTTTATTGAATAAAAATAACCAATTGACAGCACATATCACATGCTTATAATTTTATGCGATATGCGATGATGATTATTGATTATTAATCATATAATAATTATATATTTATGATTTTATTTTCTTAATAATTTTTTTTTTTTTTGGTTTTGTATTTTTATGATGATGAATTTTCTTTTAACTTTAATTTTTTATATATATATATATATGGTAAAAATTTAATCATCACACAAGGCAAGTCAATACGCACGCATATATATTTATTTAGTAATATTAGATATATTTAATAATGACATCATATCTGTGATTACTCTATTATTATTGTGTGTTGTTCGTATATTCATAATTCATATATAGGGAGTATATTCATAATATATATATGTATAATATAATATCATATACATATTGACAACGCGATAATCAACATAAAATATTTTAAATATAAAAATTTTTTGGTGAATGAAATACGATTCGATTATATATAGGAAACTATTTGATGATGATATTTGATGGATTCATATTTTACTAAAATAATATAAATATACTTAAGAGAAAAGAATATTTAAGCTAAAAAAACAACACTGTTTTGACATAGATAACTTATAAATGTTTTAGGTAAATCACAACAGCGATTCGATTTATGATTTCATCTTCCGAATGCCTATCAACTTCCGAATGCCTATCTTGTTGGGAAATTCTTTTAATATTATATATTCTAAAGTTTTCAATTTTCTAAATGGCGAATTTCTACGTGTACAATGTACAATTTTGTAAATTATCTAAATCTATGTATTGTATATAGTTCTAAAGGAAATTCTTTACAAAAAAATGGAAATTCCGAATAAAAGTGACTAAAACAAATTCTGTATGATTTTGTAAACGAAATTCTGTTTAATTTTCTCAAGGAAATTCTGTTTAATTTTCTTAAGGAAATTCTGTTTAATTTTCTTAAGGAAATTCTGTTTAATTTTCTTAAGGAAATTCTGTTTAATTTTCTTAAGGAAATTCTGTTTAATTTTCTTAAGGAAATTCTGTTTAATTTTCTTAAGGAAATTCTGTTTATTTTTCTAAAGGAAATTCTGTATAGGCTTGCATAATTTTATAAAGTAAATTCAGTACAGCTTTCTAAAAGAAATTCTATATAATTCTGTCTGTTAAAATTTTGTATATTTTTTAAAGAAAATTCTAGATAATTTTCTGTTAGAAAACACTATATAATTTTCCTGAAGGAAATTCTGTATCATTTTCTGAAGAACGTTCTATATAATTGATAATTGTCTATATATGGAAATAATTGTAAATTCTGTATGATATTTTTAAGGATAATAACTATACATATTACATATATACATATCCTTGGCAGATCTGTTGTTCTACAACAGAAATTCAACTTATCGTAAAGTCAAACAAAATACCCCACCAAAGTCATCAATGAAAGCCCTTCAATCCAATTGTTTAATATCAGAACCGTCTTTTAAATGTTTGGGGCACTCGTTTTTTGTTTGTTATAAGACCGGCAAAAAAACATATATATATATATATACAGTATACAGTTTTAATACGAACACTATATGGTATTATAAAAATTATAATAAATTTTCTTCCATATGTATGTATATATATATATAAATAACACACACAATATAAATATAATTATAATAATGCATATAAATAAACATATATAAATATATTAATGGACATATAGTTATAGAAAAGAATATAGTTGTTAATAATATAATATAATTTCATATATATTCGCATATAATAGCTATAGATAGCTAAATAAGTATATTATTATATATATATTGTACTTATTTCCTTCTTAACAATACACGTTCTTATTATATGAATGTGCTTATATAGAATACAAATTAATATAAAAAAAATTATGGAATTTATTTATGAGGAAAAAAAAACAATGACACAGAATAGAATTCCGGCTATACGAAAATAAAACATAAAAGAATGAATTAAAAATTGAACATTTTTTGACGGATCACACCCGCATTTTTTAAACGCATTTTTAATTTGTTAAATTTTTCATTAATTGTTCTATGTATAACAATATCATTTTAATAAAATGTTCATATTCATTTAACATGAGAGATATAGAAATTTTTACATCAAATTATAAGTGAATTTGCATATGCGAAATGAAAACGAATTAATTAATGGGATAATCGCAAAATATATTAAAAGATTATTTCCCATAAAAAATGTCCCCATCATTCAAATTGAAAAACTTATATAATATATTTCTTTATAGTAATGTGTACAGAATTAACTTTAATTTATTATTTATTTTTATATACAAACATATTATTATGTTTAAATTTAAACTAATTTATTTAAACCCCTTTTTTTTCGTTTTAAAATATAAATGAAAATATAATAAGCAAAAATATTCAATTATGTATATAGATGAATGATATCATCGAATGTAATGTTTATAAGTATGTAGAGTAGATATAAAAAAGTTGTTATTATTATATATAAATCTTATATTAACCATATAGAATGTTCCAATACGATTGCCACATATATTTGGCAGTCGGATATTTTGAAGTGTTTGAATACCAGAATTCCACTTATTATTATTATGCAATTTTAGCGTCCGACTCATAATTGGCATATTTTAACATATAGAATAAACATAACAACATCAGGACACTTTATAAGTTCCGATATAACGTTGTTTAAGTTCAAAAAATCTGTTAATTAATCTATCAACGGATAAAAGAAATTGATTTTTTCTATATCCAAATTGTTATAGTTTTATTTTTATATTTTGTTATTAAAACCTATATTGCAAAAAATTCAATCTTTTTAATAACAAACATATACACTTTTTTTGCACACAAAATCAATTCAAATATATAGTATTTGAAGGATTTATATATGTGTAATAGAAGCGCGGTAGATATATTTCCTACTCCCATATTTATATTTATATATATATATATATTTCCAGCGGTATGGAAATATGATTCGATGATGAATAACAACATTAAAAATGTACAGCAAAAATTTGAAAGATGATATATATTGTATAAGTAATATGAATATGAAATGGACTGATGCTGCGATGAGATGATTTTTTTAGGATGACGCGATAATCTTAAAACGCGCGCGATTCGTGCAAAAATTTAAATCGAATGTATAAAAGTTATTCATTTGTTTTTTTTTTTATTTGGTCTTTTCAATTCTTTGAATTATGGGTTCAGAATAAAAAAAAAAAAGAGAAGAACAAAAAAAAAATTCAACAACATTTTTGAATATAAAAAATTTAAAGATGAATTAACACAATATATATTTTTATATATAATAATTTTTCTGTTTTGTTTGGACCGTATATATTATAATTCTTATATGCATATTATATAAGATCTTTAAGTTATTAATTTTTGTATTTTCTGTTTGAATAATATTATATGTGTGTAGTGTGTAAAAAACGCAATTTGTTCAAACAACAAAGAATATATTCTATATATATATATAATATAAGAGAATTTGGTGTTTTTTTTTCTTTTGGACATTATGTACACTATAAAATGTAATATATATAAATATACAGCATAGGATCAAAGAAGAAGAAAACGGATGGTATTGTTTTGTAGTGTATTGTATTGTATTGATGATGATGATGAAGATGATGATGATAATTTATATGAGGATTGAAATAATGTTAAATTTACGGACCCCGACCCGATATATACGATATGCGATGAGGTCATATGCAGATGTGTTATATAACATATATGTATATAAAATAAAATTTCACAGAAAAAAGAAGCAAATAAATATATTTATATATCTATATATATACAGGAAAATACAAGCAAAAAAAATACACAAAAAATCAATAAAATTTTAGCCAAAATACATATAAAAAAAAAAAAATTTAAAAGATTAATATATTCGTTTAAAAATTTTTTTTAAGTATGTATTATAAAAGTGTTAAGTCAAATGTTGACTTATATTGGTTTAGTTTAGTTATATATGGAATAATTTAACTTAATATTTTATTGAATTATATAGTTATACGGTTATACTACTGAAGATCGCAATTGCTTTCGTGAGTTGTGAGTATTATTTTTCGTTGAAATTTTATGTGATTAATCATTGATTAGTACGATAAATTTAAACACTATATGATAGAGTTGATCTGATCCCCATATGATTCATTATTGATCTGCGTAAGTGATTGTACTTGCGGTAGTGTTGTTAAGCCCAAATCCGTTAATTTACATATATATATAGGTATATGTATTTTTGAAGAACAAGTTATATAGAGGCAAGTAATGGAAAAATACAAACATTTTTTTTTTTGATGAAATTAATATTATTATTAATCACGTTAAACTTATATATATATATAAATAATTTGAATGAAGATAAATTTTATTTGAATTGATGGTAAATTTAAAAGTGCATGAAAATATAACGTTAAAATTAACGATTATATTCCTGAATAATATAATATATGTTATAGGGATTTAGAAATTAGATTCAATTCTTATTGAAATTAAATTGTATTCGATACTTAAATTGCACCTGATGGTTATAGGTTAGGTTATACAGTTATTTATAGAGCTAACAAATCCAATTTGGTGATGCATCGTAATAATATTATTTATCATTAAATGACGTGTTCAATTTATGATTTTTAAAAGTAAATTTAATGTTTCATATATTATTCGTTATATTTTGTACACGTGAATCAAACAACATTTACCTTTAATAATAATAATAATAATTGATAAAAAAAAAATATTACCAAAAAAAATATAAATGAATAAATATAAAAGAATTTTTTTAGATTACGAATGTGTGTTGGTTTGCATTTCGAAAAATTATATCGTTAATTCATCGTTTTAAATATACGTGATGGTATATAAAAAAAATAATATACGTTCTTTTTAATTCATATATACATATATACAGATATATTTATTTATATATGCATACCTTTTATTTATTTTTTTTTACCTTTACGTTTAAGTAATGCTTTTCATGAAATGCCGACGGCAGACGACGGCAAATGTCAAATTGAAAATACATGCATTTCAATGGCGGTGCTTTTTATGAATATTGGACGGCGGACTGACGGCGGACATTGATATTTTTTCTTCTATTGCCGTCGGCTGACCGTCGTCCAAACTTTATTTTTCATTTTATTTACATTTTATTTAATTTTTATGATTTAATTTCATAATAATAAAATATCCAGTTAATTTACAAACTAATAAAAAATGGAATTATTTAACAGCAATTGGTATTTATTATTAAATTTCGGTTTTTTTATCCAGGCAAAATAAATTTCAGAAAAAGCACATTTTTTTTTATATCACAAATATCATATTTGTGATAAATAAAATATTTTCATAGAAATCGAGGCTTTACCATTCAAAAAATAAAAACACACAAGAATAAATATATATATATATATATATAAATAGGTATTTATGTATAAAACTTGTTGAATTTTTAAATTTGATTTTCGTTTCTTTTTCTTTCTTTTCTTATATATATTATAACAGTACGTTTTCGTTATATTTTGTTATATACGTTTTTTAAATTATAATATTTTTAATAACTCCAAATTAAAAAAAAAATTCAATAACATCACGATCAAGATATGTTTGTGTGTGCTTTTTTAGCTGGTTTTTATTTTATTTATTTGAATATTAATATATAAAAGAAGAAAAAAAGCGATTAAACCCGCGCTTCCTTTATTTTATTAAGTCGCCATATATTATATATTTATTTATTATTAATATATCCCTTATTCTATATTAAAGAATATCAAATATAAAAAAATCCATTTTTAAATAATAATAATATTATAATTAATACGTGTAATTACTTTGCGTTGAGCCTCAGCAGCAAATCCAGATTTTGCAGCACGATTTCCAGACATATTATATATATATATATATATATATTTTTGAATATTGATGAAAAATATGTTAAATTAAATTAAAATAAATTAAATTTATAAAACTTTTATAAATTTAAAACAATATATATGAAAAGCAAAACCGTAATTTTTCACTTTAAAATTATTTTTTATTTTTTTTTAATTCACTTTAAAATGTCCGCAAAAATTTTTAAAAGTTATAATATATTATTTGCAAACAACAAGAATTTCAATTAATATAAAAATTCTATATATTTATTTTAGCAAAAGGTATTTTTATTTTATTTTTTTTTCTTATTTACCGCAAACACACAATGATAAAAAATTTTAAATAAATAAAAAAATTTTTATTATATATATAATTTATATTGATATTAATAATAATAAAAAATAAAAATTAAAAATATTCAACTCAATCGAACGAATATTAAAAGATAACTGCTGTGGTGAGTGAATTGTTGTGAAAAGGCTGATGAAAAATAAAACTCGCTGCGATAATGTTTTTTTTTTTTTTTTTGTGTTGAACGGCGACGAACGATTCGAACAAAACAAATTATATATTATATTTATTTTTTAAGTATATAGAGAAGAAAATATTTAATAAAAGGTGTTTTTTTTTATTTATATTATTCTTTTATATATAAACGAACGATTTATTTATTGTACAAAATTTTTTTTTTTTATTTTATAATTTTTATTTTGTATTTATATTTATCATCATTTATTATATATGTATAAAATTATTGTTTGTTGTGTATATCTATATATATATATATATATTGAGTCGAGTTAAGTGGTTTGGTTTTGTATTTGAATTGTATATATATATATATGGTGGTGGTATATCAATGGGGCAATGGGGATCCTAAAAAATGTTGTATGGACATAAAAAATCCGGGAATGTTCAATTAGAATGTTTGAAGAATTTTTATTTAGAATATTAAACAGAGTTATTTCCTGCTACTAGAAAATCAAATAAAGTTTCCTCATAGAAAATTATTTAGAATTTCCTAAAGAAAATTGTATACGGAATTTTCCTCAAGAAAATTAAATACAGTATTATTTCCTTAAGAAAATTATATACAGAGTTTTCTCATAGAAAATTGTTGAGAATTTCCTAAAGAAAATTGTATACAGAAAAGTTTTCCTTTTGAAAAATATAAAGAATTTCCTAATATAAATAAATCACCTCGTCTACTTTTATTGATTTAGAAATGACTATATATACAATTAAAAATAAACAGAAATACACCGATTCAAAATAATATTAGATTCAACCGCGTAGGTCAGAGTTAATGATGATTAGAACCGGATCTGATATATTGTTGGGCATACATTTATTATGGCTATATATGTATATATATTGTATAGTGTGTATTGTGTGTTTGTTGATGATGATGTCATGAGAGGAGATGATGTAGCAAAGAAATACTATACTATATATGTATATATGTATAACGAAAATAAAAGGTATCAGGTATTTTAAGGTTTTTTTTTATACTAACCACGGGGCAATAGAAATCGCATAGTTTATAACAAACATATTAATTATGTTTTAAGCAAATTCTAAATTATGGAATAGGTTATAAGTTTGTTTATGATTCATCAGGAAATCAAAGGAAAACTATATCTGTATAATCAAAAAATTGTATATACTTTAAGAAAAACAATGCATTTTCCTTTTCTTTTTTTTTTTTGTGGATTCCCAAAACCCATGATTTCCGATTAGTATAATTGCGTCGCTACTATATATATACAATATCCCCAGTATGTGTATATTGTTATATTTGATAATGTTATTCATATTATATTGTATGAAAAAAAAAGTTATATACAGTACATATATTTTTTATAAAAAAAAACGTATATATAGTTACATTAATATTTATATAGGCACGGTCTTTTAGTATGTGACTTTTATTAGTTTTGTTATTATTTTATTATTATTATTTATATTTTTTTTGATTAGATCCATAATCAAAAAAAATGTTTTTTTTGTAACGATTTTGTTTTATACTTTCCTCAATATATATATGAATTATGAAATTTTTATTCAATGCAATATTGCTAAAAATGCCATCTAGATTCTAAACCATTCCTTCTACAAATTTTCCGAATTTTCCGATCTTTGTTTGAATTTTATCTCATAATATCTCAATCTCTCAATGATTTGTAACGATACGGTTATTCGGTTATTTACGATTATTATATACGGATATATACGGATATATATTATATATAGTTTGGGTAGCAAATACAAAACAATTACATGCCCGGCAATTTTTTCTAATCATATTCATCACTTCCTATACATAAATGCAAAAGTTTTCTAATGATATCTGGTTCGGTTTCGAACAATTGACTTGAAATTCGGAATCTGATGATGAGGGATTGATGAAAAACAAAAAAATCTGTTTTAAAGGGAAATTTTTTCTAATACTGTTTCCGCCCATTACATAACAGATATCTATATAAGGATGTTTATTGGGATATTATTACAGTAGCACATCCCATTTTATATTAAAATTTTATGATTAGTTTTTTATGGTAGTGTTACGCGGATTGGTATGATCCCGCAGCATACATTTGGAATATAAATCATCTGCACGATAAATAGAGGATATTTCTATTTATTGCCTTATAGCAATATTTGAGCAACACAAATCATTGAAAATTTCTCTTTCGCTTGCCGTGAAGATAAAATAGCAATAATAGATATTTATTTTTTCTTCTGTATGAAAAAATCGCAATAAATTATAACGATATGTATTGCGTATTTGTCTTCCAGACGATAAAAAGAAAACAACTAAAATATGAATCTATCTTCTTTTTTTTGGCCAAGAAGTAATATATTGATGATACGCGCGTAGAAGATAAATAAATGCGATAGCGTCATTTTGAATATTGAAACGTGTTTATATTCTTATTAAAAATTCAGCAAGAAATCAGATCAAATTACAAATTACAATAGTCATTCGATCCTGTGTATTGTTGAAGTATTTTAAAGTTTTTATTAATAATAATTCTTTTAAAAATATTTTTAAGTGCAATTATAATTTAAAGTGAATTAAAAAGGGAATTAATTTTCATCTTCCACGTAATTTTCGGATGAGACTTTAAGAGGATATTTAAGCGATATTTTCTATTAATCTTCTTGGTGTTTTGTTTTCGTATTACGTACATGGAATACGAAAGCAATACACCAAGAAGTATTGCATTCGGGACACAATTCTTCCCGAATGAGGTTACGAATTCGATAAGAAGATGATATATCTTCGGCGATAAACTTTATCTTCCTCGCAATACGATGGGCGAGTCATCCGCGAATCATCTTGCGTGCTGGGATAAATGCATATAAACCACCAATTTTTTTTTGTCCACGCAATTACATGCGTGGCTTAAATTGCTTCAAGAAGAGTTGGCTTGCGAAGGCATTGTTTTTATTTATAAAAATTAACGTATATTTATAGTATATATGCATATGAATATATAATAATAAAAATAGTACAAAAATGTTTGTATTTTTATTGCATATAATTTAAAACTATATATACAACTCTAATTTTCTATATAGCTATGTGTGGTTGTGAACATCATCTATATATATACTATATATATTCATATATTTATAATATAAGCACGATTTAAAATAATTTTAACAGACTGTTGATATTTTGTCCAAAACATTTCAAAAATTTCATTAAAAATTCAGGAAAAAAACAGGAACGGATTGTAATATACATATATAATATATATAATAAATTCAAAATACTAGAAATATCTAAAAGAATTTTTATATACGTTATTTGTTTATATGCAATTTAAATTCTATATTACATAAAACATATTTGATTACAATCGCGATGGATGGCTCTATACTAAATTAAGCTATAATAATAAATATATATATAGTTGAATGACAATATTTTAATAAACAAAAAATTGTGATGATCAAATTCTTATAAATATATTGTTAATTTTTAATTATATTCATATATAGAGATATATGTATAAATAATTATATTTATTTACTCGCATTCGCAAACACACATAATTTCAAATAAAATGTATTCTTATAAAACTGCTTCTATATATATATAATTCTAAACAAAAAAAAAACACACGCAATATATCACTATATAAAATATGTTGGTATATTTTAATTCTATATATTTTGATTCAATCACTATATATAATATCATTCTTTATACACACATCTAGAAAAGTGTATATTTTCCATGAATATATGTTTAGTGATATAGTTATGGAAAAGAATTTTATTTATTTAAATTTGTATTGTAAGCAGAATAATGGCAGAATGTTGTCAGTAAAATATATATAGTATACGTAATGCGATATTGTTTTGTTATTTATATAGATATATATATATACATAGTTTTATTATTATTATAAGAACATTTTGAAAATGTCTTCGCGTACATAAATATAAATATATATTGATTGTTTTTTTTTCACTAATACAAATTTTGTACTTATATATATATATGGTACGTGACACAACATATATATATGGTATATTATAATTTTTGTTGGAGTTCTGTGAGTTTTATGGAAAATTGAGAATAAAATCTATATATTTTAATATTAAATGATAAGAAAATATTGTTACGATTATTGTTTTGTTTTTTAACGTATTATTTTTGTTTTATTTTATGTATGTGCAGTTGTTTTATTTTTCACATATATGAATTTAAACAAACAAATGAGAAATTTATTATTATAACTATATATATATATATATATATATATATATATTTTAACTATAAAACGTACTAAAAATAAAATGTACACAACAAAGTTTCGATTACACACAAAACCTTTTGGAATGAAATGTGTGTGTTGTTATCGCAACATTATTTTATTATCTTTTTTAGAGTAAAAAAATTGTTTCTTTTATGCCTATATATTTATATATAAAATCGCATACGCATACACGCATGTATGACATATATATATATTTTAGAAATATGCATATAAATTCCAAAAAGCTATATATATATAAATATTGATTTTACGATTTATTATATATATATTTAAAATATATATATAGCGAATATATGCGAGCGAAGATTTTAAGATAATTAATTATAATCTAGTTATTTGATTTTGTGATATATATATATAACGAGGAGAGATATTCAACTTAAAAATCTTTATATATATATATATATAAAATTACTATATAAAATAGAATAAATGTTAATTTTTTTTATTTTTTTTAAATACAATGTCAAACTATACTATAATATAGATAGTATATATGAAATAAAAAATAATTATAAATCCATTTATGGTTACGCCATTAAATTAAAATTAAATGAATTAAAAACAAAAAAATGTATATGAATAAAAATGCATAACAAATAACAACCGTATGTTATATTTAAAAACAACGAGAATTGTAAAGCCTAATATATAAAAATTTTAAATATCTATAAATCAGCATTGAATTACTATATATATATATAAATTGTTATTGCGTTTCTATATACAAATATGTACATGATTATTGTTTAAGTTTTTTTTTCAGGTATGCATTTTTACAACTTACGAACTAAAAAGAAAGCACTGTTGGTTAGGTCAATATATATTTATATATATAGAACAGATATCAATTATTGTAATATAAAATATGTTGTGTTATTAATGCCCAAAACTTCCCTTTTGAATATTTTCGTGGAAATGGTTGAAAGTGAAAGAAAGAAAGAAAGTGTTAGGGATTAAAACAAAATTGGTCAATACAAAATGTTTTGATCCAAAACCTTCAAAAACCAAAAGTAATTAATAAATTGATTTTAGTTACAACAGAACCCTACTCTACATAATTACAATTACAAAAGAACGAGAGATATCTTGAATAATGTTAAATATGAAAAATTACCTTCCATTAAAAATTGTTTAACTATAAAATTCCAACATTATTTTTGGAAATTCTAAGTATTTTAAGTTGAATAATGTATTATATAACAAAATTTTTCAATCAAAATCTCTTGAGGAGTTGATTTTTAATAACATTATTATTTCTTATATCTTTCAAGCACCCGCACATTTGGTAATCCTATTCGAAACCGTTTTTAAAATATTCTCAAATAACCCATTTTTGAATCACAAAAATATGTCTGCCAGGAGGTTTTTCATAGATAATCACCTTAAACCATACGCTAAGAACTTCCAAATGATGATAAATCGTTTGGTAATAAAATTTTACACCGATTCAAGTATCTGAACATAATTGGCCATCGTTTATGGTTCTTGAGCATTACCTTAAAAAAATATGCAAATCCATTTTTTTAATAAAGAAAGAAATAAAATAAAATTTCAATGCAAATTGACCATTAAAAATGTTATTCGATTTTTATTTAATCGCGAATAACTTCGAAACTATTAAAGATATCACATGAAAATCTATGTCAAACGAAAGCTAAATAATGTAGCAAGTTTTTAAGTACTTTTAAGTTGGATGAACATTTTTACAAGGTGTCTTTTCCAGATATGATATCCAAAACTTTAGAGAACAAAAAATAAGATTTATCTTTTACACACATTTCTTAAAATATCTAGATTCTAGAGAACCGGTTGTCCGTTCTACATGATGTTGCTAATGCTAATAGTGTATCTGATCGATCTTTCAATTACAATAACCAATTGTAGAGATAAGTGCTCCAGAGTCGCGAAAAACATGAAAATCTCCAAAAATCGTTTTTTTTTTTTTTCTTAATTCCTCAACGAAGCCGAATGGAAGAACATTTTTGAGAATGTTTTCAACTCCTAAAGGGGCCACAGGACCTAAAAACGGCATATTGTTGTCGAGCCCCGGGAAATCCTATATAATAAAATTATTTTTAATCATGGGCATAATTATACCTAGAATATGCAAATTCGCGGTGTCTTGCCTAAACAAGAATGGCCATGATTCTAAACACTTTGTTTGCAAGTCCATTACAGAATTTTAGATAGAATTGAATATTCGAAGAGGTCACCAAAGGACATAGGCATAAGTGAAAATATTAAGTTTTTACAGCACTTTTAAAATCTAATGGGTATTAAAATACCCATATATGCATCCTAGGGTTAATAATTATTATATTATAATCTTATCAAGTGAAATTTATATATAAAAATATATAAATCAAAGATGTTTTTTGTGACAATATGAAAATATAATATAAATTTTCAATTATTTCATTTAAATTTTCAATTATTTCATTTAAATTTTCAATTATTTCATTTAAATTTCTTTATATAATTTTTAAAATTAAGATGCACTATGCGATGAATAAATATTATATTTTATTTAATTAACTATAATGTGTATTCTTTTATATTTTCTTTATATTTCTATATGTGATTCGTTTGTTTATTTGTTTATAATTTACGTAAAGAACATACACGGGGTAAATAAAATAAATCATCATCACACATATACATATTATATTTATATATTAATAAGCGATTTTAATTTATATTATAAATCTTTTGATTTCTCGCTATATTTGTATAAATGAGGATTTTTTTTTTAAATTATTTATATATTATTAATATCTGGGTTGAAAAATATTCAAATATATACTTTCGTAAAAATAAAATGCTATATATTATATAAATGACAGTTAATTTTTGATTACGCAAATTATATATGATTCAAAAATTTGCAAACTTTTACGTAAAAAATTTTATCTTTTATTTTTATCTTATAAATGATATTTAATTAAATTTAAAAATTGTAATTACTACAATATATATTACCTTATTATTGGCCATTTTCTATAAAGTTTTTTTTTCCTTTTAAACACAATATAAATAAATATATATTCAAATTTTCTTAATATTTTTCAAAATAAAAACAACTCCTTAATATTATATACGATCGCTTGCACACACAAAAATTTATATTCAACTAAATATATGTTGAAAACAATTGAAATTGTGTTATAATTACATTTATGATTTTGACAAAAATTTGTATGTATTATAAATTCACCAATAAAAAAAAAAAACTTATCTAAAAAAAAATATTATCAATAATAATTATTTCGCAATTTGCAATTGTGTGAAACGAAATTGTGTTTTATCTAATTTCTGATAAATGATAATAATAATTGATTAATTAATTGCATTAATATATTATTATTTATATAATATATAGATTACATAATTTTATTGTTAAAAGTACTACTCTAACCACTATTATATCGGACATACCTGCTATTATATTCGAATGCTCGATTTTGAGATGACAAAAAAGGACTTTAAACAAAAATTTTTTAATCCTTCTAATTTTATTTCATAAAATGATGGTTTTAGTTAAATAATTGCGCAGACAGAAGTAAAAAATCTTTTCAATTCAATTAGTTATGGAATTTAATTCAAAATGATTCAATTTCACAAAAAAAAAATTTGACCATTATAATATCGGACACTTATATTATACGCCACTCCACCCGTGTAACGCCTCCTTTGGCCTTTATAATAGCATTCATTCTCTTAGACGTGATATTTACTAAATTTTTACATTCTTCTGGTGTTTTTGTATTCCTCATTTCAATGATTTTTCCTTGGAATTCTTCACTCTTTCAATTGTAACTTTCTTATAATTTCTTACTTTGTTTTATTAATGCCCACAATGATTCTATTGGATTTAAATCAGGACTTGAACCCCTAAAAGTGGATTTCTAAACACATTTCTTTAGTTTCCAACCAATTCTTAGTTGCTTTAGCGGTTTGTGGTAGAGCAACATCTTATTGAAATGTATATTCGCCGTTTGAAAATAATTTAATAGTCGATGGCAAAAGGTAGTCATTTAATATATTAATGTGTTTGTGGGAGTTACCCGTACGCACTAAATAAAATGTAAATTAATAAAATTAAGTAAGTTAATAAAAAAAAAAGAAACGACTCCTTTTGAAATGTAAATTATAATAACTGGCTGAAAATTTTACAGTGCGTTTTAAACAATCACGATGGACTGCTTCATTTTGTGTGTGAATTACTCGATTATCGGAATCACCGCAACAATAACAAATTTACATTCATCATCAAAATATAATGCTAATTCATTGCCGCAAAACTCAAAATTGTTTATTGGTTTGTTTTTTTGCAAAACAATTGAAAGTGATTTGGATTTGTGATAAAAAATGATTAGGGATTATTATTAGGAAAAAAACATTGTTTAATAAAATATGTCTGTATTTTTATCTTATATTCATATATATATAGTTCGGTTTATGAATCCATTACCTTGTCCACTTTCGTGCGACCACTTTTTGGATTGCTGTTGACCATTTTAGACTTATATCACTCATATGGCAGTTCTCCTATTTTTTCACAGTTGCGTTTATCACGATCAGTAACATTATATTGTACACCACTTTCTGTGACTCAAATGAATCCATTAAACCATATTTTATTTAAATATCTGATACGGTAGACTTACAATTAGTTACATTAAGTTCTTTAGGAATATTTCGTATTATTCTGATTAATAATAAGATTAAAAAGAACCATACAATGCCGATTAAAGTCCAATACAATCGTTGTGGGCATTAATAAAACAAAGGAAAAACATGATATGAAAGTTACAATTGAAGGAGTGAAGAATTCCAAGGAAAAATCATTGAAATGAGGAATACAAAAAAACCAAATGAATGTAAAAATTTAGTAAATACCACGTCTAAGAGAATGGAGGCTATTATATAAAGGCCAAAGGAGGCGTTACACGGGTGATTAGTGGCGTATAATATAAGTGTCCGATATTATAATGGTCAAATTTTTTTTTTGTGAAATTCCATCATTTTATGAATTAAATTCCATACCTAATTGAATTTAAAGGTATTTTTTACTTCTGTCTGCGCAATTTTTTAACTAAAATCATCATTTTATGAAATAAAATTGGAAAGATTAAAAAATTATTGTTTTGGCATCTCAAAATCGAGCATTCGAATAAAATAGCAGGTGTCCGATATAATAAGGGTTAGAGTAGTATATAAAAAATCCACTCATCTACAACCCGAATACCACAGAATTCTGAGATTGTGATACACAGCAAAAATCAAAAGAAATTATATGAGCAAATTACAATTAATTTTTTTTTAACTATTTTAAAACAATGTAATTCAGTAAGGGACTGAAGTTAAAAAACCACCCACTGCTCGTACAAATTTTATCTAAAAATAGTCCCAGAATTTTGTTGTATTCGAGCTGTAGGCGATTCCAAAAACCGAATTCCACTCTGTATACTTTTGTTTATAATAAATAAAATGCTGCAAAAATGCAATGCCTATATATTTTTCACAATTTATTATGTCATCGCAATAATAATCACACAATCTTATTAGTTATCTATAATTTTTTATTGTTTATTTGCAATATGACTCTTTCTATTGTAAATTTTTACGATATTGTGATATTGGTTATATTATATCGAAAGCTAAAAATTTCCTTCCATCGTACGTACAAATACAACAAAATTTTACATTTAAAAATTGCACATTCTTTTTTTTTTTATATAAAAATGTTTGAGATAAGATAAAGCAAAAAATGTATAGTTAACAATTTCAAACAAATTCGATTTTACCTGGAAAAAACTTATGTTATTAATAAAACCTATCATTTTTATACAAAAGAAAAAAAAACAAATAAATAACGCGCGTTGTTTGTTTTTTTAAGATATTCTTTTTTTGGCTTTTGTTGTTGATAAACTCATCATATCATTAAAAACATATTAAGAATTGATCCTCAAGCATATAATTTATAAAAATTAGTTATTTTTTAATAAACTCCATGAGAGAAATACATAAAAAAATATTCTAAATTCAAAAAAAAAATATCTAATTTTCTATTTTAATTATTTTATTAATTGTTTTTTTTTTTATTTATAATTGGAAATTTATATAATTTTTATATACTTTTTTTTTTTATTTTTTTTTAATTACAACAAGCTCCTTTTGCATTTATAATTTTTTATTTATTTGTTTTTAGTAATGTGATAACAGAATTTTAATAATATAATATTATAATAATGATAATAATAAGATAATAATAATAATAATATATTTGTTATATGATTTTTATTAGTTGATGATAATAATATATATATATATATATATACATAATATATAAATCAATATAGAATATATTTATATTTATTATTTTTTTTTTTTTTTAGCAATTTTAGATTCTTTTGAAATATTATTATTAATAATATAATGATGAATATATTATATAATTCATATACAATACAATATAAATATTTTTATTATTATTTTGTTATATATAGATATAGATTTTATTTAATAATTTTTTTTTTGTTTTAGTTATTATACAATTTATAATTATTTTCAATTAAATTCTGTGTGATTTATACTAAAAAAAAAAAAATCTTACAATTTGACAATTTATATTCTTCTCAATTTTTATTTTCCGATACGTAACGAAGACAACATGAAATAGTTTTTTCATCTTTTTTTTTTAATTTATTACCACATAAAAAAATATTAAAGAATTTTGTATTTTATTTATAGAATTTATATAGTTTTTCTTCTATTTAAAAATCTATTTATTTTTTATTTTTTATTGAATACACACACATAATATTATTATTGTTATTATTTCAAAAAAAAAACATTAATTACAATTATTTAAAAAATTTCAAAATAAAAAAAAAAAAAAAATGATGTAAAATAAACTTTTTTCATTAAAAAATTGAGTTTATTTTTTATTTTTTTTTTTTTTTAGAATTTATCTAATAATTTCAATATTGTTTTGATATATAGAAAAAAAAATAAAATAAAATAAAACAATTATAATAATACTATTTTTTTTATTTTTTTTATAATAAAATATAAACAATTTTTTTGTTTGCATAGTCTTAATAACAAAAAAAAAAAAAAAAACAAAACAAAAATATTACAATTTCCCCCAACCACGGAATCAAATGATGATGTTATTTTTTATTTTTTATAATATGAAAAACAATTAAAAATATTGTTTTTAAATTAAAATTCTATATATAAAAAAAAAACCAAAACAGAAATTATTAATAAAAAAAAATTGTATGGAAATAATTTGTTTAACTTTTTAAACTAAACACAATTTCATTGTGTTTTCTTTCGCGATTTTCTTAGTTTTTAATGAAAAATAAAAATGAAAAAAAAAAAAAAAAAACTTTTATCAGTCACAAAAATTAATTATTTGTTAAAATTTTGTTTAAAAAAAAAAATAAATAAAATTAGCTGCATTTCACAACAATTTTTTTTTTTTTTAATTAAAAAATTAAAATCTAACAATCGCGGTCGTCAACATTCGCAACATTCAGAAAATTCATACAGCCTTTCTTTTCCCCCCGCCCCCGCCCGGCCAAATATTAATGAATTAATAAAAAAGAAAAAATTGAAAAAAAAACAAAACCCTGTTGCACGCAAAACTTTACATAATAAATATATATATAATAAAATATTCCTATAAATTTATTAATGTTTTTTTTTGTCTTCTTCTTTTCCATCATATATGGAAAAGCACAGTAAATCTCATTAATTAAGAAAACAAAAATATTATTTAACAATATTTATATTTAACAAAAAAATTTTAAATAAATCATTGAACTTATAAATTCAATTTCTTGTCCATTGTTTTTCTGTTTGTGTGTGTGTGTGTGTGTATGTTTGTGGATTTATATATCTATTTCATTTATAAAAAATAATTATAACAATTAATTAATTTTTGTAATATGAAAATCATTAATAAAAAAAAAAAAACCATTAATAATAATAATAAGAAAAATTATTTATATTATTATATTAAATTATATCTCAAACATTCTGCGATTATATCGTAAATATCTATAATAATTAATAATTTAGCACCACACACAAATTTTGCTACCATTTTTATTTTAATGTTATAAATTTAAATATTAAATAGGGTTTTTTTTTTTTGTAAAATTTATAGAAATATAATTTTTTTTTAATAATATATTTGGTTATTATTTAAATTTATTTTTCTTTTTTTTTTTTATCTTTATTTTTCATGTTGTCTTTTTTTTTTTCACCATACTTTTTTGCGTTTGCGTTGTTTGTGTTGTGTGAGTGTTGGTGTGTGTGTGTTATTTTTTTTTTTTTATTTATTATACATTATTAGCATTTAATATTAATGATAATAATAAAAAAACAAAAATTAATTAATTAATTTTGTAAATCATGAAAAAAAAAAAAAAAATGCATTCAATTAAATTTCACTTTGTGCAATAATTATTATTATTATATTTTTAAACTTATATTATTAAAATTATTTAGTTTTTTTTTGAATTAAATATTATATAAAATAATTTATTAAAAATAAAAAATATATATGTATAATAATAATAATAATAATAATAATAATAATAATAGTGATTAGTTAATAAAAATATTACAATAATAGAAATTTTATTTTTAATTTTATATTTAAATAATTGAAATAAAAAATATATAGAAATTTTTGAATGACATTTTTTTTTTTTATTACTTTTTTTTGCCTTGCATAATTTATAAGATAATTTATAAAACTGAGAATTTAATATGTGTTTTTTTGTGTGATTTTTGTGTTTGTGTTCTTTTATTACCACAAATAGTTATTTTATTTTAATTAAAATAAGGTTCAAAAAACAATAAAAAATAAAAAAAACATTAATAGTTTCTAAATAATTATCGATAGATTTCACAACAATGAAATATCTGTAAAAAAAAAAAAAATATATAATCAAGAAATATTATTAATTTTCTGTTTTATTTTTACGATTAATTTGGGTTTATTAAGAATTAAAAGATGATATTGCCAAAAATTTATCAACCGTAGACAGATAGATACTTTTTACGACTAATCTTATCCTTACGATAGATTTCAATCCTCTGTATAAGACTCAATAGGAAATTATGTTAAAAAATAACAGACTATTCTATAAATTAGAAATAAAAAAAATATTAGAAATTGGTAGAAAACTACCCTAGGATCATTCTACAGTTAATTAATAATTCTTATAATTTCATCTGATCAACTGTTCGTCAGACGACCATGATAATGGAAAAGTGTAGGGAGTTCAACGTAGTAACACACCACCTATTTGTTGATTTTAAGGCCGCATACGACAGTGTTATTAGGGAAAAATTATGGCGCACGATGGAGGAATTTGGATTTCCACAAAAATTGATAGCCATGTCAAAACTAACACTGACGTATCTAAGTTACATCTCAGGTACAAAAATCAGGGGGATCAAATCGGATGCATTTGAAACCATTGACGGAGTACGGCGGTGGGGGACCCTTTGGCTACATTGTTTTTCAATGTTATATTGGAAAAATGTATAAGGAGGACGACCATTAACACCAGCAGCACTATTTTTACGTCATCTGTTCAATTAATCGGCTATGTGGATGACATTGACGTAGTGGGTAGATGTGGGTATGGGTGCCGTTAAAGAAGCGTTCTTACTGTTGGAACATGAAGCTTCGGAAATGGGATTAAGGGTAAACGAGGAGAAAACCAAGTATATGATCGCACCAACGAACAGTAGGTTTATGGCACAACATCAAAGCGTATCAATTGGTCAGAACAAATATGAAATGGCACACAGGTTTAGCTACCTTGGAAGCAGCATAAAGAGCGAAAATGATATAGCGGAGGAAGTTCAATCCCGGATTGCTTCAGGAAACAAGGCCTTTTACGGTTTGCGAAAGATGTTCTTCTCGAAGACATTGAGTAAAACACTTAAAAAAACTAAAGCTATATCAAACATTGGTTCGACCAATTGTCACCTACGGTTCTGAAACGTGGTGCATGACACAGGCCAACGAACGGCGACTTGGAGGGTTCGAAAAAGAAAACACTACGCCTCATCTTTGGACCGACAAAGGAAAGGGGATGGTGGCGTAGGCGGTTCGATTTCAAGCTATATAAATTATATACCGAACCCAACATCGTTCGGTTCATTAAGATTGGTCGCCTGAGGTGGTTTGGTCATGTGATACGAATGGATGGCGATCGTATACCGTCAAAAATGCTGGACAGCAAGCCGGGCGGATCGAGGAGTGTGGGAAGACCGCGGAGTAGGTGGAAAGATGAAGTAGAAGTGGACCTTCGGGCCCTTGGCGTTTCCGGCTGGCGGACGTTTCCGTCGGTAAATAGGTCCGGTTGGAGGAGGCTGTTAATGGACGCCAAAACCAATTGTAGGTTGTAGTAGACGCGCTGAAGTAAGAAGTAAGTAAGTGTAATTTCATCTGATCGGGAATCCAATTAATCACTTACCTCTATTATCTTGACTATCAGAGGTTGTGACTAGGGATGCAGGGATGATCTGCTGTAGACCATTATTATTATTATTAATATTTATTGTTTCATTTGTTGAATCCAAATTAAAATCTATAAGTTGTCCTGCTGCTGTACTATCAGCAATATGATCTGTTACAATTACATTATTATTATTATTATTTATAATATTTGATGGTATAACATCAGTAGTAGTTGTTGTTGTTATTATTGTTGTTGTTGATTCACTAAAAATGTGTTTAAAAGAAAAGAATTTTCATTAATTTGCATAGAGGAAAAAAATGTAAATAAGTAAAAACTTTAGACCACATACATTTTATTATTATCTAAACTATTATCTGTTGTATGTCCATTACCATTTGATATTGCACTATGATGATGATGATGAGTATTATTATTATTATTATTATTATTTATAATTAATTTTTCATCAATTGCTTTTGATAAATCTACCTCAATATTACCATTGATTTTCGTGGATTTAAATTGATTATTATTATTATTATTATTATTATTATCGGAATTTTGAAAATTATTTTTTTCAATTAAATTGGAAAATTGACTCATTAATGAAATTTCCTTATCCATAACCGATTTTTCATATTCATTAAATGCATCTTTTTGATTTGTCGCTTCTACAATTGTAACTTGTGTAATCGAACTTTGATTATTATTATTATTATTATTATTATCTAAATCATTATTAGTATCATTAGTATCATTATTATTATTATTTATGTTATCATCATTATTTTTATTAATATTATTATTAATATTATCATTAATTTTATTGTCGATATTATCAATATTCACAGTATTATTATTATCATTTATAATTAACGGTTGTTCAATATCTTTTTCTACTGGACTATCCTTATCGTCGTTCTGCAAAAAAAAAAAACATCATCATCAAATGAAAGTGATTGTTAAGTTACATTCAACAAAAATATATAAATAAATAGTTAATTATATTATATACATACTTTATTTGGTGTAGCCATTGATGTATTATTACCAGGTGTACCTGCACTGCCTGTAGTTCTGGTTCTTTTCATAATTGCTTCAACCCGTTTACGACGTTCATTTCGTTCTTCTTCTTCTTTTTTCAAACGTTCAGCAACTTCAATTTTTTGCTTTTCTAAATCTTCACGTGTTTTTCGATCACTCTCTTCACGTTCTAAACGTAAACGTTCGTCCTCTTCACGCCTCTGACGTTCCTCTTCTTCGCGTTGTTTTGCTTCCTAAATCATTTGGTATGTACATTTTATTAAAAATTATTATTGTTTTTTTATAAAATAATAATCTCATTTACCTCAATTGCTTGCAACAAACGTTGTTCTTCCGAAATACGTTGTTCTTCGGCTAAACGTAATGTTTCCTCTTCAAAGCGTCGTTGGCGTTCCTCTTCTTCGACAATCCGTTGTTGTTCAGCAATTTCTTCGGCTTCTACACGTTGACGTTCCAATTCGGCTTGTCGTTCAGCCTCTTCACGTGCTAAACGTCTTCGTTCGGCTAACGCTGCTTTTGCTTCTTCTTCTGTTGTTATCCGTTTAGCCATCATTGATGCTGTATGTATTAGATTGATATTAATTAATATAAACTTATTAAAATAACAAAGAAAAAAACATCCTTAATTTTAAGTTATATAGTCAAAAAAAAAAATTTATTATTACCACTCATATCAACAGTTTCATGTACATCTAATGTCTTTTCTTTGTTGTTGGAATCAACAACAGCAACGGCAGAAGCAGCCACAGCAGCAGTAGCAATAATACCATTATTTACAACTACTTCACTAATATTACTATTTAACGATTCAAGTTCATGTTCATTCACATCATTAATTACATTTGTGATTGTAGTAACATTTTGTTGTTGTGTTGTATTTGTTAAATTTTTTTCATTATTTATAAATTCTTGATTTATATTATTACTAATTGTTTCATTAGTATTGTCATCAAGGGGATGCCAAGCTGTGGCTGCTGTTGATTTACCGGATTCTATATTTTCTATTAAACTATTTTCATTTATTTCTTGTTGTTGTTGTTGTTGTTGCTGCTGTTGTTGTTGTAGTTGATTATCAATTTTTAAAATTTCGGCATTCGGCGTTTTTGTTTCATTAATACTATTATTATTATTATTACTATTGCTATCATTAATATTATTATTATTATTATTATTTTCATTAACAATTATTGGTAGTACTACATCATTTTTTATAGTAGTTTCAATTTTTTCATTCGTATTTATAATATCTTTTATTAATTTATTTGTGTCGGTTTTTGGTGGTTGAAGTGGTGATGTTATTTTCTAAAAAAAAATTTTAATACAAGTTATTTTATCTATACATTTTCAAATTCTTTACAACATCCAGTACCTTTTTAATTGTTTGCGTTTGACTACGTCGTTCTGGTCGTTTCGGTGGCAAATTACTATCTGAATTGGATGTAACCGATGATACGGAAATTGTTGACGTTGTCATCATTGTCTTTGACGTTACTAAAGAACCATTATTTTGATTAACATTGGTCGTACTGAGTGTTTTCCGGTGAATATTTTGTGCTCTTGGTATCGGTATTGGAGGTCTATCTTTTTTATGCTGTTGTATTTGTTTATTTATTTCATGCATAGCTAAAAAGATTTGAATAAATTTACCGTTATTTAAACCAATAAAAAGCAAACTAAAAATAATATAAATGTAATAAAGTATAATGAATCATCATCCATACCGTCATTTGATACACCGGTAATAGCAATACTGGATGACATACCCGTACCGGCAATACTTGCAGGACGTGGTCTTCGTACAAGTGGATGTGCACGTCTTATTACACCACTTGCTGTTGAATTTGCCGATGATAGTGCACTACCGGGTCTTGATATAACACTACCACCAGGTGTTACTTCACCTGATCGTGACCCTGTTAATATATATATAAATAATAGTTATTATTTTTAATTTATAAACTTAAAAATTATTAAATATTCCAAGTGTTAAGTGTTAAAATGGGATTTATTTAATTTAAGTAAAAAAAAAAAAACCACCATCACCATCTTTAGAATATCTATAGAATATTTTCTTAAATGAATGGCAAATAAATGGCAAAAAAAAAGGGAATTTTATATTTTTTTTGTTAATAACAACACGAAATTGTTATTCATTACAGTTAGTCAAAACTATATATTATATATTCGCATGTAAAAATTATTCCACTTATAACTAAACCTATATGTATAATAATAATAATAATGTAAAACCACCTTTTCAATACAAAATATTGTTAAGGAAAATAAGAGAAATATTTTTAAATGCCAGATTGGCAAACTCTGGCGGCATAAATAGAATTGTGCTGAAAAATTTAAAACAAAAAAAAAAAAGCTATGATCGTTGCATCGTAATATGTCAATTAGAATAAAAACCATTCTACCAATAATAGACCAATAAATTCTTAACCGTTGAAGCGTCCCTTTATTAAATCCAATCTTCAAATCACATACCTATTAAATTATTCATACACTTTTGAACTTTACCTCTTACAAATATTTAAATAATAAATCAAATTTAAATATAAATTAAACAAATAAAATGATTATATACATAAAAATATAATTAAAAAACTAATTAAAAAATGTTAGTCATCCTAAATAAATCTAAATATCTAAAAAAAAAAAAAAAAACGATGCAATAAATTGGGAACATTTATAAAAACAATTTCTAACTATAAAAACTATGGATCTCTCGAAACCATTATTAAAACCAATATTTTTTTTTCTATAATTTTGAAGCTTGAAAATGATACTTTAGTTAATCAGTTAATCAAATGTGGATGTGTTTGGGTGGTGTGCGTAAGTGCGATTTAAAAAATGCAATTTTTATGTAATGTGAACGCGATTCCGTTTTGCAGTTTGTGCTAATTGAATAATTTTGCAGTTTGTGTTATTTTAATTTAGTGCGATACTTGATGATTGTGATTATATTATGACAATATGATTATGGCTGCTGTGTTCTTTATTGTAATGATCCAATTTTCCTAATTGATTATTTGGTTTTTTCATATAAAATTAGTGTATAATAAAATGATTGTAATAATAATTGGAATGAGTGTTAGAAAACTAAAAAAAAAATCATTAATAGAAGATTACACCCAAGCGATTTTATAACTTTTTTTTTTTTTTTTTTTATCTTTTGAAATAGCAAATAAATTCATCAATTTCCTTGTTAGTACATTTAATAATATTGCGGTTATTATCCTATTTCTATTATGTAAGTAAGTTGATTTCCATTTGGTTGTGCTTTTTTTTAATTATGCTCATCAAAAAAAAAAAAAAAAAACCACATATAAAACACACACCTGTTACAGATAAACTGTTTGGTTCATCAGTTTCATCGTCATGATCCGATTGATGATTACGTGGTAGTGGTGCTGGTGATGGTGGTTGATGATGACGTTGTCGTGACAGATTTTTTGAATATCGTTTACCGTTTGCCGTTAACGGAGCACCAGCAGATGATGATTTATTGGTGATGGTGGTTGTCGTAGTAGTAGTAGTAGAAAGATGTGTCATACTTTTTGATGCATCATCACCTTTACGTAACTGACGCATTCCATCTTTTTTATAAATTTTATTAGAAGTAGTACCACCAACACCACCACCAACACTACCACCACTAGTACTTTTATTATTTGGTCCAGTAGTACTGGCTAAATGTGTTAAACTACGAGACATACTACGTGAATTATTTGTCGAAGTATTCGAACGAGGTGATAGATTATTATTATTATTATTATGACTGTTTGTCGATTGTGATGGATACATTGCATCAAATTCCAATTGACGTTGTCGTTCAATAACAGCTCTAATATGTTCACCTTTACATCGCGTTGGTTGTGCTAATTGATCTAATCTTGTCATTGATACAGTTCGCCCTTTTTTTTTTTTTTTATTTCATTTTTATTTCGTTTTTTTTTTACGTATTTTTACGGTTTTTTATTTATATAAATTGGTTTATTTTGTTTGTTTTCCAAAAAAAAAAAATTAATTAAATATATTTATAATATATGATAATTTATTATATTTTTTTGTGTTTGTTTATTTGTTTTGGTTTGTTGGCTTTTTTTTTTTGGGTGTTAGTTAAAAAGTTCAAATTTTTCTCAAAATACACATCTCAAAAAAAAAAAATAATTGATTGATTGATTGATTCGAGTTTGATGAGGTGTGCTTTTTTTTTTTTTTTGGTGAATTTTTAAGTGTAATTTAAAAAAAAAAACACAAACATTTTTGTGAAACATTTAAATATAAAACAAAATAAAAAAGCATTTTTTATTCTGTGTTTGGAGTTGCTTAACTTAGGGAAAATTATATATGTATATGATAATTTTTATAAATGTGTGTTGTTTTTTTTTTAAAGCATTTTTAATTTATTTTTCTGGTCGCTGCTTTTATTTATTTTGTTTTTTTGGTTTTTTAAGGAAAATATACTCTATTGATTATGAAGTCTCAGCATGAATATATTTGCATTTTTTTTAAGTCAATATAAGAGTTACAAAAAAAAAAATAATTACAAAATTGTTTATATGGTTTTTTTTTTTTGTTTTTTTTACCTGGGGTTCGTGGAGTCGAACAATAAAGAGATGCTCTTGAACCAAAACTGGGTTCGCGTGGACTAGGTATTGTTGGCATTAAATCTGTTTTTCGTCTTGCAACACTTCGATAAATTATTGGTGATGACGAATCTGTTGTTATATCATCTAAAAAAATTTGTTTGTTTTTTTTTTTTTTTGGTTCCGTATGTATTCCGTATAATTTTTTTTTTAATTTTGTTTGATGGTACACAAATAAATAAATAAAATAATAATAATAATTTATTTAAAATTAAAAAAAAGATAAATAAAATAAAAAATAAATAAAAAGAAAATGAAATAATAATAATAAATATGAATTTTAATATTGTTAAGTTTATGTTTGTTTGTTGGTTTTTTTTTTTTAAAGATTTTTTAGACAAAAAAAAAAGCAATGCGACTTTTATGATTATTTATTTTTTTTTTTATGTTAGTTGCATTTTTTTCGCGAGATAATAAAATTAAATATAATTTTGTTTAATCAAACATTTAATTTTTTTAGTAATTTCAGCCAAATACCATATAGATATATATACAAAACAATAAAAAAAAAAACATTCTAATAATTAATTTAATTATAGAGACATGCATGAAAATGAAAATGTTAATAAAATAAATAACATTTGTTTTATGTATATATTGTTAAATTAAATATATAAAATTATATATGTTGGTAGTGTATAGTATCATAATTATGTTAAATATTTTATTTTTTTGGCAGTATCATCTTTTTTATCTTATTTGTCCGAATTTTAATGTGGAAATAAAATCATTATTTTAATCATTTGTATATTGGAGAATATGGAAAAGAGTTCATGTCCGGAGTTCTATAGTTTTTTTTGTTAATAAAATACATTGTCACCTCCCCATCAAAAAAAAAAAGAAAAAAGGATACTCTTCCACAGGGAGGTTTAAATCTAATTAAAAAGTTAATCATTTCTAATGTCAAGTCGATATTTTGATTTGATTATTTTAAGGTTTATTAAATATTATTTCATTCATTTGCAACTAATATATACACACGTTGCTTAATCTAAAACTTAAACATTTCTTAAACATGCGATTTATTATACTACTAAAAAAAATGTGATATGTGGCAAATATTTTTTTTCTATTAAGTTTTCTATAAAAATGCGCTTAAAATTAAAAAAAAAATGCATAAAATTAATCATTAAAAAAAAAAGCAAATTTTCCATATTATAAATCAAAATAATATTTGAAAAATTTTATTATTATTTCTTGTGACTCCTGTAAATTGATTTCAAAATTTTTATAGTTTCATTATAAATCATATATATTTTAAGTGGTCAGGAGACTGTGGTTGATAGGCTCTTTTTTTATTTTTCATAACAATTTCATGCGATTGATTGACTTCGGTATGCAATCAAGAGATCATTTAACTATTCGGACCCTGCATTAAAAATTTCGATTTTTTGGCATTGAAAATGACATTTACTTGTATATCAAAATGTTTGAGTACATTACAACCAATATATTGCCCATCATTAGCTATGACTTCCTAGCATCTTTTAAGAAGTTTGTTGATTCCTCGTTTGAAGAACTCCTCATCTTTTGTCCCAATCCATTTATCGACCCATTTTCGCACTTCTTCAGCATTTCGAAAGTGTACATCTGTCATCAGGCTGACCTGCATTGATCTGAACAAATGGCAATCAGAAGGAGCAAGGTCTGGAGAGTACGCGGGGGGGTGATCAAGATGCACCCAACCAAGCCTCTTTATTTTTTCCTTAACGATGTTTGCACGATGTGGTCTGGCATTGTCATCGTGCATTAAAACTTTGTGGTGTTTTCGAGCTATCAATGGTCGTTTTTCGTTCAATTTCTTTGCCAATTCGTTCAGCTGTCGTCGTCGGTAGCGATCAGATGTAACCGTTTCATTCGGTTTTAACAGCTCATTCAATTCACGAAACCCTTCTGATCCCACCAAATGCACAGCATAAGGTTCTGGCAATGAATATCGCGTTTTGATTGTGAAGTTGTTGATTGGCCGGAATCAACATATTTATATATATATATATAGCTTTACGTTTCGGATTGTCGTAATACACCCACCAGTTTCATCGCCAGTGACAATTCGACTCAAAAAACTATGTTTTTTTGTGCTCTCGGCAAGATGTTTATGGCATGCATTGATTCGTGCTTTGAGTTGATTTTCATTCAGTTGATGTGGAACCAATTTTCCTAGCTTTCTGATCTTTCCCATTGAATGCAAACGTCTAGAAATGGTAGAGTCATCTACATTCAACTGTAATGCAAGCTCTTGTTGCGTTCAACGACACGAATTTTCATCCAACAATGCCTGCAATTCTTCGTCTTCAAATCGTTTTTTGGTTGGCTGACCTGGCCGTTCTTTATCTTCCACTTCAAAATCACCACTTCTGAAGCGTGCAATAAATCACCGTTCACAAGTTTTTTGTTGAGTTGGAGCATGTTCACCGTAAGCTTCTACCAACAATCGATAACTATATCAGCAGCGGTTTTCTTCAAATTAAAGAAAGTTCTTAAACTTCCCCGTAAAAAACAACTTTTTCAGGGCATGTGTTTCGACATATTCGAAGCAAAAAAAAAGAAGCTTTGTTGTTTACACTTCAATGAAATGACATATACTGAAATTTATAGAGTATAATGACAGACAAAAAAAAAGAATATGTGCGCGGTGTGCTCCGATGCACACAACGCTAGTTACGCCATATGTTATTTAAATCGACATATTTAATGCAAGGTCCCAATATATATATATATATATATATATATATATATATATTTTATATATACGATAATTATTTATTTATATTCATTATTATTTAAGAACACGCATGCAAATCTCATTCCATATTTGGCATTCAAAAAGAAGTTAATAAAAACAAACAAATTGTAATTGGCAATGCAATACAAAAAACTTTGATGAATAATAAAAAAAAAAAAGAAAAAAAAAGTAAATCAATTTGCAATCAATTTGGTAAAAATAATAAAATAATATATATCACATATTAATTAATATATTAATCTCACCAATATTTAAACTTTTACAATTATTATAAATATTATGTGATTCTTTGGATTTTGAAGAATTGGAAGATTTTGGATTTGATGACATTGTCATAAATTGTGATGGTTTTGGTAATTGTGATAATTGTGGTAATGGTAATTGTGGTGGTTGTTCATCATCAATATTTATATCAGATCCAGCGGCTATTGTCAATGCATAACGTTTTGGTGGTGCATCATCATTTTTTGATGATGATGAAATACCCCAATTAAATACTTCATACATTGATGTACACATAAGATCACGTCCACCTTTTCTTCCACGGTCTATATCCATATATGGTACAGTATAGTTTTTTTTTTTTTTTTTTTATAAAACAATTAAAATTTAACAATTATATTTTTGTGTACTATTCAACAAATTCAGTTTGATTGAAAAATTAATTTGTTTTTTTTACGTATTCATTAATTGCCATTATTTAAAGTTAAAATTAAATCTTAATGTTTTTGTTTTTTTTTTATTTTTCCTTAGACAACTTCTAAATAGAAATATGATATTATATGGATAAGAAACTATTTATCACTTTTCTGTTTCAAAAATATATATTTTAAAATTATATGCACAAAATGGGAAAATAATTCACTAATAATCATTGTCTTTTTTTTTTTAATATTGTCTCATCACACACTTAATAATCGCATTTATTATATTTCATCAATAATACACAATTTTGATGAACAATAGATATTACTGATTTTTAATGGTATAAAATAAAAAATTAACCGTCTTCGTCTTCAAATAATTTCTTTTACAAAAAAATTTTCTTCATTGAGTGTTTTCGTTTTTAAATTGTATTAAATTGTATTAATATAATTATATTATTTTGTGTGTTTGTGTCTGTATTTCGATAATATAAAATAACAATAGCGAAAAAAAAAAAAATTGATGATGAAGTGAAAAAAATGCACTTTCTTCATATTGCTGTGAAATTTTGCTATGGATGTGTTGTTTGGGTATGATGAATGAATGAATTTATAGTTAGAAAAACCACTAACTTTCATACACATACATATTGATATTAAATCAATGTTTTTTCAATGTTTCTGTTTTGTAAATGGAATGGTTAGTTAATAGTTTTATTTATTTTTTTTGGTTTGTTGTTATAAATATCAATTTTCTTAACATTTAACCAAATACTTCTAAAAAAAAAAAAACATGTATATGATTCAAATGTTTTGCTTCGTTATGCATCAGTGACATCGCAGTTAATTTCATGTACAATACAACAATATGTATATATATATATATATATAATTTATATTAATTCGCATGTTAATTCGGATGTGAGCACCGAGTTTTGTATAAATGTTAAAATTATTAACACGAAAAGTAATATTAATTGAAATAAAATAAAATAATAGAAATTAGTTCATATTATTATACTTTTAGAAATTTATATATGGAAAGAAAACAAATTTTAATTCAAGGTGATTGGTTTTTTTTTTTTTAAATTGCATTTACATGTTTTAAAAAAAAAATATTTATTTATTTTTTTTCTATTTTATAAAACAGTATATAGTTTTGTATATAGTGCTTTTAAAAGTATAGATAGATCATAAGATAATAGCATAACGGCGTGATCTTGTTGATCAAAAAAAAAAAAAAAATCATAATATATGTGCACATTTTTTTTTCTTATTTGCAATATATATATATTTTTTACAATTATATTGGTTTCAATAAATCATTATACAGCAGAGCGAATGATACGATAGATGATGATAAATGATGATTTTGAATAAGTATAAATATATAATACATCATTTGCATGTGCTGTTGTTGTATGAATTTTTCTCTTCTAAAGCAATTAGCACATTCACTTATTATTATTATTATTAAGAAGTAAACTGAATTATATATACAATTTACAGTAAAAAAAAATAATATTAGTATTGGAAAAAACCATTGATTTTGAATTTTGTATCTATTTACAAAGTGTTATAGTTCTTCTTTTTTTTTTATAACATTCATTGTGTATTTGGTGTTCGTATAATATAGACTATAGAGAACAATATCATTCCCAATAAACATTTTAGCTTTGATGGCAAAAAAAAAAAACTAGGGTGATTCGTAGTCACCAGTAATTTCAATATTCTATTTGCAAATGTTAGATAATTTCAAAATTTTGTTGTTTTATGGAATCATATTTCAATCTACCGAATACTGACAAATCTTGGAAGTATTTTCAATTCAATTTAAATAACATTGCAAGATGTATCATTAAACATAATAATAAATTACAATCACAATTTTCATAAGGTTTGCGATGTGCAAGAATGTGTTAAAAAAACTCTGAATTCATCTTTCGGATTGAATTTCAAAAAAAAAAAAATCCAGATTACCGACATCATAATGCGATCTTCGAATTCTTTAATATATTGTACTTAGGTTTTTTTTTACCCCTAAAAAATAGAATTACTAAAATGTTTATCGGGGGATTGGTTATCCCAAAAGTGAATATATGATAACAGAATGCATATGCGTGTGTGTGTGTCTGTGTGTGGGTGTATATGTTTTAAAATTATTTCCCAAAATTCGCAAAATATTATTTAAAAAAAAAAAAAGGAAAAACCACAACCAGGACCAATCAATAAATGAATAAATGTTTGTTTGTTTGTTGTTTAATTTTGCATTAATGTATATTATTAATTTTTCAAATCAAACCTTCATTTTGTCGATCCAATCCACCTGCAGATATAGCACGTTTCTTAGGAGCATCACTTAATTCTCTTTCTGAACTGCGTCGAGATATTTGAGCTCCACCACCATTATATGCTACATTTGTTATGGACGTTGATCTATACAAACATATTTATAAAAGAAAATAGAACATCTTTTATAGTAACAAATTATTGATACATTTGGGAATATGTAATGCAAATAAATTAATATTAATACCTTCGATGACCCCAAAAATTACCCGATGATAATGCACCAATATCAACGGGATCCAATAATCTTGGCGTTGATGAACCAAATGCAAATCCTATTGAACTTCTTTCATTACGTCGTTTTGTTTCTAATCGTGAATCTCTTTCCTATATATACCAAATAATATAAATATAAAGATTACAGAAATGATTATACTAACAAAAAAATTAAATTATTAAATTAATAAATAATATAAAAGTATACAAAATAATCCATACCAGATTTTTTCTTACAATATATTCTCGTCTGTCTTTTTCTGCATCTAATATTGCTTTTTTTCTATCTTCAACCTAATATTGAAATGGAATTTTTTTTTTAACAAATTAGTTTTTTTTTTTTGTTTTCATTATATATTCTAAACATGCGGTCATTATTGCGTAACTATAAAGTACAATTTTGCAATTAGAATCAAAGTTCAAAGTTTAAAAATTGTACTTTATAGTTTTCAATAAAGTACAATTAAGTACTTATAATTATAAGATTAAAAAAAAAAATCTATATACCTGTTGTCGTTTATCATTTTCTTTACTTCGTAATTCATCGATACGACGACGACGTTCTTCTTCTTTTTGTTCACGATATTTTTGTGCAGCAAATGCTTGTGCTTTTAATTCTTCCAATTTTTTTTGTCGTTCTTCATTTTGTCTATCTTTTATTTGACGTAATCGTTCATCTCGATCTTTAACTATATAAACAATAAAAAAAAAAAAAAAACAATCAATTAAAGTTAAAAAAAAACAATTACAAAGGTTCTTCAAAATTGTAAAACACACATCACATACAAAAAACAATAAAATAAAAATTAGAAATTTGTAATCTCTCTAAAAAAAAAAAAAAAGGAGATTACCCGATTTTTTGTATTATTTAAAAGCGGCTCAATGAAAATTGAAAATTAAAATCGTTGTATTTTTTAAAAAAATGTTATCAATCGATTTTTCACACATAATAAAAGGCATGCACATAATAATTAAAAAGTGGTTACGCATTTTAATTCGTAATAATAATAATAAATGTTTATATTCTGATATGATCGTTAAGTTAATACGCGAATGTATTCATTATAAGTATTCGTATTTTACCTATATTTATTAATAAGTATTCTGTGAATGATGTTAAATATGTTTTTTAAACATTTTTAAACTTTAAGGATATCATAAATATTATTATAATATTTTCCATATGGATTTTTAATACATAATTAATGGTTTTATGGTTATATTAGTATAGTATATATTCATTAAATTGATTTAGAAATTTTAGAATTATTTAAATTAATTTTATCATGCAGCTGAAAAAATATTTTTCATATCAATTGAATGAATTTTTTTTTTTTTTTTGATCCATGCGATTTAGTTTATGCGAAAATGAAAAATATTTAACAGCAAAAATGAACACACAACACAAAAATGTTTATCCCCAATTTAATGTACCTCCACCCATATCCCAGTAATCAGTATCATCTCCTACTTGTGCAAACCAATGTAATGTCGAAATATTATCTGAAATTTCTTTTAGATATATTATATATGCAATTTTGTGTTTGTGAGTTTGTGTGTATGGGAATAAAATAATAACAATATGAAATAAAGTACTATATAAATTAAAGTGATTTATCATATACATGAAAATAATATATTTTAAATATTCCCATATATATATAAAAAAAAAAATAGGAAAAAAACAAAGGATATATTAATATACAAATATATAGTACCTCTTTTAATTGGAATCGGAGGTATATCATTTTGCTGATGCTGATGATGTTCTTGTATTGTATTTGATTCATCTGTAAAAAATGATAAAAAAAAAATTAATTATCAATATAATAAAATCTAATCATTATTAATAAGTAAGATAATAATTTCTTAATATGTTATTTTGATCGTGTTTTTTAATATGTAATCATAAAAAATAAAATGCACCGATTTTCATATTTGAGCGATGTACAAGAAATATTTTTTTTTTTGTATTTACCGCACACACAAGTACAGAAATAATAAAAAAATATGTAAATTTTCTGGTAATATAATTTTGTGATGATTCAATTTTAATTTTTTTTTCTATCTATAGCTTATAAAAAAGAAATTTTTATTTTTTTTTATCTAAATTATGTGCAAATTTTTTCATTTTTTTTTTTTGGAAAATTTATAAAACCATTTATAATTATTATATTAATTCAGATAAAATATTAATACACAAACAGTATATAAATAATTTCTTTATCACTCTAAATCATTATATTTGGGTAAATAAAATAAAATAAAATGGTATGTCATAGCAGGTAGGCACAAATATATATATATATCTAGAAATTAAATTAAAAAGGCGACACAAAGACTAAATCCCAAAAATTTTATATGCAAATTCAATAAAAATATAGACAAAAAAAAAAATAAAAAAAAAACAGAGGATTACATATTTAAGGTGTGTGATTTGAAAAAAAAAAAAATGTTTTTTCTTTATAAAACCCAAATAATTTCAAGTAAAAATAATTATAGAAGAAGAAGTAGAAGAATCATTAGTAGATATATTATTATTTTATTATTAATGTATATACTTGCGTATACAAAATACAATATTTTATTAAAATATGTATACAAATTGTCCTACTTATTGGTCAACAATCGTGTCATTATATCGTCATCGCCGAGTAAAACAAATTGCATTTTTAGAAGAAAAAAAATAAAAAAAAAACCTCTAAAACACAATCATGAAAATATAATTTTTTATGTACCGCCGATGATGAATGATTTTATATATGATAATGATAATCATCATTATATTATTGTTAAAGAATATGAATATCAATTAAAGAAATTACTTCTTTTATTCTTACTGCATTATGATTTTTTTTTTTAATTATCATATGCGGTGGTATGATTAATATATATATATATATATATATTATTTGTAGATATTATTTGACATAAAAAATCAATTGAATAAAACATTCGATGTAATTTTGTGATGACTAAATATATGAATTTTTATATATAACGAAATAATTTATTTATAAATTATATGAATTTATTTAAATTAGAATTAAAAAAATGAACAGAAAATATAATAATAAAATTAAAAAAAAAAAAAACATGACAAAAAATGTTTTGTTTGTGGGAGGTAGAGTACGGTTAATAAAAAAACAAAAAAAAAATTATGTAAATTAAAAAAAAAAAACATCTCCGCGAGTATTAATAATTATATTAATCACAATTACATATTTTTTTAGATTGAATAATGAAATGATATAATATTTTTTTTTGGTTTGTTAAAAGTAAATTAGGGTAAATAAAATAATTTTTGCAGGTGTACATAATATATATAATAGCCATAGATTAGGTAGGGTATTGGTAAAAAAAAAAAAACAAAAAAAAATAAATAAAATTCTACATGTTGACAAAAAAAAAATAAACATCACCGCACACAACCACGCACCCAAACATTTTAAGCACACACACACACACACACACACACAACAAATTGATTTTGATGATGATGATTGATGATGATGAATCGACCTCCCTCATCGGTCCCTCATCGGTTGATTTTTTTTTTGTGATTGATATTTTCTGAATAATATACAAAATTTTAATGATTTTTCAATCAATTTTTTTTTTTTTTTTTGTTTTTACACATTATTTAATAAATTTTCTTAAAATCACCAATTTTTTTTTTATTTTGTTCTATTCTATTGTTATTTTTCCAATATTGTGTAAAAAAAAAAAAGAAAAAAAAGTTCAAAGAACACAACACACACAGTCTGTCAAGGTTGTTAAAATAAAAAAAAAAAAAAAATTTTTTTTTTTCTATGAGGGAGCAGCAGCAAATTTATTGATTTTCTAATTAGCCCAATTGATATTACACATTTTTATTAACAATATATTTTATGTATATGTAGATTATTAAACACTTTTTTTTTTTGAAAATTAATTGAATGTAATAATTAAGAGAAATACCTAAATTATCTTTTGCAATTAATAAATTTTCGCCCCCAAGGCTCGCCATATTTTCACTTAACATCACTAAAAAAATTTTTTTAATATATTTTTTTATTTTTTTATTTTTTATTTCAATATAATCGAATACGCACGCACACACGCATACACTGCATATAAAAAAAAATAATTATTTTAATTTTACATTTTTTAGTACAAAAATATGACTGTATCATTTATACTACACTACACCAACACACCCGGACACGGAATACAACACACCGAAAATGCAGTTTTCCTCTTTTCTTCGATTATCAAACAAATATAAGAGAGACATAGGATGGGAATTAAAATTGAGTACTTGATAGCTAGTGTGTTTCTTTTATAACTTAAACAATTTTATAAAAAAAATGAACGTACATCTTCTTTCATCTATTCCATATATATTTGCAAAAAAATGCACAAAAAATATCCACACCTGATTTATAAAGCGCTATTTTTAATATTTTACATAAAATTACAATAATATAAATCTATATTTCGTAGAGGTTATTTTTATAGAGTAACTTCGTGGGGGTTAAAAATACAACGATGAACTTTCTTTAAAAAAAATCGTAAAAATAATACTCCAATAAAGTACTCGTTACTTTGTATTCGTTAATCAGTTCATTTTTGAACCGCACAAACGAAATCGGTGTAAAGTCGGTGTTGAATTTTATTTTGGAATATGCAAGAATATTTAATTATTTAAAATTGATAATTAATTGAAATATTAATTAATTAGTTTTTAACATAAAATACTTTTACATAATAATGAAATAGATAAAAATATCGAAATTAGAATACATAGAAAAACATTATAAATAAAATCCCATTTCAAGCCACTGATCGTGATCCGAAGTCAAAACAACTGCACAATTTCCATTTCAGTTTTTGTTTCGCTCATTTCATCAGTTTTCGTTCAATTCTTTTTTTTTTCGTTGATAGCAGCGATTTTGAGTTGAGTGAGTTTGAGTTTATGTTTTTTTTTTTGTTTTATTTTATATATTGATCGCGTGTTGGGGGGCTGTTGCTCGTTTTTATTTGGTTGTGTCCATACAAATTTTGTAATTTTGTTTTTTTTATCTACATTATTATTGCGGGTTCCAATTTTTTATTTATTATACATTAATAAGTTAATATAATATTTATAATAATTAAAAATAATTAAATAAAAATCAATCAAATATATCCAAATTTAAGGATTAAAATTTGTACTTTGTGTTTAATACGTGGACAAGAAAAACAAATTACAAATAAAAATTTTTCACTTCACCGATTTTGCATATTTTTTACATTTTGGAAAGTTTTATTTTGAAAAAAAAAAAACAATTAACATATTGTTTTATATATACATTTAAAAAATTTTGGTTTAATTATCACTGATTGTGTAAAAAAAAAAACATAAAACAGAAACAAAATGACTGTGTACATTGTAGCGGCTGCACGAACACCAATTGGTAAGTGTTTTTTTCTTGTAGATCAAATGATCAAGTGTAAATTGATATTATAATTATAATTATTAATAATATAATCCATTAAGTGAAAATGATTAAACAACAAGAAACATTGTAATAGGTAGAGCGAGGTTCCCCATTGCCACAGGTAATCGTAAAATAACCGGACGCCTATTTGCATAAAATCAATTTAAAACCATTTATTTGGAGTAGTTTGTGTGAATATATACTACGTTAATACGTTTAGCGAAATCGGGTCGTTCTCTGATGGGGGGGTCACCAAGGCCATTGTCACTAAAAATCGTAGTTCAGATCTTTATTTTCTGATAATTTTATTTATATTTGGGTATTATATAGCTGATATCGCATGTTCAATTTTTGTTTTCATTAATTTTTGTTTTTTTTTTTTTAATATTTTGCTTATCTATGATATAATTTTTTGTTGTTAGGTCATTCTATTTATTTTTGGTTGATTGATTACAAAAACACAATGATAAGCGTATTTTATAAATAATAATTTTTTTTTTGCTGTTGTAAAGTCAAAGGATCAAAAATTCAGTATATACCAGAGAATATGGGGAAAGATTAGAATTATATTTATCAAAATTACGTTTTTAAAGTATATATATATAAGTATGAAGCTTATCCATTGTTTTTTTATTTATTTAAAACTGTTCATAATATCGATAAAATTTTTCCTGATCCTGTTATTAATTGAATATAATTGTGTTTTTTGTTTTCATTATTATAGGTAGTTTTAATGGTGCACTATCAACATTGCCAGCCCATGAATTGGGATCAGTTGTTATAAAAGAAGTTCTGTTAAGAGCCAATGTAAATCCGAAAGACGTTGATGAGGTGATTTTAGGACAATCATTAACGGCTGGTCAAGGACAAAATACAGCCCGACAGGCATCATTTAAAGCTGGTCTACCAAAAGATGTACCAGCGTTTGTCTTAAATATGTTATGTGGATCTGGATTAAAGTATGGCTTTAACTGAAAAATTAAAAAAAAACCCATTATTTATCTCTATTTTTTTTAGATCTGTTCAATTAGGTTATACCATGATAAAATGTGGTGATGCTAAGATAATGATATGTGGCGGACAAGAAAGTATGTCTCAAGCACAACATGCCATTCATTTACGTTCCGGTATAAAATTGGGACCCGGTACAATGGTCGATACCCTATTACATGATGGTTTAACGGATGCATTTTGTCATATTCATATGGGTGAAACAGCTGAAAATCTAGCTCGTAAATATAATATAACACGTGATGAGCAAGATCAATCGGCTGTACGTTCACAAGAGTTAGCTGACAAAGCACAACGTAATGGGTATTTTGATGAAGAAATTATATCGGTGCCGGTTACAAATCGTACGAGTACAATCATTTTCAGTGAAGACGAACATCCAAGACCGGGCACAACAATGGAATCATTACAAAAATTGCGACCATGTTTCGTTAAGGTATTAATATGATTGTAAATTAACCCCAAAACTCCAACCAACCTCGAATTTATGCCTCAAATGTTCCGATTTAATTTAATGGTATACTTAAATTAAATTCCATTTCCGTAGAAGGATGGTACAGTAACTGCTGGTAATGCGTCTGGCGTTAATGATTCAGCGGCCGCCGTACTTTTAATGTCTAAAGAAGAAGCCGAAAAACGGGGATGCATACCATTAGCAAAAATTATTGCATTTGCCCAATCCGGGTGTGATCCAGATATTATGGGTATTGGACCAGTTGAAGCTGTTGAAAAAGTTGTAAGAAGAGGAGTTTTCGCTTATCTATCAAAACCGCTGCTCTGCTTTTATTTTCATCCGAAAAAATTAATGATTATTTGTTCGTTATCTGTAATTGAATATAGCTAAAAAAAGCCGGCTGGACAAAAGATGATGTTGATTTATATGAATTAAATGAAGCATTTGCAGCTCAAGCATTATCTGTAAATAAAGCATTAGGTTTAAATGCAGAAAAAGTAAATGTAAATGGTGGAGCTATTGCATTAGGTCACCCAATTGGTGCATCAGGTATAAAAATAATATATTAATTGAAGTGTTTAAAAATACAAAATATTCTATAATAAAAAAATTAATTTTTCTATAGGAACTCGAGTATTAGTAACATTAATTTATGCATTAAAACGCACCAATGGCAAGAAAGGTATTGCATCATTATGTATTGGCGGTGGAATGGGAATTGCAATTGCAATTGAAATGGTTTAATTTAAATATTATTATTTTATAATTTATATTTGACCATTTGATATACGTGTACGTATTTTTTTTTGTATTTGTTTATAATTTATTGTTGTTGTTTTTTTTTTTTTATTATTTTTTGTTTAACAAGTGGGATTTTTTTTTACAAATTTTACGATTTTTATTCTTTTAAAAAGTTTATTATTATTATTATTATTATTATTGTTTTATGTGCGCGCAAAAAAAAAAAAAACAAAAGACGAAAACAAATTTTTATTTTCCAACAACAAATAATTCTCTAAATCCTAAAGTATTATTAATAACATTTTATATAATTCCAAATTTTCGAAATTTAATTTTAAAAATTGTTATTAATTAAAAACAAAATCAAAAAATAAAGTATTGTTTATTATACAATAGCAAAAAAAAAAATAAAAAAATACAATTGATATTTTAAATATATTTTATTTATCATATAATAACAAAGCAAAAATCTTTTAAAAATAACGAGATGATTTTTTTTTTAATGGTTTTGTATTTTTATTAAATGTTTTTCGTGTGTGTTATATTTTAATGATAAATAGAAAACTTGTTTTTTTATTGTATTTCGATATTAATCGATATTGTTTTTTTTATATACATATAAAATGTTATAAATTTTGAAATAAAAATTTTATTATTCATAAAAAAAAAAATAAATAAATAAATAAATTAAACATCCCAAATTAATGTGTATTCATTATTGCATTTAATTCTACTACAGTTTGTAAATGTCTTTCTTCAGCACGTTTTTGTTTAAATGATTTTTTAGGTTGTTTTTTATTTGCATCCTTTTTTAATCCTTTTCTTTGGTTATAATTCATTAAAAACTCTTTAAGAGCGGGTATAATTTTTATCTTTTCCAAAACAAAAAAAAAAAGAAAGTAGTAAATTTAATTGTTTTTTTTAAATTAAATATAACAATAAATAAATATTTCGATTAATTGGATTAAGTAGTATATGTGCATTGTGTGTGTGTACATCAAACATGAATCAAATTTCCTAATTATTTTTGGTAATCCATGATTTAAATATAATTAAGTCGACATCAACACGCACTGAAGCATAAAATTTCATTTCTTATTAAACGCTGGTTTAAAACTAAACCTTAATTTTTTTGGATAACATTTATCTAATCTATATATACATTTATATAAATTAAAAAAAAAATTAAAATCCGATGTGCAATATCTAATTCCGTTTTTCGTGTACACATTGATTAATTTTTATTTAACATGGATTTAACTTTCTTAAATAATTATTTAATTTTGAAGCGTTTTTTTTTATTTGCTGAAATATTTTGTACTTTTTTTTAACATTAAAATACTATCCTTTAATTTTTTTTTCTTTCCATAACTATATGCGGAATTATATACTCATATTATAAAGAATGATTAGTAATCTAATTACTAATTCGCGGTTAATAATATTTTATAAATATTTATTAATAATATATAGCTAATACTAAATCAGCGGAATATGTACCAGAACAATAATAATATTTCGATTGTAGAGATTTTACATCCCTATACGTAAAAATAATTTTAATCTTACAATAATTCTGTTGGAATTTTCGGATAAAATCCATTATTACTACCATTTTCTATATTATTATTTTTATTACTTTCATTAAAATCTTCATTTTCTATTTTTTCACATTCACTACTATCATTATCAAAACATGGATACTCAAAATCAATTGGGTTATGAGCTAGAAAATCCATTGATGGTATACATAATTTTGAATAGGTTTTAATTAAATGGGTCCATAGCGTTGGTGAATGTTTATCGCCAAAAAATGATTGCCAACGATTTGAATTATACAATGGATAATTTATTTTTAGAACATCATCCAAATATGGATTGATTGTCATATAATCATCTTTGTTCAAATATAAAAATAATTCTTCTGAAATCGCAATGGTATCACAATGTAAATACTTGAATGGTGTATAACAATCTTGTATTAAATTATCACCAATATATAAAATTTTCGGTTTACTATTATTTGTATTTGTATGGCGGCCATGTTTTAATTTTAAAATTTCATCAGTTAATTCATTGAAATTTCCCTGTGAATACGTATGATTCAATTGATATTTATCAATGGCCTTATCGAATTCAATTTCATCACAATCATCGATGACATTCATAAATGGTCGATTTTGTGTAAAAAATCCCGGTTTTCTAGCAAAACATACAACCGTATCGAATAAATTGCGCCAATTTTTACCAAGTGCATATCCGCCTGTATGATTAGCAAAATCAATATGTGATCCGGTTAATACAAATGTAGTTTTTATCGATTTTAAATCCTGTAAAAATTTTATTAATTTTTCCGATGAACGTTCTATATACTTATCCGGATATTCTTTCATTTCTCTAAAATATGGACTGAGTGAATCTTTAAAATGTTCACGTGTAAATGTAAATACCAATGCATCGTAAATATGTGGATAAATTTGTTGTAATTGATTGGTATCTTGATCGGTTCCCTGTTCCACCAAACTATCAATGATACGTGCATACAGCAACGATGTTGGCATATCAAAATAATCTAATAGCGATCGCATTTTCTCAGATAATGGACCATTCCATGTTGATAGATAATCACGACAATATTCATTTGATAGCAGTGTCCAATGTTTTTCGCTACCATAAATTAAACAAATTTCATTGTCCGTTAATGGGCGGCTACCATGTGATGCCTTTAATATGTATCCATTACGATTCACCTTTAATATATTACCATGAATATAATCGATAATTAAACCTTTTTGTAAAAAATCAATGCCACTTTCAAAGGATTTTTCCAATAAATGCCGTGATGAATATCCCTTTTGTTCAACTAAAAATTTAGCTATAATATCATATTCCAATTTTACCATTGCCATTAATTTATACCGAACTAATGTATTATCTAAATCAAAACCAATATAATCATAATCACTTAATTTAATTGATGATTTTAAATTTTTTTGTGGCAATTTGGTTGGTGATGTCGTTGAAAACTTGGAATTTTCCATCGTTATTATCGATTGGGATTTTCTTTGGATAATTGAATTTGTTGTTTCGGTCGTTGTTGTTATGTAATATTTTCTATGAAAATTTTTTCTGCTACAACTTGATATAAACGTTTTATTAAATGATTTTAACACTGAATTTTTAATTAATAAAATTGAATCTGTTGTTTGTTGACGACATGGAAGTTGTTTATGACGGTTTTTTATTAATAAATATAAAATATTGGAACTTGTTTCTATATTTCCAATACGAAACAAAATCATTTTTTTTTTTTTTGTTTTTTGTTTTTCGATTTTAATTCTTGTGAGAAAAACAAACACACAAATCACCACATAATATTTATTATAATATATGCATATACATATGCATACGTATGCATATACATTCGCAATCAAAAGCTAAACAAATACCACACGCACACAACACAACACAATTACTTACCATTCGGTATTGTGGTTTGGTCAACGTTCGTTGTACCACCAGAAATGCACACAGATAGGAAATCTTTTGTTTATGGTTTTTTAATGTATTGAAATTAAAAAAAAAATTAATAAAATTGCACTTACATTATCGGGTATATGAATATATCGAATGATTCTTGAAACAACATAAAAACTGTCGAATGGTTGCATTATTCCTTGTTGATTAATAAAAACAACATTTGTCATATAAATATTCATATATCTGCGTTCATCAAAACAAAATATTATAAGGATTTTAATTTATATATAGCGGTATTAAAAAAATAAAGTTTTACCCATCAACATCCTCAATGGTACCAGCAACAGTTGTTTCATTTCTTAAATCAATTATTGTATTAGTATTTTTCAATAACATTGGTATATTTCCTAATGTATTATATATTGAATACGATTCTTTATTGGAATATTTTTTATTCATTTTATCTTCAATTGATTGAAAATTAAAGTTTTATTTTTTTTATATCAAAATAAATAATAAACAAATTTCTTAAAAACAAAACAACACCAACACAGCAAGAAGATTACCGCAGCGCAAATGCAGCCGGTAATTTTATCAGCATCATCATTTATTATTTTCATTGAGAATTGGTGAGCCGATACAGTTACCGTGGTTCGTGACATTTGGACCCCCATCGTGCCATCCCCGATCTCATTTAATTTTGTTGCTCAAATTGCTCTTTATTGATTGCAATTGCATTGATGTTCTGTCTATATTCAGTTTGAATGAAGTTGTTGTTGTGCATTTTATTGTTATTTTGTGTAAAATATTTTAATAAAAAAAATCATTTTAATTTTTAATATCTAAACTAATATATTTAATTATAGTTACAGCAGCAACTAATTTTCCAGATTTAAATCTAAAATTATAATACATTGGCTGCGAATTGAATGGACCAAAAACAACTAAAGCATTGATTAATAACATATTTATTTTCGTTACTGGTTGTGTTGTGAATTTGGTAAATTTGTCTCGTGTTCATTTACATTGCATTTTTTTTAAACAACAAAAACAATGTCCAATGCCCTGGAAATCCCGTTACGGGATACAGATGAAGTAAATTTAATAAATAAAATTAATAATTCAAAAGAAAAAAAAATGATTTTAATATTTTTTAATACTTTTTGTAATTAAATTGTTCCCGTGGAAAGATTATTGTATTAGATACTGATCAACTGCCAGATAGTGAGGAAGTTTTATCAATTTTAAAACAAGAAAGATCACAACTCAATATATGGGTGAATGTTGCGGTAAGTTTATTTATTTATTTTTATCTATACTTTCATATATAAGTGTGTATGTGTGTGTGTGTAGAGACTTTGTTAACTTTGAATGCGTCCAACACAATACCATAGATATTTATTAATCTGATCTCAAGCAATACCAAGTCTCCAATTGTGTTTTTGTTTTTAATATTAAGCAATATAATCAAAGTTATATTACCATTTTGTTTTGTTTTTTTTTTTGAACAGATTGCCTATTACAAACAAAATCGAAAAGATGATTTTATTACAATTTTGGAAACGGCACGTACCGAAGCTCAAATTGATTATAGGGAATTTGAAAAGGATCAGATGCGAGCCTATGACATGTTGGCCGCTTATTATGTGCAGGAGGCAAATCGTGAAAAAACGAAAGACACAAAACGCGAACTATTTATGAAAGCTACACATTTGTATACAACGGCTGATAAAATTATTATGTATGATCAAAATCATTTATTGGGACGTGCCTATTTCTGTTTATTGGAAGGTGATAAAATGGAACAAGCCGATGCACAATTTAATTTTGTGTTAAATCAATCACCATCGAATATCATATCGTTGTTGGGTAAAGCATGCATTGCATTTAATAAAAAGGATTATCGTGGTGCATTGGCATTCTATAAGAAGGCTTTACGTACAAATCCAAATTGTCCCGCAAATGTACGGCTTGGAATGGGACATTGTTTTTTAAAGATGAACAATCTGGAAAAGGCCAAGTATGTTGTGTATTAATGCGAATGTTTAATAAAATTATACGATATAAACGGTACTCCTTTTTTTTTATTCACAGATTGGCATTTCAAAGAGCATTAGAATTGGATTCGCATTGTGTTGGTGCATTGGTTGGATTGGGTGTTGCAAAATTAAATCTCCATGAATCGGAATCAAATCGACAAGGTGTACAAATGTTATCAAAAGCGTATGCAGTCGATCCAACAAATCCAATGGTTTTAAATCATTTGGCAAATCATTTTTTCTTTAAAAAAGATTATCAAAAGGTACAGCATTTAGCATTGCATGCATTTCACAATACCGAAAATGAAGCAATGCGAGCCGAATCATGTTATCAATTGGCACGTTCGTTTCATGTGCAATGCGATTATGATCAAGCATTTCAGTATTATTATCAATCGACACAATTTGCACCACCAAATTTTGTATTACCACATTTTGGTTTGGGTCAAATGTATGTGTATCGTGGCGATTCCGAGAATGCAGCACAATGTTTTGAAAAGGTATTAAAAGCACAACCGGGTAATTATGAAACAATGAAAATTTTGGGTGCATTGTATGCAAATTCCCAATCCCAATCGAAACGTGATACGGCCAAAGTTCATTTAAAAAAGGTTACCGAACAATTTCCCGAAGATGTTGAAGCATGGATTGAATTGGCACAAATTCTGGAACAAAATGATTTACAAGGTTCACTGCAAGCATATGCAACGGCAACGAACATTTTACGGGAAAAGGTAAAAGCTGAAATACCATCGGAAATATTAAATAATGTAGCCGCATTACATTATCGTTTGGACAATTTAAAAGAGGCTCAAGAAAAATTGGAATTAGCATTACAACGGGCAAAAATCGAAACACAAAATGATATTCAATATTATGATTCGATATCAGTAACAATGACTTATAATTTGGCTCGTTTAAATGAGGCTATGTGCTCATTTGACAAAGCCGATTATTTGTATAAGACAATTTTACAAGAACATCCAAATTATATTGATTGTTATTTACGATTAGGTTGTATGGCCCGTGATAAAGGATTAATTTTTGTTGCATCGGATTTTTTTAAAGATGCCCTTAAAATCAATACAGAAAATCCCGATACAAGGTAAATTATTTGAATCAAAAATTAATTTTGTATACGATAATTTTATGTATTGTTTTATTTATTAATCCAAAACAAAAAATATAATAGATCACTGTTGGGTAATTTACATTTAGCCAAAATGCAATGGACATTAGGACAGAAAAATTTTGAAACAATATTAAAGAATCCGTCGACTTCAACGGATGCTTATTCATTGATAGCATTGGGTAATTTTTGGTTACAAACCTTACATCAACCGAATAAGGACAAGGAAAAGGAGAAAAAACATCAAGAAAAAGCATTGGCAATATATAAACAAGTCAGTGTTTTTTTTATTGCCCATTCAATAATGTTTAGAGTTTATTTATCACGTTTTTATTTTTATTGATTTTTTTTTAGGTATTGCGAACCGATCCAAGAAATATATGGGCAACAAATGGCATTGGTGCTGTTTTAGCACATAAAAATTGTATAAATGAAGCACGTGATATTTTTGCACAAGTACGTGAGGCAACGGCAGAATTCAGTGATGTATGGTTAAATATTGCCCATATCTATGTGGAACAGAAACAATACGTAAGCGCCATTCAAATGTATGAGAATTGTTTGAAGAAATTCTTTAAGCATAATAACGTTGAGGTTATGCAATATCTGGCAAGAGCTTATTATCGGGCTGGTAAATTAAAAGAAGCGAAAATGACGTTGTTGAAGGCAAAACGTGTTGCACCACAAGATACGGTATAAATAATTAATAAAAAAAAAAAAAAATTAATTAGTAAATAAATAAAAATAATGTAAATTAAAAATCTTTATAGGTGTTACTGTTCAATATTGCAATGGTTTTGCAACGATTAGCTATGCATATATTAAAAGATGAAAAATCAACGCTGGATACTGTATTAAAAGCAGTACATGAACTATCCTTGGCTCATAAATATTTTACATATTTATCGGCTCATGGCGATCGAACACGTTATAATATAGCTTTGGCCACCATCGAAGCCAATCAATGCCAAGATTTATTGTCACAAGCACAATATCATGTGACCAGAGCCCGACGAATTGACGAAGAAGAACGAAGCTTAAAACAAAAACAAGAAGATGAATTGGCCGCATTTAAACGGCGTCAAGAAGACGATCGTAAGCGTATCGAAGAGGAACGACACAAGACAACGGAGGAATTACTATTAAAGCGTCAAGAATATAAGGAAAAAACGAAGAACGCATTATTATTTTCAGAATCATTTTCGGAGAAAAAGAAAGGTTTGTTCCGTTTAATTTGTTCAGTAAAAATCAATTGCCCATCATATTATATTAATATATTTAAAATGCTTATTATAGGAGGTGGACGATCACGGAAAGATGATTATATATCGGATTCGGGTGGTAGTGGCGATGAGGGTAGACAAGGCGGAGATGATAATGGTGGCGGTGGCGATGGATCAAAGTCAATGGGTAAACGAAAGAAAAAGGAACATGGCATGAAAAAACAAAGACGTACGGATAAACGTCGTAGAGATGACAATGACAGTGATAGTGATGGACCGCGGGAAAAACGTGGACGTAAAAAGGGTAGTGCGAGTGCGGCCAAAGAAAAGGCAACCGCTAAACGTAACGAAGGACTTACACAAAAGCAAAAGAGTCGAATAGTATCGAAAGCGACAATTTCTACAAGTGAATCAGATAGTGATAGTGATAAATTGAAAATTGTAGCTAGCGGTGATGATAGTGGAGACAGTGATCGTAATGCAAAATCACGTAAATCTAAACGTATTTTATCCGATAATGATTCACGATCGGGTTCAGCACGTAATTCTCGATCACGATCTCGATCTCGTTCAAGTTCGGGTGGCAAACGATCACCGGTCGCCAGCCGATCACCATCACGTTCAAGAAGTCGTTCGAAATCAGGATCACGTTCACGTTCACCATCACAATCGCGTAGTCGTTCTGTATCGAAAAGTGGACGGTCACGTTCACGTTCACGTAGTCGTAGTGGTGGTTCAAGAAATCGTTCACCGTCTCAATCGTCACATTCAGGTAGCGATGATTCACGTCGTTCAGGCTCAGGTAATCGGCGTAAATCCAGATCACCATCGTAATCTGTTGGCGTGTAAACGGGTTTTAAATTGAAATTGGATGAATTTGTTTTAGTTAATTTAGTTAAAATACTTTATAATAATTGAATATGTACTTCAAAAACAATTGATAAACATCGAAGAAATTTCATAAGCATGTTTTTGTATTATTATTTTTTTGATATTTTTGTATGTACATATGTTAATTATATATTGTAATAATTCTCCATTTTTCGTTTAATTCATCGCTAATTTAAAAAATATATAATTAAATTATATAATGTAAACAATAAATAATGAATATATATATATATATAGATATTTGAATCAATTATATATATTATTGCGGATCAGATTTAATTTAAAATAAATTTTTAACTTAAAAAAAAAAACAATTTAACTTTTTCCTATTTTTTTTTATACATCTCTATTGAATTACCAATCGTTTGATTTACTTTAATATTTTTTCTAAAAAAAATCGCTTCCAAAATTTTAATTACTCTATTGTTTATTTTCCAAAAATTAGAGGAAATACAATAAAAAAAATTAATTTTAAATGGTTTTAAATAATGTAAATTCGCTTGGTAAAATACGGTAAAATAATCTTAATTCGCCATTTTATGAATTTACACTGCTGGCAATACTACGCTCGTAAATATTTTCGCTTCACCATATTTTTGACAGTTTTTTTTGTTTTGTTTTTATTTCTATTTTGGTATTCCTTTTTGCGTTCTCTTTCTTCAATTTTTTATGTTATGTATTTATATTTATATTATTCTGTCTGTGTTTTTGTTTGGTTTTGTGCTCAAAAAAAAAGAAGAAAAATATTCCATTCTTTAAAAAAATGTGCTTTAAAAAAGTTATTTTAATTAAATTACATCATTAATTATTAATTAAACAAATGCAATAATCAATAAATAAGAACAAAATATACAAGTTTACAAAATGATGTACTGGTTAATTAATAAAAATAATATTTTATCACCGACCACATTTCATAAAAATCGAAATATAAGATATTTTGCTAGGTTGTGTATTTTACCTAAACAGCGCCTTCCATCAAACAAAATTATTGGTAAACCAAAATTAATTGAACCACTCTTAAACCTACAAAACAGTGGATTTTGTTTATATTATTTTAATGGTATTTAATCTCTATTTACCAAATAGCTTTTTCCGGGGATATTCCATCATGTGTTTCGAACACAAGTAATTTATGTTTGTGCCCTTCAATAAGATTGCAATCAACATCAACCGTAAATGCAGATCAATTACTAAAAATACCATTAAAAAAGAAACGATTTAAAAATAAAAACTTTGCAGAATTATTAGAAGGTTAGTACCTCTTTATATTTTATATACATATTTTTGTTTTATATTAATTAATAAAATTTTTATCATGGTATTTTCATTTACATGCATGCATATAGTAAATGTTGATTCTTATTTACAAACTAAAGCGTCTGTTCAAAAATTAAAATCAATACAATTAACGGAATTTATAAAAAAAGCAAACCAATTATCATCTGAGTTGCCATCACCCGGCGTCGTCGCCTCATCTCATATCACAACAAATAATACAACTGCTTCATCCAATCAACATAAACAACATGAACCTCCGATGTTATTTCTAAAAGAATCAAATTATAAACTAATACATAGTAATAATAAGGAACATATGCAAAACATTCAAGAAAGTTTAACAACATTTATGAAATCGGAAACGCTTCGCGATAGTGATCTTTCGAGGAATATCGATAAACAAACAAGTGATAGGTAATTACAAGATTTCTGCGAGATTAAACCAAATCTTTAAAAAATTAAACATCTTTAATGACTTCCAATTATTATAGGTCAGATATGTCTTTTAACGGTGAACAATCTATTTATAATGATAATAAAAATGTGCTGGAAGAAATTGAAAAGCAACCAACAATAAATGTATCAAAAATATTACAAAAGAAAAATTTACAATTACAAAAAAGTAAAAGTCATAAAGCACTTGAACTTGAACGTTCAGCAAAACAACAATCGTTAACGGCAACATTAACGGCGTACTTAGATATGTGTGTAGAAAAGGGTATGACAAATCGTGGCTTGGCTGTTTTATTACATTACCGTTTTAAATACCAGAAATTAAACATAAAATTGGATAATATTGATCTGTACAATATTTTAATGAATGGATATGCAGAAAAAGGAAATATACATAAGATTAAAGAAATACTGGCAATATTAAAACAAGACGGTATCCCATTAACACCACAAACGTATGGCATTCTATTCGAATGCCTGGGACGTTTACCGGACAATCAAGAAAATATGCAATTGTTATCATTTTATGCAAATGATGCTAATGCTTCGGTAAGTATCTATTGTTTATTGTTACGCGTGGTTTTACAAGAACGTGTATTTCTATAATTTCCTTTGTAGGGTTTGTCATTGAACGATATCATAGATAAAGGGAATTTTATATTAGATCAACAAGATATGGTTTTATTAGCCATAAAACGTTTACAAAAAAATTTCAAACCAACGTATACGCCGCCCTATTTTATATATTCAAATAATTTGTTAAACCATTTGAATGAAAATGTTAAAGCACTTGATTTCCACCAATCACCGGATACAGATAAACATGATGATGTACCTGTGGGTAATCAAATTATGGCTGCAAAACGTGGTTTTACACAAACAGACTATGAAAAATTTCTAAATGAACAAATATCCTTAGAACTGAAAGGTGGTATTACCATTAAAAGTATACACAAATTTAATGAATCAAATCAGTTTGTAGAAGAACATGTAAGTGTTGGAATTTTTGATGTGCATACGGAGTTTTTAAATAATTTAATTATATTACTAAATTAATTAATTAATTTTTTTTATTGTAGCGCAAAAAATTGGAAGAATTACGAGCAAAATGGTTTAATGATATTGTATATGCTTTTAATCGTGATTTTTGTTCATTACGATCGCATACACAATTGCGTACAAATTTGTCCATTAATTTATTACCATATTTGAAAGCGTTACCGGTTGAACAATATGCTGATATAATATTGAATGAAGTTCGACATCTTGCAGAAGGTTCGGAAATGTTTAGTCTTAGCGTAGGTCAACTATATCGTAATTTAGGACAAAAAGTATTTGAAAAATATGATTTAGAATATAAGAAACGTAAAGGTATTTTGGATAAAATGGTTACAATTTATAAATTGTATTGTGATACATTGACGGATGGTATGAGTACGGATAATTCTCGACAATGTTATCAACGGTATATTTATGAAAATCGTGATGTTGGAAGTAGTATGACGGGGTCCAGTCGTACTTGGCCTGCATCCATTAAAATCAGCGTTGGTCGATTTCTCTACCAAATACTATTGAGAGACTTAAAGTTGGACGTTAATTTACCAAGTACTAAAGTAATGAAATGTGAAAAAAATTTACCTGCTTTTTACACCCTATTTCGAAATCAAGGAAAATTAATCAAAGAAGATGTTAAACCACATCCGATTTTAGTTAAGTAAGTTTTTTTTGACACTAAAAAAAATTAACATAAATTGAATTTATATTAATTTCTGTTTTTTTTTTGTAGATTATATCGCGGCGCCCAATTGGATACGTTAACATTTGATGCTAATATGGTACCGATGTTAAGTCCACCACAACCGTGGCACACACCGACACACGGTGGTTATTTATTAGCTACATCCGATTTATTACGTTTACCATCGCATGCTCATCAACAGTTGGTACGAATTAATGATATGGAACCCTTTGATATTTATCCGGCATTAGATTCATTAAATCAATTGTCAAGTATACCGTGGCGGGTCAACACAACGGTTTTAGATGTCATTTTAAAAGTATTTAATCGTGGTGGTAGTAAAAAATTAAATGTACCCGAATCCCCATCTTCATTGGCCCAACCACAATTTCCAAATAAAATTGATTTTGATAAATGTTCAAAACAAGAACGTTTTCAAATGTTAAAAAATAAAATGAATCATAAGCGACAACAATCGGAAATGTACAGTTTATGGTGTGATACATTATATCGATTGTCGCTGGCGAATCATGTAAGTTTTAAATTATTTAGTTTACAATAATAACGTTAAGAAACTCCCTTTCAAATCTACACTACATATTAATAGATTAAAAACTTTCTGATGGGCTTCAGTAATTAAATAAGATTCCAGACATATTAGAACAATTTTGTAGGCTGAATTCCAGGTTATAGCTCCGTTTTTTACTGTCCTGTAAAATAACAGATATCTATAGTTTTACAAAACACTCTCCACTCATTTTTGAATATAAAATGAATAATTTTGTATTACCGTTTTTTTATATAGTATCGTGATCGTGTATTTTGGTTACCACACAATATGGATTTTAGAGGACGAGTTTATCCAATTCCGCCGCATTTAAATCATTTGGGATCCGATTTAGCACGAAGCCTATTAGTATTTCATCAAACCCAACCTTTGGGTAAAAATGGTTTGAATTGGTTAAAATTACATTGTATAAATTTAACTGGGTTTAAAAAACGTGAACCCGTTGATTCACGATTAACGTATGCAAATAGTATAATTGATGATATATTAGATTCGGCGGAAAACCCATTAAATGGTCGAATGTGGTGGTCAACATCCGATGAACCATGGCAAACGTTAGCCTGTTGTATGGAAATTGCAAAAGTATTGAAATCCGATAATCATGAAACGTATATGACTGGATTTCCGGTACATCAAGACGGTTCATGTAATGGTCTTCAACATTATGCGGCTCTGGGTCGAGATCGATTCGGTGCACAAAGTGTTAATTTAGCACCATTACAGTCACCACAAGATGTGTACAGTGATGTAGCCGCCTTAGTTGAAATCCAACGAAAAACGGATGCTAACGATAATGATTTGAAAATAGCTAAAATCCTCGATGGATACGTAAAACGTAAAGTGATTAAACAAACGGTTATGACAACGGTATATGGAGTGACACGGTACGGTGCCCGATTACAAATTGCACGACAATTAAAAGATATTGATGAATTTCCCAAAGAATGGGTTTGGCCGGCATCTTTGTATTTGACTACGAAAACGTTTGATAGCCTACGGGAAATGTTTCAATCGACCAAGGAGATCCAAGATTGGTTAACGGATTGTGCTCGATTAATTTCGGCTGTATGCGGTCAACACGTCGAATGGATAACACCATTAGGTTTACCCATAGTACAACCATATAATCGTGCCGAAAAAAATGTATTACCAAAATCAAATAGAATTCAAGAGAATTACACGGTGGATGCATTCGATCGACCAAATGTTTTAAAACAAAAAAATGCATTTCCACCAAATTTTATTCATTCATTAGATTCCAGTCATATGATGTTAACCGGTTTAAATTGTGAAAAACGGGGTTTAACATTTATATCGGTACATGATTGCTTTTGGACTCATCCCAATACCGTTTCGGATATGAATCAAATATGTCGTGAACAATTCGTAGCATTGCACGCTCAACCAATTCTCGAACATTTATCAACATTTTTAACCGAAAAGTATAGCTATAATGAAAAGTAAGTATATCATTCTATTTTTACATTGCTAAAAAGGGGAATATTATTAATATTAATTCACATTTACAGAGATTTAACGAATAATGGAACTGTTCTTGAATCAACACGTCGAAAACTAAATAAACTCTTATTACAAATTCCACCCAAAGGAGATTTTGATCTAACAGAAATATTAAAATCAACATATTTTTTCAGTTAATTATACCAAAAAACAAAAAAAAAAACACACACAAATCACCATATAAATACTATATGTTATAGATAGAGAATAGAGTTTATTTATAATGATACTGATTGAGATAGTTTCATTTAGTTATACAACACAATGTACAGCAGATTTTTATTTAATAATTAACAAAAAATTTTTATATTTTTGATTACAAATCAAATCGATATTGAATATTATTTGTTTAAAAAATAAAAGTATAGAAATAAAAAAAAATTGTTTCTTGTATAGCATATGAATAAGATTTATTTTTAAAACTATAAATCTACGAACGAATATGGATGGGGGAGGAAAGTATTTTTTTTGTTAAATCAACCGGGTGAAAATGAAAACATTATCTAATAAGGGATATTTTTGTTAATCTATTCATTCGAAATATATTAACCATTAGCGAACGAATGCCGCTATACATGCGGCATGACGTAATATATTAAGCATTTAATTTCTCTTAAAAATCCGTCGACCTATTGGTCATCGTTATTATAGAAAAATCTAGCGCTCGTTCGTTAAGGGTTAATAATAATTTAATACTAAACAAATGAATATACCTAAAACATGCCTGCCTCATTTTAACCTCATATCAAATCAACGCAATTACCATATTTGCAATCCAAGTTTAATTCCTTTAAATGTATGTTTAACTACGAATATTGCCTGTTGTTTAGTTTCAGGAAATTGTAAAAATGATCCGAATATTAACGTGGATGCTGACAAAAACAATATAATACATGATAATATAATATTGGTGGCTCCAATTGTTTGGCCTACAATCAATAAAATCATATGCATTAAATTTTCCATTGCATAGATTAAACTTAAACCTATTCCCTTTTTCACTGTTGGCAATAGTTCCGTTGAATATATATCAATAATCATTGCTGGTCCAAAACTTGTACATATTTCAAATAGTATATTAAAAATACTTTGCATAATTATTTCGGATATTGCATATCCAATGGCTAAAAATAACACTGAAATTGCACTTAATCGAATGGTCCACAATACAATGGGTACGCGTCCAATTACATCTACCGTAATTAATGTACATATTCCACCGAAAACACGTATACCAGATAATATTATGGATTGTACTTTAAAATCACCATGTAATTCTATTGAATCATCCATAATCATTAATCGTATATTATTTAATATGTAATTATGGGTAGCCGATAGTATTATACATTTAATAATAAGAATAAAATAAAAAGAACGTATTTTAAATATACTTTTATCAATACGTCGTTCCGTTATTACCATTTGTTGTACACCATAAAAATGTTGACGTACCACTTCAGTTACTACACGTTCATTGTTAAGATGCAGTACCGCTTCAACAGCGTCCGATTCCAAATTTTGTTGTATTAAATATACCGGTGATTCTACTTGAATCCAAATGTTAAATGGTAATGCAATTACTGCTAAACTTCCCATTATAATGCCAATGATAAAGGCTAAATCCAATTCATCGTACATTATTGTCAATGGATTTATCAAGGTAAATAGAAAAATTCCACAAATTGTTCCTAAATGTGTAAATGCCGTTATCATTCCACGATTATAATTCATGGATATTTCACCGGCATAGATTATTTGGGTAAGATAAACGACACCCGAACCATAACCGCCAATAACACGACCAAACATTAATCCGATTACTGATCGTGAAAAAAATATGAGTATTAATCCACTAATTAAATGAGATGCAATGGCCACTCGCTGATCAAAACCAAAATATCGTATTATATTATATATTATATATAGAATAGAAATATACTTTTCAAAGATACTTACCAAAAGTTTTCTTCTTTTCAGTGTATCAATAAAATAACCTGCATTAAATCCACCAACAATTGCACCAACAAACCAACTGCATTGTACAATTAATATTTCAATTGTATTGGAATGTATGGCCCACAATTGTTTTTCAAAATGATTATTAAATAATGACCATGCAATTAACATTCCCGTGTTTATCATTAATAAATTTCCTGTTTAATTTAAAGAATTACGGTATAACTTAACTATAATTGTATAAGATTATGAATTAACTTATGTATAGATAATATAATATGCGCGCTTCTTACGACTTACCAGCAATCATTGAACGCACTTGAGGACCATTTCTTTTCCGTTGGCGCCACCAAAAAATATTTTCAATTGGTTGTTCATTTATTATTTCATCCATAACTTTTTTTATCAAATTTTTCGTTTTTTTTTATAATATACACTTTTTATGATCGCGATCAAATCAAAAACAAAGTTTAATCGCGATTTAAAATAAAATTATTGAATTGAATGTTTTATTTTATGATTATTCTTTGGCACATAATTAAAGGGAATTATTTTTTTTTGTTTTAAATCCACACAATTAAAATTATTAGCTGCAATGTATGAATTATTTATTCCTTACAGAATAGACACGACAGGATAATTCTTTTATAGTTTAAGTTTCAGATACTACGATATTTGAAGCAAATTTCCGTCTACTTTTATAGTATTGAAGAAGGTATAACTTCTCTATTATTATTATTATTTATAAAATGTTTACGTTATCGCGTAACATTTTATGTGATGTTCTTTAAATTTCACATATAATTTTCGATAAATTCGTTTCGTTTAGATAAGATAAAATACAGTCATTTATAATCTACACGAAATATTTAAATATATATACTACAATTCAGTACTGACGGTTTTTTTTTTGTGTAATTACTCTACATTTAATAACATCAAAAAAAAGGTAAATTCTTTATTTGGGTTACTCAAAAGTAGTTACAAATCAATTAATTTTTGAAACTGTCGCTATGTTTTTTTTTTGCGTTTTCATGCCGATGCATTTTATCAATATAATTATCACAGAGACAGTATCAAACAACATTTTTGATTTACAGCCCAAACAATCGCATATACCGTCATGTATTACATAAACATTATTTAATTTTCGGTATGTATTATTTTTTAATGTTTATAAGCAACTTTAATGTTTATACTCACTTTATATAATGTTAAAATGATACAAATAAATATTTACATTTTTATATACCAAAAAAAAAAATGATGACGATATTACATACGTATTTGAAATTTTCCCGCTTTTGTAACATATTTAACACCCTTAAATGGTTTATATTTTTCACCATACATATCCAAACGATTTACTTTCAATCCCGATACAGCTAATTGAGATATACTAAATTGTACATTTATAGAAGGATTTGTTTCCATACTGGCATTATGCGATTGAATTGAAACCTATTAAATAGATAAACAAAAGGTTCTTAGTAGGTTCTATTTATTTCAAATATACATTTTACTTACAGATCCACGGATATTCGGTAATTTTGTTACATCAATTCTACCAATGTCCCAATGTAATATTTTTTGTATTGGATCAAATGTATATTTTCCTTGATTGGTAACTAAAACGCAATTTAAAAAATATTTCGGCATAATCACTTCCAATTTAACCGATTCAATTGTACGTCCCAGTGTAGTTTTAGGACCAACGGTTATATCCAATCGACCCTGTTCACCGGTTTTAAATTGAAAATTATGTCGTACATAAATCGGTATTGCAACAACACTTTGCGAACCAATGTGATAGGACATTAAACGAAAATTTCCGTCTGGCGGTACAAATGACAGTATACGTTCGGATTCCCAACGTTTAAATCGTACACATTGATGAAATGATACATCATCGAATAATCGTGGATTCATAAATGATAATGTTAAATCTGGCATTCCCGATAATTTAATGCAACAATCAACCTAAATATAAAACATTTTTTTTTTAATGGATTATTTTTTATACGAAAAACTATCTGCTGATAAATTAAGATTCAAATGTTTTTTATCATATCATATACGTACGTATCCTTGTATTTCGGCAAAAACTGTTTGTCCGGTTTTATCAATAATTGCATCCACTTCTTCAACAACATCAAAATATGCTTCATTATTGGTATATTTTACTCCACTACGTCGCCATGGGATAGCGCTTAATTGACCCGATGGAAGGGTGCCACTGACACTGTATAAAATAAAAAAAGATTGTTGCATTAGATATTAAAACACAATCCCAGCATATATAAATCGTACTTTGATTTGCCGGTTACAGTATTTGCAATTGTACGCAATATATTAGGTGGTTTAATTAATTCCTTTAATATATTACTTTCGGTGGCCAATGGAAAACCATTGTCTAACATTTCGTCTAACAATTCATAAACAACAACATAATTTTCCTTAATAACCGTTTCGGTGCATTCGGAAAAATAATTATCAAATGTATCGGCAACACGATGTAAAAATTCAATTACAAATAATGGTTGTGTTTCTTGTTTACAAGCAGCCACAAAAAATATGTCGCCACGTTGTATTGTTATTAGATAGTAATGAGGTGACAGTAAAACTGGTGGAATGTCCTAAAAATGTAAAGCATTTTGAACTTTTAGTAGGAAATATTTTTTTTCAAAACATATATTTCGATTTTTTGACATACGTATGGTGAAGCCCGTTGGGCATCCAAAAAATAATCACAAACGGATCGTGAAACAACACTGCGCCAATGTTTTTCCAAAAAAACATCTCTTTACATATACAATTTTCAATATAAATGCATAATTAATATTTAAAAAACAAACCACAAAACTATTATTTAATATATATTCTTACCCGCTTGAATTTATAACAAATAGACTGTGAATCATTATATATTCAAATCCTAATAATTTTTACTATTCTCACAGTAAATGGAATTTTGCTCCCAAAACAATTTTTTCACTACACATACAATATTTTCCTTCCGATTGCCGTTCACACACTTCACGCCTAGATAATTAATTAATTCATTTTTTATACATTAATATATGCAAAAGAAAATTAAATATATATTAATTATCTATATATTATTTGTTTTTTTTTAACTAATAAATAAATAAAAACAAATTATTATAATAAAAAAAACGAAGGTATAAAAATTTATTTTAACAAAAAGAAAACAAATAAAAAAAAAACATAATAATAAATAATCAGCCTATTTTATACGCAACAAATTAAAATGATGAATCGATAAATAAAATTGAACGAAGACTACATTTATGCAAAGGAAACCGGTCCAGATTTAAATTATTGGTAGACTTAAATTAACGGTATAAATATGTTAATAGTATCGGCGCGTCCATAATGCGCTATGGAAAAGACAACGCAATCGAAATAAAACTGTGTCAAGGGAGGTTATTTGGATCTGGTACCTTTTTTCAAGCAAATTCAAATTCAATTTGAAATTTTGAACGCGCCGATACAGTTAACATATTTAAATCGGTAATGCAACCCAGACTAAATTTCCAGCGCATATACGTAGTTGTTATTCGATGTTTTTGATCGAGGCGGACATTAATTTGTAGCGTATCAAAGAAAAAAAAAATGGTTTCATTATTAATTTATGTTTTTATTTTGTTTTTTTTTGTTATTGTTTATTAAAGTTTATAGTTTCTATAATTATTAATATTTGTTTTTATTTATTTATTATTAATACAAATTATTAATACAAAAATTAATAAATAAATAACCATTAAATATGTTTAATTTTGCTTTGAATCTTAATATATATATGATATGAATAATTATGAATAATTAATTAATTATTAATTTTCTGTGTTAAACAAGTCGGAAAGTTAATGTAGTGATAAAGTTGTTTTGGAAAGCAAATGCTATTTACTATGCCCCGCGGTAACAGAACAATTATATAGGATTATAATAATGATGTCTAAAAGTGTCTAAAAAATGGGAAATTGGATAACAACCACTGATTGTGGCATTGTGGTGAAGGCATTATACATGATAATAAGTTTTTAATGGTAATTATATAAAAAAGGTATTAAATTTTCAGAAGTGACTAACCTGGAACAAGACAAAAATACAAAAAACCATTTAATAGATTTTTGTTTAATGTATATCATTTTAATTCTTTATTATTATAGATATAATTAAGTTAAACAAAATAACAAAATAACAAAAATTTTTTTTTATTTCCAAGATTATGCCAACTGCAAAATCTATATAATTGGGCTTGTTTATTTTTTAACAATTTTTTTTTTACTATAACAAGAAAAACAGGAAAACAAATTTTTTTTTTTCACAGAAAGCACAATGTGCGTAACAATATAAGAGTGTATGTGTAATATATATATATATTTATTAATTAAATAACAGCTCTCGCAGCGTAGTCGTCAATGGTGTCCCGAACTTTTAGATCCATGATCACTCTGTTCATGATGTCCACCTTTTTTACCATAATCGTCATTATGATGATGATATGTATCATAACCGTGTTTATTGTGATGTCCTTTATCGGCATTGTCATGATGTCCCTTTGCATTTTGACCTTTTGTACCGTGTTCATCTGTATAATAACCTGAATCATGATGACCGCCTTTCTTAAAGTCTCCACCTTCTGTTTTATGATCTTTATGATCTTTACCATGTTTTGAAAAATGACCCTTATGATCAGCATTATCATAAAATGTATGATCTTTTTTATATTCATCTTTATGGAAAACATTATGATAGCCCGTTGTTTTTGAACCCTTTTTATGATGTTTCTTTTCGCCGAATTTACCACCTTTTTGTGCTTTGTCACCTTCATGAAAAGAACCATGATGATCACCTTGGTCGTATGCTGATGCCTTCTTACCACCATGTTTATCGTAATGATCTGAATGATCACTTTTATCATAACTACCTTTATCCCCTTTACTGTACTCATGTAAATGATTATATCCTTTGGAACCCTTATCACCGTGTTCAGCATGATGTTCTAATTCATAATCGGACTTATCACCCTTTGAAAAGTCTGAATGTTTATGGTGATCATCACCATGAACGGTGTAATCATTGCTATTGCCACCACTATTGATATTTCCATCATCATAATGATAACCTGATGAATATCCATGATTATCACCATTTGATGTACCCGGATCATTATATACATAGGCACTATGATCATAATCATTATTATCATCATCAGCAGAATTATCATCATCAACAACGACAAATTCATTATCATTTTGATATGATTCATGAGTGTTTCCCAGATTAGCATTACCACTATTACCATTATTACCATTACCATTTTTTGTATTTTTATCTATAGTACTTTCACCACCACTATGATGATGACCGCCACCATTATTACTTGAATATGCAGAATGTGTATGATATGGTACAACAACAGGATTGTACAATTGTTGATGAGTATGGTAATTATGGTGTTTATTATAAGTAGGATGAGTACTTAAATGGCTAACAACGTATGAATGTGCACCTAATGGTTTTTGATAAATCAGCGGTAACGAATGACCACTGAAACCATCTTGAAATTGTTGTAAAACTTCACCAGAATTCAATAAAATCACACTTCCCGGATCATTTCCATTTTTCTGATAAATATAACCGGATGCATCTGAATCTAAATCAGAAGAAGATTTTTTAATGAACATTTTACTAACTTTTTCGAATCCATAACAATTGTCAGTTATACAACAAAAGTAAATAATGCCCAATATTATTTTAAATTCCATTTCTTTTATTTTATATAACTAACTAACAATATACGTAATATATATATAAATATAAAAAATTATATAAGGATTCGACCCATATATATATATATACACTTTCAAATTTTTCTATTTTTTTTTTTTTGATAATTATAAAACTTTGTGTTCAAAAACAAATTTAAAATATCAAATTTTATCAAATGTCTTTATTATTTCATTTATTATTCCATACTGACTAATATTTTAATATTGAAAATGATATTTATATAGACATCGAATTAAGTTAATCTGGTGGTAAATGTAAATTTGTTTTTTTTTTATTATTTATTGTCTTTGAAATGACAATATAATATATATTGTATATTAAATAATAATGCACAATAATGAAAAAAAAAATAAAAATAAAACTCCTTGTAAAAAATATATATATATTTTACTAGGTTTAACACAAAAACATATTATAAATTATACCGAGAAAATGTTAACTCAAATATTAACAGTAAAAACTCATGTAACGATTTTTTTTTTTATCTTGACTCTATACAATATTTAAATATATATATATACGTGACGTGGTAAGACTCATTTATAAATGCATTTCAAATGATTTAAGACAGTAAATACATTTGTATACCGTTTGAAAATCAAAAGTTCCGCGGGATCTTTTGGATCCGCACAGTAATAAATCGAATATATAGTTTAGGCCAATATAGTTGAAAACATAATTATGGTTAGTCATCACTTTCTCGCAACGTATTATTGCGGTAATTAATAACACACATAATAGAAAATGTTTAATCACAAAAACCAAAATTTAAATTCACATTTTTTATTATTGTATATATATATATAGTGAATTAAAATGAAGTGTGCAATGCTGATTGAAGTATGTTTTTTTCAATAGCGTATATATATAACTAAACCAAAAGGTTGTATAAACAATTTGTTTTAGTTCTTTGAATACAATATGGTTTTGGTTGATTAACTGGAAAGAATTCTGTTTATATGGTTGAAAATTGCGAAATTCATTGTATCGATAATAAATTATATATATATATATATCTAAAATCTATAATATACGTGTCCATACATATACAAACCAAATATATAGGTAAGATATTATCTTATCATGCGTTTCCTATATATATATGTAAAGGGTTAATGATTCTATATATATATATTGACCATCTTTTTAATCAATATATAAAACACTTTCATTTTTTTCCACCTTAACTCAAAAAAGATTTACACGGTCGATTGATGAATGCATAGACATCGTTTTATAAAAAAAAATAATCCAAAACTTAAATATATAGTATATACGCATATTATTGCTTGAAATGCGTTGTTATATACTCTATAACAAATTGTGTGTATATATATTCATCAAATTGCAATTATATTATTGTTAAAGTATATCACATTTGTTTGTTATCTTTATTATTATTGAATATATAATTTATACATATTAAATTTTGAAAGTATTTTATAAATATAACAAAGTTTAAAACACAATTCACGCAATGTCTTCCGCAGCAAAAGAAAATTTTGTTGGACAGGTCATAAAACGATCTGCGTTTGTCGCTGAAGCAATCCGGGATTTATAAAATTATATCCATTGAACAAATTGTCTTCAATTGAATAAACCATATATTTATAGTGATTTGATATATATATATATATATATATATATATATATATATTGTTGGAATATGTTCCAAAAACAAAAAAAGTTCTCAGAAGGTTTTTGGATTAAGTGATTTTATTTCCACCACGGACGCGTTTCCACCCAAAGCGCATTTTCAAGGAAAAAGGACAAAAAAAAAATAAAAAAAAAAAATATTAATTTAATTATTTTTTAAATTCTTTTATTATTTATTATATAATTGTATATTTTATAAACAAAATACCTATAGTGTGTTTAAAAAAAAAAAATGTAAAATTTTGCTAATTAATGACCTGTTCATCGTCTTCACTGTCAAGACCTGCACTCAATAATGGCTATGAATCCATTCTGTAATAAGATGAAAAAATATATCGAGACATGTTTTTGGATAAATTGCTTTTGATTGATAAAATTCAATAAAATTCAATAGCAAATACAATTACATATTTACATATATATATACATAATATAAAACAACAAATCAATATAATGCATGTAATCAATCATACTTTATAATCTTGTATTTTATTTTTTTTTTTTAAAATACCTTTAAATTTATATAATATAGTCATCCCTCATTGTTAATGAATAATGGATGGAGATGTTGGATGGAGATGTTGGATGATGAATATTTGAATGATGGATGATGAATATTTGAATGATGGATGATGGATGATGGAGATGTTGGATGATGGATGATGGAGATGTTGGATGATGGATGATGGATGATGGAGATGTTGGATGATGGATGATGGATGATGGAGATGTTGGATGATGGATGATGGATGATGGATGATGGATGATGGATGATGGATGATGGATGATGGATGATGGATGATGGATGATGGATTATGGAATAATGGATGATGGATGATGGATGATGGACGATGGATGATGGATGATGGACGATGGATGATGGATGATGGATGATGGATGATGGATGATGGATGATGGATGATGGATGATGGATGATGGATGATGGATGATGGATGATGGATGATGGATGATGGATGATGGATGATGGATGATGGATGATGGATGATGGATGATGGATGATGGATGATGGATGATGGATGATGGATGATGGATGATGGATGATGGATGATGGATGTTTGAATGATGATGAATTATGAATGAATGATGACTAATCAATAATTAAAACAATGATTAATATAAATAATGAATGCGATGAAAATAATAATGCATAATATATCATAAATGTAACGATTTTGCGAATATATAGAATTATAATAATATAATATGCTTGCTGCGCGTATATTTCCTTAAAATACTATATAATAATAATTGCTCTATTTCTATAAAAAATATTATTAGCATCGGCATAAAAATGCTTAAGCGCATTTCAATCGAATGCGGCGACATTTGTGTTGTATCTGTTTTAAAAAAAAAATTACACAATATTTTAATTTTTTTTTTAATTTTCATAACCAATACAATTGCAAACCTTTTAGTTTTTTGATTTGTGCATAAGCATAATTATTGTTGAGGCTTTATACATTTTTGCAATCACTAGAATATAGTTTATTATATAGTAATATTACTATATATAATTGCGCTCTAATAGTATACTAAATAAATTTCTATTTTATTGGAAATGGGTGAAAGGGATGCGATCAAAATTTCCTTTTTTCGAATATATAGGAATGTTATATATATTAAAGTAATCAATGTGACTTTTGATAAAACGACTAACTTATAACTATAAAATATATGGGAATTTATCTTAAATTACCGCATATATTTAATTTTTAATATTACTATATAAAGATATAAATTCATGGTTCTTTTGGTATGGTGTTATTTACTATATTATATATACAAATAACTCCATTTTTCAGTTTCATATATAAAAAGTTTTTGTTTTTTAAACTATCACAAATATAAAAATATTTCAAATCAAATAAAAAATAAAAAAAAAAAAATTTTTTAATTATTTATATATAATACAATAATATATACAGTTCAAATTTCTTCTACAGCTTCTAATATTCGAGCTTCAAATGCAGCAGCATCTTCATTATACGTATAACCCCTGAGTTCATTTTATTATATATATATATAAATGTCTATATATATGTAGATGAACAGGATTATGACGAATTTTGAATTTGTCGTGCATTGCCGATACTATGAATTGATATTGTACTAAAAACACAAAACAAAAATTATATATACATAAACACTATTATAATATATATTTTTGGCTTAAAGTATAAATTATAATATAAAACAGTTGACAGAAATGTACAGAAGAAATTCGTGCAATATAATTGATTGATGAATCGATGATGATAAAGTTGATGGTATATGGAAATTCAAAGTTACTCTCTTATATATTTTTAATAAATTGGATATACTGTATTTAGCGACAATGAAAACAATCAAACTATATATAAGATTTGAAAATTCACGCTTTTGAAGTCAAAATGAGGTATAAAAATTGATTTTTTTTTCATAATCTATATACAGAGTTATTACCAAAATTACTGGAAAATTCCAATCCAAATCCAAGAACGAAAATTCTAATCTTAATAATAAAATAAAAGTATATGCGCGGTTATATAAATAAGGGTTGATTTCATTTCCAAATATATATAGAGTACTATTAAGCAATCAATCAATTACAAATTAAAAGGGATAATATCAAGAATTTTTGTATCCCTCTCGTAATTTAAGATGCATCAATCAATTTTATCCGTTTTTTTCTAATATTTTTGAATCATTTTCGTATCTGCATCCGACAGTAAAGTCTATCATAATTTCTGTATATATAATAATTGCGTATGTTAAACAATAAACAATGCGTATAGAAGATTTAGTCTTTATAGCACTCTATAAATTTGGGAATTCAATCTGCCCAATATTGGTGTAAAAAATAATTTCATCAGTACCGCATATTTAAGGTGTCAATTAAATTGATCAATTAAAAAAAAATTTTTTTTAGAAAACACATTTTTGCATTAAAATTCGCTATTTTTGCATTAAAAATAAAGCCAATTATAAAAAGTTCACAGTATTTTAACGTAAAAACTTATCGTTTAATAAAATTATGTGTTTTTAATTGTTCAATTCATGATTTTTTTCGGTTTCCAGGTTTCTAATCACGTAATAACTCCAAATTTATAAGTCGCAGCGTTTAACTTTGTATATGGTGGACTTTAAGGGAATTGTATGGTGCCCAAAAGTTGTTTAGGAAAACAAAAATTTTTACACAGGAAAATTTTGAGAAAAATTAATTTGATGGAAAAATATGATATTTTTTCACTTTGAGCATCAATAACTCCAAACGAAAGCATAGGAAAAACAAAATTAAAGGTAATTCATTTACCTATATAGTATTTATTTTTTATTTTAGCTTGCACGGTTTGGAAATTATGAGTTAATCAGTGAACACCATTTTTCCAACACCCTGTAACTCGGTGCGGGTTGAAATTAGGCCCCCCCTCCCAGAACGATTTTTTGCTGGAACACGTGGTATTCGGCTTTGTGGGGGTGTACTGGGACACCCTGTATATATACTTAAATAGTAAGCCCCTCTGTAATATATATATGGATAAAAAATAAGAAACGCGGACGCGGAATGCAGTTTGACAAATTATGCAAAATTTTCTTTATACAATGTAATCCAATAATAAAATGCGAGTATAAAATGGTTAAAAATCATTGTGTTTTAAGTCATATGACGACTAATTAAAAATGTACAATATATATTTGAAATATTATATATAGATATAGATATATAGATACGCAGGACGCAGGAGGTTATAAGGGATATTTTTCCATCTCCAATATATACAGATAATTTTAGCTATTGTGAATTATTTAAATTAGTAATAAGTTTCTACATAAATTACCTATATAAGTTTTTATAATTGTTATTAATTATATATAGTATGTGCGATATTAAGATGTGACAAATGTATAGTGTCCCTTCATAGATATAGAGTACAGCATATAGAAAGTGCAAATGTGCAGCAATAAATTTTTGCGATATATATAGTTATAGTTAATAAAAATTCTTGTGTTATTTATAAGTACATATATATATAATGTTAAAATCTTGGCAATGATTAAAATCGATATGATGATATGAAATTTAACTAATAAGCATTTTGATATGATGTTTAGTACTCAAAAAAAGATTCCTATATATTCATAACTTCACTTTTACCAAAAAATTATGCGTCCTTAAGAATGATCATTATAGTTATAATTTTATGATTAGTTTAAAAAAAAAAATGAAAAGCCACATTTTATATATATAAAACATCGTGTTGCAAACTTGCCGTAAATGTTTTTTGAAAATTTCAATATATATGAATTAAATGTATAAGAGCATTTAAGCATTATAGAATCCATTTATAGATTAACTTCTTCACTCCTTCGTTCATTGAATTTAAGTATAACAGTGCATAATCAATTGGCAAGGATGTGACGATGTGTGAGAATGTATTTAAATGCCATACTTAAGATATAAATTCAGATATTTTAAATCTAATATAACAGGAAAAGAATCAACATAGAATCCATTCGCGAGAATCGAGAAAATTACTTTTTTTCAAAAGCATATAGTCCGTAAATGTCACAATAAAATATTTCCAAATGAAGGCGTATAGTTTGATGATTGCGGTTACTACATATTTGTTTTGTTTTTCTCTTAATTACTTTAATTATTATTATACATATATGTTTAATAAAAAATTATTAATTGCAATTTTAGCTAAACTATTAAATATTTTAATCTATTAAATATAACATTACACAATATATATATATTAATTATAATTAAAAGCTGCGATAGTTTTTAGAATTATTATTATTATTTTTTTTTTATAAATTATATATACCAATCACTCATATATATATACAAATAATAAAAGCTCAGATATATCCATCAATAAATGTTAGTCATATATAGCATAAATTGTTATTGTAATTGTTATTGTTTAATTATTTTTTTCCTATATTAAAATTTAAAATTAATACAAATAAAAAAATTAAAAATTATTAAAATTAAGCCAATAAAATTCAAAAACCATAAAATGTTAATGTAAAATGTGACATATATAAAAATTAAATACAATTTATTATGATAAAAATTGAATATGGAAAGTGAATTAAAAAAAAAATGAAACTTACCTTGCATAATTTGCAGTACTATCAAATGCAAACGTACTATTTGCAGGCATTACATATTTTTGGACAAACTGTAAATTTGAAATAGATAATTAATTTGTAAAATAGATTTTAAAAACAATAAAATATGATATTAAAATTTTTGCCGTCGTTCAGCTCAGCCAACAGTAGGAATAAAGACAATGGAATTGAAAATGGTTTCATGGAATTTATAAGAATGATATTATACGCTTGACGGAATGCGGTTGAGGAAATGCAGTCGCCTGTAAAGATCAGCTGATGAATAGCAAAAAAAAAATTAAATTTGCTTGCTAGAAATAACAAACAGGTTTATTCGCCACAAGGTCCAACAAACAATAAAAGATATAGATTAGATTATTTTATTAATTGAACTGAAAGAATAGTCGTATAGGTCCTTAACCCGATTTACCCACAATCGGTAAATGCATTTCCTCGTCTTTTGTTGAATAAAAAAATTAAGTAATATAGAATCGATAGATATGTTTCAGGAGAAATGCTGTAAGGCTTACAATTTTTAAAGCCCCGTCGTGACATTATTCTGGTTTTTATGCAAACTATTTTACATATTCAAGTGTAACAAAAATTACATTTCAACTACAACTAAGATATCGAATCTGTAACAATGTAATCCGGCATTAGGTTTTTGCACATTTTTACGGTAAAATCTTATTCCGCAGCTATTAAACATTAAATTCTTATTGTTAAAAACCCTTTAAATCTTATACATACCGTTGAATTTTGTAGCCTTTTATTACCCATACACGTTGACATATGTATAACCAAATAAAAATTAAATAATATATACATGATGGCAAATATGGCTGTAATAAAATGAAAACAATAAATATACAATTATAAGGGTTAGAAAAAAAAATAACAATAGTATTATATGTGTACAATATACTAACCAACTAATACGGTAAGACCCCAACCGATATCCGCACCATACACTTGATCTGTTACAAAAAATATATTTATGGCAATGACAAGCAAACATAATATACAAGATACTATTCGATTGCCTAATCCATTAACAAAATCTCCCATAATTGCGGCACAAGATGTAAATGCAATTGTTGGTATAGCGGCAAATGGTAATTGTAACGCCATTACAGCATTTAATAAATCATTCATCCCAGTCAGATCTTCAATGTGACTGAAAAATGCAACACAAAATGTTGGTACAATGGCAATTAATCGTGTAAATAATACTCGTTTCCAACGTGCCCATTGTAAATTTAAGAAACCCTATTAAAAAAACAATTGAAATTATTTATTAAAGTTTTATCGCCCTCTTTTGAATAAACATATTCTTTATTTTTGTATTTCAATTTATTGTATTACGATAGTGTCAAAATGTAATTGTAAATGTTTTCGTGTGATTTCTATATGAATTACGTTTTAGGTGTTTTGTTAGACTTATTTATATTACGTATGTATATGGTTATTTATTTAAAAACATTTTATATTATAACATAAAGTACCAAAATATCAAAACAGTCTATCACAAACAGTCTATAAACAAACAAACAAAAAATGTGTTAATTAAAGTAAATAATTATTTTATGATGTTTTTTTTTTATCATGTAAACTACTGCATTATATTATTTAACAATCAAATATTGTATATAAATATAATATTTATGAATTCGATTTATAATTAACATATCCATTAGTTATTTTTTTTAGTTTTAAAATTATTCTAATTGAACAACAAGGTTAAATAAAGAAATTATTTCCGTTTTAATCTGTTTGTGATATATATATGAGAAGAAAACGAATTGATATAAAATAATAATAATTTTGATACATACTTCCATTGCAAATTGTCCCGCATACGTTCCAGTCATTGTAGAACTTTGACCAGCTGCTAATATACCAACAGCCCATATATACATTGCAGCAGCACCAAATGTACAACCCAAAAATATTCCACCTTTATAAAGATCAGCGTCTACAGTATTATTATTGTTACCAAATACTAATACTGCATCTTCATACATTGATTTATTTTCACAACGATCAACCTATATTTATTATAATACAATTAATTAATGAGAATCAATCATAAATTTTCCATTTTTTTTTTATAATTGAGATATATTAAATAAATACATACAATTTCCTGATTAGTCGTATCGTGTAATCCATGTGCAAATACGGCAACAACAAATACATTTATAATAAATGATATAAATAGGGCAATGCACGCTTCAATAAAAAAATAATAATTTGCATCACGTACTTTTGCTTTTTCTCTTCTATCAACATCACGTGACTGGAATGATTAAAAACAAACAAATATTTATATATTTTGTACTATTCATTCAATATCATAACCTAAAGCAATAAAAATTTTGTTTTTTGAAAATCTACGACTGATTTGTAATAGTAATTACCTTAACTAATGCTGAATGTAAATATAAATTATGTGGCATAATAACAGCACCGACAATTCCGACAGCTTGTAAAAGGGCACTCGAATCACATGATGTACACCATGGGAAAAACATTCCAGTAATAACTTCAGTTTGATCTGGTGCTGATACAACATACTATATATTAAAACAAAAAAAAAACAACACAAAATAAATACAATGAAATTCATTTTCATTTTCATTAATATTATGTCATAATGAATCATAAAACTAATAATGTGATATAATTTATAGAAGATATATATATATTGTAATAATAATGTGATAAATTAACAAAAATTAAAAAAAAAAGGGAATTCCTTATTTAATCGCAAAACATATGTTTAATAATTAAAAAAAATATGCAAATGATGGACTATGAATATGTGGGAGGATTGTTTTTGTTTTTTTTTTTTATAACAATGATCCAACGCATCCGAAATTTATATAAATCACGTATGTGTGGGCAGTACCGAATAGGGGATAAATTTGATTAAAAGTGGAAATGCTTTCTGATACCATCACTTCCACCCACTCCCATACAAATCCAAGGAAATTAGTGTGATATAAATCATTTTTTATTCAAACTGTATGAGGATTTGATAGTCGATTACATTACACACGTACGTAATTCTTGCGTTTAAAAAGGTGTATTTGGATGACAGCGTTTACTGTTCAAATATTTACTAATGTTCTTATAAATATATTTATCAAATATGATTAGTTATAGTTAATTGACGAATTAATTATAATATTTACTAACCTCATAACCAAATGTCACAGCCATTGTTGTAATAAGAAAAGCAAATAGAAATTCTAATTTTCTTAATCCATATTTATCCAAAAATAAAAATGTAAATGTATCAACAATTGTTATAAGGGTTCCAGCCCATAATGGTATACTATAACATTAGATAGAAAAAAAAAAAAACAAAAAATTAGAATAAAATAGAGTAAATTTAAAAACTAACACAATTATATATAAAATGATTTTTACGTTTTATTTGATAATAGATAAATTGCTATAGCTGTACCAATCACCTCTTGCATATCCGAACCAATAATTGCAATTTCAACCATTATCCATAATATTAATCTAGGAAGTCTTTTATATTGTCTGTAACACATTTCAGCTAAATGTAAACCGGTAACAACACCTAATCTATATATATGTATATATATATATAATATGAAAAATGATAAGATTCATTAAAGAAATAATTGTAAATAAAATTGTTAACTTAATTCAGTTTAGGCTCAAGTTTATAAAAATATTATAGTATTTTAAGAACTCCTAGTAAGTCTATAAATATCCTATACTGAATTTACGTTTAAAGCGATTACCGTTTCTTCATTACTTTGGCTGTGGATGAAGTAAACCATGGTATATTCAATGGACTACGGTAAATATTTTGTGTTGATTTTGTTCGGGATATTAAATTAATATGTAATTCTAAACCGATATTTACCTGGCCGATAATCTTTGCATAACTAAACCTAATACTGTTGCAGTTAAAAGTACCCATAATAATTTATATCTAGCGACTACACCACTTTGTAAATCTGATTCAATATTTCCTGGATCTAAATATGCAATTGACATTAGAAAACCAGGTCCTGTAAATGCCCATAATTTTCGGAAACTAAATCCTTCCTAAATGTAAATAAAAAAAAAAAAAGAATAAAAGAAATTTTTTATTCATTTTATGTATTGCTTTTACATGGTTTTTTTTTATACAGATTTATATACACAATGATCAATTCCAATTTTGTATAATCAAGTAAAAGAGATTATCTGACTGAATGAGTCACTCGGAATAACTTACACTTAATCTGAATACCCTTTAACATAGCCTTTTGATGTTAAAGAAATGCGGTCACATCAAAAGATAATACTCTACAATGGTGTAAGAGATGGACTTCCTATTTGTTTGACCATTGAAACACCGTTACATGTTTGTTTTTACCTCTGTTTAATATGGACCTCAATTTCAATTAACCGGTCAATAAAGCCAATCGTATGTATATATGCATGCATATTTTAAATTAATAAATTTTTTACTAATTCGTACCAATAACTATTTCTATGCCTCTTTATTGATAATAACATTTAATTAATTTGATATCTCAATATATATAAATAAATAATTATGTGATAATTTTCTTATATACATAGTTAGTTATTCACATAAGTTATATCAACAAAAAAAAAATTATAACAAGATAATTCTTCTATGGTTTTTTTTTTAAATAGAAATAATAATTCTTATCAAATTTATTGATCAATGATTAATATTTTAATTCGTAAATAGCTCTCAATATAAATGTATAATAATAAAAAAAAAATCAAATACTCTGATATCGTTCATCATATTGAATATATATAATAATCGTATGTTTTGAAAATATAAATCATAATAAAGTTTACAATTAAATAAATATTTTTAATTCATTTATAAACACATTTTATAACATGTACAATGTACATTATATACATCTATCTATATATATATATATATATGTATAATTTATCAATTAATATATGTGATATGAATAAGCGTCTGCGATATTAACAACCTCGCTTATAATATATTAAATCATTTTTGAATATTGTTTATAGTAAAAAAAAAACTTCATATACATATGAGAAGATATTAATCATATGAGAAGAATTCAAATTAGTTCAGTAATTTCAATTTGAATGAAATATGGAAAAATTGTCGCGGACCCCAAAAGATATTATATATATATATATATAATGTAGACGATTAACCCCTTTCGATTAAAACAAAGCAAAAAAGAATAAAAACAATTCAACAATGTGTATGTGATTATAAATTTTACTACGATGTTATACGTGATAATGTGCATTGATGACACAAAACGTTATAAATAATATTCGTTTGTGCAAGATCCCATGACTGACACATACTTATTTTTATAAATATTGCGTGTGTTAAAACACACATTGACCCTGATCTTTAGTAAGTAGATAGTATAAGTAGATAGTTTTAAATTAATATGCCTATTCTGCAGTTTCAAGTGTTATGCTATGACGATCCTCATAGATTATTTCTTTGATTTCATCGTCATTCACCTAATCTCTGTAATTAGCGGTGAACGTTGTGGATCTTTGCAAATTTGTATGTTAAGAAATTTGTGAAACTAATTTTTAGCATTGTCGTTCTTTTATAAGACATTGTCACCATAAATAATATGTTTTGAGATATTGCAAAGCATTTTTGTTCATTTCCAAACTGAATGCGATACACAAGACATTGTGGTGCGATTGATTGTAATAGTTTTATTTTCTATGCTTTCCAAATTCTTTGAAGTTCAATTTCACGTTTCATTTTGAATGATAGCCGTATACTTATATTGATTTTATAGCCGTATACCTGGATTCCATATTCCATTTAACTCCCTTTACATAGACTTAGCTAAATTATATGGAGCGTTTAAGATCACGCATTGGGGGGTGGAGGTTTAAATAATAATAATAATAAATTGTACGAAATAATAAATTTTCATATACCTTTTCTATATTTGGTATAATAACTTTCTCATCGGAAAAATATGTTTGAACTCCTGATAATAATGTTCCTTCGTCCGGTGGTTCCGTATAATTATCTGTTGAATTTATAACAGCGGGTTGATTTGTTGAACGATGAATAATGTTTGAATTATTATTATTATTATTGTGAGTTTCATCATCATGTTCATATCCCTCATTTGTAGACATACTACTGCAAAATAAATGTTAAAAAATATAATTATTATTTTAATAAAACAAAAAAAAACGAATAATTAAGCGTTATATATTAAATACAATTGTAAGCTGAATCACGGAATATAATATAAGCCTTTAAAATATAATAAATATATGGTAGAGGGAGGAATTCCAGCAGATTTTAATTTGAATCTCGTAATCTAAATAAGGATTTTAGTAAAGACAAGTTGAACGCCATAACCTTAGGGTTGTTTATATGCAAGATTTGGAAAGAGGGAACTTTTTTGGTTAAAAAAAATGTATGTTTGCCCGTTAAAATAAAATAAATAAATAAAGTGTATATATCAAAAAAACTATGTAAAAGTTATTAATGTATTATTAATGCGTGCTATAACACGCGTTCACTTTTTATTAATCCCGTATACTTATTTTATTAAATAAACTATCTTATTAGTTTAGTTTTTTAATTTGGAATTTTTGTTTTTTTTTTTTTTTTGTGTTTTAATTTTCTATTTGGATTGGAATTTTGGTGGCATGAAAGTGAATAAGGAATTGACTCTTTGAGGTTCGCGACTTAAGGGTTCCTCATAATCCTAGAGGTGGTTGGAAGGGCCGGGCAAAATTTCCTAAACATCTCATCTAATGGGGTAAAAAATAAAAATTTTCCCATACAAAGATTTTTTGTAAATCAATTTGAATTTATCTTAATGTGGTACATTCCGGCAAAATTTTAAGAGCAGTTGAATGGTTATAAATAAATGTAACCTCCTGCCGTTTTGTAAGTACTTTTATTTCCCGGTGTTTACCAAAACAGTGTATTTTTTATTTTTTGGTTGCTATTACATTTTTGGATATAATACATTTTTTTTTACCAATAATTTTACTTTCTAAAATTTTAAACTTGTTGATCGTTTTTATTGGATTTATTGTAATTTAAATAATAATTTAAATACCATTATTAGAGCCATAATGGTATAGGTACAAAAATAAAAATAATGCCATATTAAAATTGAACAACATATTTTCTTATCAGTAAATGTATAACGTATAAAATATATATGAATAATAGTCTTCATTGTTATAGAGCGAATGATAATAATTATAAAAATAATTAAAAAAAAACTTACATTATTTGTTGTTTTATTCTATCTAAAAACGAAAAAAAAATAATAAAATTTTTACTGAATCCGCACTTTATGATGCGTTTTTTTAATTTAGATTTTTTTTTATAGAATAATTATAAAGTAATTTCAATAACCCACGGTACTATAAATATTGTAGATAGATTATGAATTAATTATGATATCGTATATATATATTATGAAATAACAACTATAATGAAACTAATATTTAATAACATATACAACAACAAAATAGTAAATTGAACAAAGGCACTGAAAAATAATCACTAGTTTATTACAACACTAAAAAATATTTTATCATAATATTTTTTTCATTTAATTTATTTATTTAAAGATGTATTATTATTTTGTATGCATTAGCAAAAATATAAAAACAAATTTAATTCATTATATTTGCATTTTAATATATCTATATATATATTTGGATACAGTCCTATCTACAATATATATAATATATATTTTATTACCACATTCAACAATATGTCCTATAAAAATTAACCGTATATTGAACTTTAATAGAGTAGCATTAAAATGAAACTGAACCGTTTTTGTCTTCTTAATCGGTTAATAAATTAATATATATATATATATTATTAAAAATTAATTAAAACTTGTTTTAATTTTATAATATTGATAAAAAAAAATGTGATTTATTATTATTATTATTATGAAAATGTAATACCAAAAACAAACACCACCACTACCACTGCACTGACCGACGACAGAGCTACTGAGTGAACGAACAACCGAACCGACCGACAAAAAAAGTGTTGAACGTATGTGTTGAAAGAGACGAAACGAATGCATGTTAATATTTTGATTAAAAATAAAAAATAAAATCATGCTGCCGAAACGTACATGCGATGTTTTTAAAAATTTGTTTTCGGTCGCAAATGTGAATATAGAACCCGATTCTATTTTTCATACGTTGTTTTTATTTTTTATTTGTGTTGTTGCATTAATTTTTTGTATTACCTTAAAGTAATGCTTTTCATGACATGCCGACGGCAGACGACGGCAAATGTCAAATTGAAAATACATGCATTTCAATGGCGGTGCTTTTTATTAATATTGGACGGCGGACTGACGGCGGACTTTGATATTTTTTCTTCTATTGCCGTCGGCTGACCGTTGTCCAATATTCATTTTTCATTTTATTTACATTTTATTTAATTTTTATGATTTAATTTCATAATAATAAAATATCCAGTTAATTTACAAACTAATAAAAAATGGAATTATTTAGCAGCAATTGGTATATATTATTAAATTTCGGTTTTTTTATCCAGGCAAAATAAATTTCCGAAAAAGCACATTTTTTTTATATATGTGATATACCATATTTTGATACATAAAATATTTTCATAGAAATCGAGGCTTTATTATAATTCATTCTAAAGATAAATATATAGTGTTTCCGTTAAAAATAGATAAAATTAAAAACTTTTTTCGCCATACTTACACTTTCAAAAAACAACGGAACTAAAAAATCATGATATAAAACACGTAAAAACCAATTCTTAATAACTAAATTTTAATAAGTCATTCTATATATGCTATTATTATTACTTTACTATACACTCGACGCACGAATTAATATACCAAATAATGTGCTTCCTAATCAGAATTTCAGCATTATTGATATGGAATAAAACAATATATAATATATTGCATATATATTATTTCAATTGTTATTTTTAGAATTAAGCACGTAATTATCTGATCCGATATGCGAAATATCGGTTTATAAATCGCATGTATATATTATTTGATTGTGTTGAATGATTAAATTAATTGTTTATATGGTTTTTAATAACAATGGTGCAAACAAAATTAATTAAATATATCTATGAATAAAAGGTAATTCCAAAAAAGCACGTATAAAAGCAGACAGGCCAATATATATATATATATATATATATATATAAGTAAGTGTGACGAGGGTGTGTAAAATTAGTTTAAATCTTACAAAATTAATCAATATAAAATTAACAATGAAATTAACAATGAAAAAAACAATATAATAATAATAATAATAATATTATTTTTATTATTATTATAACAAATTAAAATTACATATTAAAAATGATACACATAATATAATAATCTTATTCGTTTAAAAGAATTAATACAAAACAATTAATAAAATTGGAAAGAAAATATCGTATAATTTTGAATTTATTATTGTTTTACTGTTGTAATTAATTGCACATAATTTGCTGGAAATAGTCCATATTTATTTTTACATAATCCACGCCACCATCCTTCATCAATCTACAAAACATTTTTGGTTTTTGATTAAAATCCGAAAAAAAAAGTTTAACATTCTAATATTATAATAGTAAACAAATATAAATTACTTGTTCAATGTGAGTTATTAAATCGTCTGGATCAAATGATATTTCATCTTCAGCCGCTGCTTGATAATCATATAATGCATTTGCTTTAACACCGGTATCCTCTATATATTCGGATAAATCATCTAAGTTTTGATATATTGATTCATTTGTTGCTTGCTCTGCTATCACTGATTGGATTTGTTGTTGTTGTTGTTGTTGTTGTTGTTGTTCTTGAGGCACAATTGATAGTTCATTGAATTTTTCAACGGGTTGGTTAGAATCATGTTGGGCTTCCGTTTCCACAATTTGATGATCTAATGATGATGATTCAGATACAGTAGATGAAACGGAATTTCTTACAATTTCTGGAACTTTTGTAGGTATAACATCCGGTTGTTGAACATTCGCTAATGGTTGATTTGACCGTTGTAACTTGATGGCTTCCACTGATTCTCTCTAAATATTTTAATAAATTGCAATTTTATTTAAATTTATATAAATTCATTACTCAAAGAAATGCTTGTTTACCCTTTGTTGAACGTTCTGATCTGATTTTACCGATGTTGATGTTTTAGTTGTGATTATCGCTTGTTGATTGAATACATTTATTGCTCCTGCAATACTTTCACTTCGTTGAGTATCTATAGCCGTTTTACGTTGTACCGACTTTGATTCAACTTCATTGCTTGAATATTGCTAAATGCAAAATGTGCAATTTAAAACATAAACAAAATTGTTTTTACAGGACACAGGTCAAAAAAATATTATACATACTTGTCTTTTTGCAGCTTCTTCACGATCTTGTTTATCTTTTTCATCACGTAATTTCTTTTGTTCAGCAGACCGTTTAACATTATCTTCTTCCGTTGATTTTGCCATATTTTCAAATTTCGCTCTTAAATTTGATGGTTTTGCGGTACCTACAAATTAACAAAAAATAAAATATGATATTAGTAAGATTTAAATTTATGTGTTCGGTAAATTTCGAAAGTCTTCAAAGACAACCACATGAATTGCATAAATAATTAATTAAGATCATCAACGAACGAAAATTGTAAGATTAGTATTGCACAAAGCACATTATGAATAATAATTTGTGATTGGCAGATTAATTATGTAAATAAATTAATTATAATTACCAATATCTGGTTTAACTTTCGTGTAATTTGTACCGATTTTATCTGAACTGTCTTGATATCCGGCCGCTGATTTATCCATACGATCACTTTGAACACCAAATTTTCCTCCGAAACCCTAAAATTAAAATTGAAATTTTGAAAACGATTACTATTTTTTTTATTCAAATTTTAGTTATTATACTATACTTACAATTTTATGATCCACTTGACTTTCATGTTTTTGAGTTGCTTCAACGGAATCCCATCCTAATGCCGATTTATCTTTACGATCTTCTTGTACACCGAATTTTCCTCCAAATCCTTTGCTATAATCTAATTTAAATGTGCAAATTAATTGTTAATTCTTATTAAAATACAACAAACAAAATTGAATTGTATTTCTTTTTGAAAATCATAGAAATACAAAATGCAAAATACAAACCATTGAATTGGAAAAAAACAAACCTGTTTGTGATTCATGTTTTTCCACTTTTTCTACATGATCCCAACCGAGTGCAGATTTATCAACACGATCTTTTTGTACACCAAATTTACCACCAAATCCGTCACTATAATCTTTTTGTGATGCATGTTTTTCTACCTTCTCTTTGTGATCCCAACTAACGGCACTCTAAGTAACAAAAAAAATAAATAAATATATATTTAATTACAATTATTGTTTATTGAGCAAGCAAGCATTATATAACAAATATCAAAGCCATAAAATGTTAACAATAAGTAAGACGCAATGTAGGTAACAAAATCTTTTTAAAACCAAATATCTATAACACTTACCTTATCAAATCGATCGGATTGTACACCATATTTACCACCAAATCCTTCACTGTAATCCTTTTGTGATGCATGCTTTTCAACTTTACCGATATAATCATGTCCAACAGCCGATTTATCCATACGGTCAGTTTCTAGTCCGTATTTTCCACCATATCCAAATCCAGGATTGGCTTCTTCAATTTCTTTCTTTTTTTTATTTGCATCAGCCAATTCCGTTTCATCTCGTAATTGCTGCATACTAAAAAGAAAAATGTAAAAAAAAAATGATTAATAAAAATATGATTATAAATGAATAGAATAATTACTTATTTCGCCAGTGTTGTGTTTGGTATACCCGAAAACAATTGCAAACGTAGCATGGGGGGCATACACGAATTATAATATAGACAATTTAAAATGACTATTAAAATTTCCATACAGCTAAGAATATTGAACTGTTGTCCATTATGTATTTCCAAAATAGAACAAATATAAAATAATCGGCGATCTTGGACGAAAGTGGAAGAAACTATGATCATTTTTTAGTCGTTAGTGATAGAATACATCAGCTACATATTTTGCAGTATCAATATAGGTTGTATGAAAGTTTATGTGCGTAAAAAAGTAATAAAAAAAACCTTTAATACAACATTATGAATAGATTATCCTGGAAAATCCTTAGTAGTTTTACATTAATGTTTATATGAAATCATTTTGTAAATTGCCGAAAAGAGTTTAGTACTATAAATCAACTGTTATGACTCACACGTCATTCAAAAATAGAAACGCTCCACATTAAGTTCAACGAAATTTTATGAATATATATAGTGGCATATTAAACAAAATGTTCCTTAATTTTAAAAAAACCAAATCTATAACTACTTAATTCAGTGAAATATGACGTCATACGCATTATTTTATTGATTCATAACTTTACCTAACCGTGGTGGTTAGATAAGAGTGTACTCCGCCGCACTTTATTGGTTTATATATATACATTGCAATATGAAAAATGAACAACAACAAAAAAAAAAAAGCACAGATAACACAACACATAAATAGACTGATAACATTTTAATCCATTTAATATAATATATAATACTTACTTGATAGCGGCAGCCGTACGACCACTCCCTTCTATAGTTTTTGAACCCCATCGCTGTTCTTGTTCAGTTACATCATTTATGAAATCAGGATCGGTTTCCCAATCATCATTATTATCATTCTGTGTATCAATTAATTTATGTCCAGCGCTGGCTTTCCACATTTTATAAATTAGATTATTTAATATACTTAATTATGGATATGTTATAAATAAAAACAAAATTCTTCACAAACAACACAAAACACACTTAACAAAATCAGTTTTGCTTTTGCAATTGTATATTCAGCAATAAACGTAAACAGTTGGTGGTATAATTTTGGTATATATAAACAGTTTTATGACGTTTTGTGGTAAAATATAAATTAAAAAAAAAACAACAGCAAAACAAGAATTACTCTACTCAGGTATGGTATAAAAGGCACAACCAAGCTAAATCTCATTACACTGTTAATAGTGATGTGCAAAATGTACTCTGATGGTACAAAAATAACGATTATTTTATCAGTTACTTTTACGCGTAACTTCAGTGTTGACACTCAAATTTAGGTTAAATACTCTGTGTTCTGTGAGTTTTAACAACATTCATACGAAGTTTTTCTTTTGTGCATATATTTTTTAATATTAATGACTTTTTTTCAAAAAATTATAATATTATATGTTCTCTGTTTTCGACATAATTTTTAGTATATAGCTACTTCGTATATCGTCGTTTAACCACAACGTTACTTATCGATATATTAATTTTCTTTTGACGTTTCTTATTTGACTCAAAAATGTCAGAATACTCTTTTTCAAATCATGCATTCAAAAAGAAAGTGCACATTGGAGATTTGTGAGATCTAGATCTATCTTTATATTTGTATAATAATTAGAATTATAGAAGTTATTTTTTATTATTATTAAATTTTAATTATATATTAAATTAATAATTAAATTTTTTCAGAAAATTTAAAAGAATAATTTAAAATTGAATACATAATTTGGTTGTGCCTGAAGAAGTTTTAAGTTTGATACGCATCAAGTTCATAAATTACAAAAAATGCGATCGGTTTACGATTGACTGATATTTGCTGGAATCCTGATAGTGTTATTGATATTTTCAAAACCAAAGTTGGACCTGAATTCATATTCCAATTTAGTAATGGCTAGCCATGTTATGAATACATGTAAAAATGCCTTAGGAAAATTCCCAAAAACATTAAAAGAATTTGGATACGGATTTAATAAAGGTTAACGAACGAAATCTTTGTTGTCCTCCATAATACAATAACACAATAAAAAAATTCAATTCAATTTCGATTTAGATGGTTTGTTAAAGAAAATTGATGCTGAAACCAATGAACCAGGTGATGAAGGGTTTGATTTTAACGTTTCTGATAATCCAAAATATAATCAAGAACATTATGAGGCACTTGGTGACACTATTACGGATCATGTTTATCAAATGTTATGTGATATCGGTTTAAAAAAAATCAATATTTCTAATAAAAGATTAAAAAATTCAGATAGTAGTGGTTCAACAACCGCCGATGTAAAAGAGCCCGCATCCTCATTTATATTTACAAATAAAGAAGATTTAAGCAATTCAAAAAAATTGCTTATTTTAATTCATGGCAGTGGTGTTGTTCGTGCCGGTCAATGGGCTCGAAGGTAATTAGAGTATTCCTCATATAAAAAAAATTTTTTTCATTAAAATATCTTACGATTAATTGAGTTACTTTTTTTTTACAGTTTAATTATAAATCAATCGATAAATCATGGAACACAAATTCCTTATGTTTTAGAAGCGATGAAACGTGGATATGACGTGTTGATTACAAACACCAATAATAACTATTACATATCACCAGATGGTGTACCAAAACGAATTCCTGGACATGGTTCACCTACGGAACATGGTTCATCCGTTTGGCGAGATATTATTATACCAGCCAATCCAGAAAGTATTGCAATTGTTGCACATAGCTTCGGAGGAATTGTTACCAGTTCCATAGCTTCAGAATATCCGAATTCATTTGAAAAGAAGGTGTTTGCCGTTGCATTTACCGATGCTCTTTGTGCGAATCCATCTCCATATTTTATTAAAGTAAATTTTTTACATTTTATACACCATCAATATTTTAACCCATTTGTTTTTTAAACAATTTATATATCTCATTTAAAGATTGCTAGAAATTGGGTTGCATCATCAAAACCAATTAATATAGTAGTTGATTTTAAATCAACTGCGGTACCATCCTGTTCCGCTGGTCATCCAAAACACGAATGGACATCATGGGCTTGCATGGATGAAGTGTTTATATATTTGGATAAAAAATATAATGAATTTTCTAACAATCAAGCTGTAAGTGAAAAAAAAACAAAATTGGATTTCTGATTAGAGTTGGCGTATCCAGACATCCATTGTGTATATATATGCTAAAGATTTTTGCGATGTCTTTGCTTTTTATTCCCCAAAATTATTCCAACAGTTAAAAAATATCTGAATATTTATCATGAATAACAAAATGTTTGTTTTGTACACATATCTTTTTTTTATTGTTTTTGTTTATCTTTTATTATTTCTGTTCAATAATTAAAGGGGGTTCAAAAGATTAAAATTATTATTTTCACTCAAAATTTCACCGGTTTCAGCTCAAAAAAATAAAATAAATGACATTTGATAAAAAAATTTTCTTTTTTTTTTAATAAAACTGTGTTTTTTTTTATGTTTTTATTTATAAAAATTTATCATTTTTTCGTAATTAATTAATTAATAATAATTACAAAAATATTTTGTAATAATTAAAAAAAAAATAACAAATATCATGAATGAAACGATAATAATTTGTGATGTTTGTGATCAAGAAACGAATAATTATTTTAAAAATGTATTTGAACAACAAACAGAATATACAGAAACGCTAATTTATAAATTTTTAGAAAAAATCCTCGGTCAAGTGCAATTCCAGAAACGTTTCAATACCACATCGAATGTAATTTGTCGAAATTGTTTAATCAAATTTAATGAATATGATTTTGCAATTTTAACAGTGAATCGCATTGAAAAAGAATTAATACAATTGATAATACAAACAGAAAATGTTATTAATGATCAACATGTTGTTGAAGAATATACCTTGATGCCCGATTCCGATGGTGATAGTGATAAAAAAAATGTTATATTCGATGATGGAATATCATCATCAATATACGGGACAAACAATAAATCAACAGAAAACATATTACGAACAACACCACCACCACCAAAACCATCAAGAACACAAGAGGATTCAGAACACATTTACTATAATACTAGTACATCCATGGATAACACATCATACTTAGCCATTGATGCACTTTCGGATTGTTGCGATGTAACAATATCGCAACCGATAAATGAATTAAGCATTAACAAAGGACGACGAAGAAAAGATAAACCCATAAGAACACAGGCTAAAACATCACATTCTCTAAATATGAATAAGTTTCAATATTACGCGGAGGGAAAGGTTTTCGAAACCTACCAAATCAACACTGATTTTAATGTCACTGAATGTACAGAATCAAAAACGGATGAAAAATTAGAATTTGTCAATGAAATGGATGATAATGATGATGTTGATGATGATGATAAGAAAATTAATGTTATATTAGAAATACCATCAAAATGTTTAATTAAAAATAAAACAAAATTAAAAAGTGGGCCACCCTTTAAGTGTACAAAATGTGAATGTGTCTATGATAAAAAAAGACAATTATTGACCCATATGACAACTGAACATAAAGAAAGTAATATTTGTGATATTTGTGGACAAACATATAAAACAGCGTCCACTTTAAAGAGACACCTTGGCAGACATAAAGGTACTTGTTCATTTGAATGTGATGTATGTGGTAAAAAATTTACCCAAAGAGGTGCATTAACACGACATTTACCAATTCATACGGGTGAACATGCATATCAGGTAACAATAGTATATTTAGATACCGATATTGATTTTGATATTTTAAACATACATTTATTTTATACCTTAGTGTGAACAATGTGGTAAACCATTTATTCATTATTCATCTTTTCGTATGCATCGATTGGGTCACGATAATATACGGGAAAAGAAATGTGAAATCTGTGGATTGGAATTACGGTCAAGTTCTCATTTAACGCGACATTTGCGTGTGCATAGCGGTGAAAAACCATTTACATGTCCAACATGTGGACAAAAATTTGCTCAAAGGTATTGTTAACCAAAAAAAAAAATGATTGGACGTTTGAAATCAAATGTAAACGGTTATTTCTTTATATATGTATATATATATATATTTATAGATATAATATGACGACACACTTTAAAGCACATCAAGGAATACATCGTAATAAAAGTAAATCCTTTAATTGTACCATTTGTAATTTACCATTTACAAAACAATTAAAATTGAATGAACATTTTGCCGCACATTTTAAAACAATTACATTACCAAGGCCGCCGCCGCCGCTGCCGGTCAATGAATCCAATAATGAAATAATTAAAAAACCGCTTAGGATTAATAAAGTACCTGCTATGAAAATCGAAATTCAATCACCGCCATCACAAACATTAACCACTACACAACAATTAAAACAAGAAACCAAAAAGTCAAATACAATTATTCGACGTAATAAACGTGTTAATCGTCTGTTAAATATTGAAATCCTTTCACCGAAATAGACGACGACAACCACCGCAAAAAGTTCAACAGAATCCAGAATTACGCATACGGAGGATAGAGGACATCAACCGGGGGATTTTACCATTTAGAAATGTTGTCCATTTGCTCCGTCATCCAAATGATCAACAATGTAAATGATTTTGTGATGTGATAAAAACACAGATCAATAAAAGGTATTTTATAATTTAAATATTATAATAAATATTGGACAATTATTCGAGTTATTTAGTTTTTTTTTCTTTTAACAATCCTGTACCGATTAGAAAAGTGAGATCAATTTTCAAATCTTTTTTTATTTGTATCTCGGAAGATTAAGATTAATTTCAAAAGATAACTTGAAATCGAACCTTATAAATGTTATTATTTTTATTTTTCAATTTTTTTTTTCTACTACTTTTTTTTTACTACTCCATTCTCATTTAATTGTCATTTTGTAATTTTTTTTTCACAAATCAAAATAAAAAAAAAATTGTATTGTTTTGTTTAAATACAATTTAAAATAAAAAATAAAATAAATTAAAATAAAACATTAAAATAAATGTTATTAAAAATTAAAAAAATAATAATTCCATATATTTTTGTGCTAGCTATAATCACATAATATCATCATAATTAAATCATTTTAATGTATTAATGATGAATTCATTTATAAAACAATGTGATATTTGTGATCGAGAAACAACTGATTATTGTAAAAATATATTTGAACAACAAACAAAATATACGGAAACGCTTATTTATAAATATTTAGAAAAAATTCTGGGACAAGTGGAATTTCAGAAATTTTCCCGTCTAACAACGAATATAATTTGTGAAAATTGTTTAATAAAATTCAATGAATACGATCGGGCAATCTTAACGGCAACTCGTATTGAAAAAGAATTTATACGCTTAATAATAAACAATCAAAATAATGTTTGTTCTAAAATCGATAATAATATGGATAATACATTGGTCTATGTTAAAACCTCACCAATATTTCTGTATACTGATGTTGAACAAAATACTACCGAAGATAATAAATATTTAATTAATGATGATAAATCAATATATACAATCGGAGCGACAGCAGCAGAAGCAGCACAATCATCACCCTTATCAATAAATCCACATTTTGTCAATACAATAACAAATATTGATAAAGAATTTCTTGAACCATCTCGCTTAGTTTCATCAAACGTATTAACACATACAAATACATCATATAGTAAATTAGATAAACGCTCAACATCATCCATCCATCATTCAAGATTAACAAAAAAACAAACGAATTCAAAAAAACAAAAGGGCAATAAATTCGTTGTGCCGCCACCACTAGGCACAAAAAATGTAAACGTAAAGGTAAAAATATCAAAACCAAATAAAATTGATGTAAAACAAGTAAAAAAATTGAAATATAATAAACAAAAAAGTACGATAACAACAGAGGATTCTAGTTCAACACCACCATCATCATCATCATCATCATCATCGTCATCATCATCGTCATATCAATGTACAAAATGTGATTGTGTTTATGAACGAAAACGACAATTAATTGCCCATTCAAAATTGATTCATTCGGAACCAATTGCTTGTGATATTTGTGGCCGTACGTATAAATCAAAATCCTCCCTTACGGTTCACATTGGAATGCATCAAAATGTTAGCCCATATGAATGTGATGTTTGTGGTAAAAAATTTACACAACGTGTTGCATTAGTACGTCATATGCCAATACATACCGGTGTACATGCATATCAGGTATTCAATTGTATTCCATATTATTTGTTTAAAATTCCATATTATCCATGTATGGACATAATAATTTCTCTGAACTTTAATCTTTAATTTATAGTGTGATCGATGTGGTAAACCATTTATTCATTCAATATCACTTCGTATGCATCTATTGAGTCACGATAATATACGGGAAAAGAAATGTGAAATCTGTGGATTGGAATTACGGTCAAGTTCTCATTTAACGCGACATATGCGTGTGCATAGCGGTGAAAAACCATTTGCATGTCCAACATGTGGACAAAAATTTGCTCAAAGGTAAAACATTTTTTCTTTTATTATTTATATACATTAAAATGCCGTCTAATTACTTTAATTCTTTTATTTAATTATTAAAATTTTGAATAGATATAATATGACAACTCATATGAAAACCCATCAAGGTATATTTCGTAATATTAAAATTAAAACATTAAATTGTGCAATTTGTACGGCAACATTTTCAAAACAAATCAAATTAGATGAACATTTAGCATTACAACATAATTCATGTACATCATCGAATGTAAAAAATGTAACGAATCGAACGGAATCTTTGAAATTAATCCAAAAATTCAAAAATATTATGAATAATTAAATTTTTATTATATTTTCAATAAATAAAATACAAATGAAATTATTTAAATTATTTTAAATATTATTTTTATTGTAATAAAAAGTAAATATATATGAGCGTGTATTTGAAATTGTGTGTGTGTTTTTAAGAAGCTTAATTAAATAAATTAAATTATCAATTAAATATTAAATAATATATTTATAATAATAGAGATATTTTTATTTACAATTATTTAATTTTATAAACTGACTGACTGAGAATTTAATATTATTATTAATATTAAAATATTGTTTCTTTAAATATCGGAATGGCTAAGTTAAAAAATTAAATTATCTGTTAGTGACTGTGAGTGTTTTATTATATATATATATATTTATTGAATGTGTGTGTGTTTTTATTTTTTATTTTTTTATATACAATTAAATGTATATTTAATATTAATTAAGAAAAAAAATCCCCCTTTTGATTTTTGTTTATAAATAGAAAAAAAAACCATTTAAATAAATTATAGAAAAAAAAAGTGTTTTTTAAATATACAATTAATTTTTTAATTTAATTTATACCGCGATCTCTAATCGTTATTGTATTATTATTATTATTATTATTATTAGGAAATTTCCTATTCTTTATATTTTCTTTTTTAATATACTTTTTTTTTTCTGCATTAATATTTTGTGCATTAAAACGAAAAATAAATTAATAAATATATAACTTTTTTTTTTTTAACAAAATAAAACCTATTATTTATAAACAATATTATTAATTAATCAAAAATATAAATCTAAAAAATAAAAAATATATTTATTTTTATAGTTTTCTAAATGCCTTTTTTTTATGGACACTATAAATAAAGTGAAAAAAAAAAAAATGCAAAAATTTACCGTAAAAAAAAAACACCTGCCAAAACAATTTTTTTTTACCACTACACATTGAATTTTTTTTTTGTTTTTTCTATTTAATGCCAAAATTTATTAAATAAATCCATAAACGAATCGTAAATCATAAATGTTATGGCAACATCTAAACAAACACGTCCCAATCGTGGTACAGTACCCTTATAAAATGCTAATGGTCCTTCATTACGCCAAATTTTCATAAAACAATCGGCTGTCGATTTATATTTGGCCGCCTCTAAACCTTGCATACGTGTTTTTACAACATCAATTGGTGTATTACCGAATACAGAAGCGGCACCGGCAACAGCACCGAAAACACCAACCACCAATTTTGGTACAGGTTTTTTTGGATCATCACCCTTGTACATATCCTTAAGCGTTTCCATTACATAAAATCTTATCGCTTGATTTGAACCCTGTTTCATAATTGTAGCCGTTAATCCTTTGTAGACACCACTGAAACCTGTCGTTTTTTTTTTCAAAGAAATTGTAAATTAATTTAACATTTCATAAAGATGTCTAAAAAACAGATAATAAATCAATACCTTCTTGTCGGACAATCGTTCCAACACCATGGAAAAAACCTTTAAATTTTGGATTGCCACTACGTTGATCATTTATAAATTTCACTTTTACCGTTTCCATTGGTGTTACGGCCAATATTGCCTCACAAACACCGGCACCTAAACCAGCCAATAATTTACCGGCCGTACTTAATTGACCATTTTTATCAACCATATTATTTTTTAATGTTTCAAATGCACCAAATCTATTGTGTTTATTGCATAAACGAAAAATCATTGCAATTTAGAAATATTATAAGAAATTTTAGCCTCAATCATTTAAGGTAAAAGTTAAATATTGGATAAATTTTTTTTCACTTACCTAACAGCTGATTTTGGTATACTGCCATATAATAAAACGGATAGACCTCTGTACAATCCAAAGAAACCATTTGATTTTACTGTTTTTCTAACACAATCAGCAATACCATTATATTTTTTAGCTCCACCTGTGAATTGATCAAAAAAAAAAAATCGATTATTAATTTTAAAAATTCTCTTTCTGTATGGTTGAAATAACCAAAGGACTGGATGATTTGGAAATCAGTCAACGGACGACGAAAGGTTTTGTAATCATCTTAATTTTCTTTCTATTAATACATTTTAAATTTCATTGTCATTAAATGAATCTCGGAATAAAAAAATACATGAAAATTGTATTTGTGTTCTTAAACAATAAGATGCTAGAATCAAAATAATGAATCAATTCCTGATAAAAAAATCAAGGTTAATACAATATTATATTTATGTATATATATATATATACTATATAGAAGAAGCAAAGATTAATTATTATCATTTATCAATATATATTATTCTATCGGTATTGACTTAATACCTATAAATTTTGTAAATTGAAATTAAAATATTAAAATGTTGTGTGTCTCATGATCAATATATAGATATATAAATATATTTTTGAAATGGATTATTTAATTGTGATAAATTTATCATTTATTTATCACACACACACACGGTTCCATATCGTATATATATTTAATATACAAACATTTTTGAAACATCATCACATTCACATTCAAACAGTATAGTATATTCTTCTTGATACTTGATTTGACGGTTCCAAATAGAAATTTTCATTAAAAATAATAAAAATCATAAAAAAATACCGCATTTTTTATATGACCAAAAGCAAAAAAATTATAATTTATATAGACTCAATAAACATATTTTTATTCTAAAAAAAAAACTGATAAGAAAATGAATTTTTTTTAAATGTCATATGGAAAATAAATAAAACTAATAAATACAAAAAAAAAAAAAAATAAAATAAATATCAAAAGGGTCAAAAGACTGAATATTTTTTTGTTGTTGTTTATGTTTTTTTTTTTGCTTTGCTTTGCTTTGCTTTGCTTTTACGTAAAAGTGAAAAATCTATTATAAAAAAAAATCGAATTTAATAAATGCATATATATTACAGGAATGAATGTGCGTTTTGAAAATTCATTTCGATTTTGAAATTATATTGAAAAAATGATAAGAGTTATTACAGATCAATTACAGATACTTGTAATGTTGTCTTTAGTCTTCTCTAGTAAGTTTTTTTTTAGGAAATGTCAGTTCTGGGATTGTTTTTTTTTCTTTCATCCCTTGACTATCCACAACAAACTAAACGATCACCAGTTTTCTTATGGATGAAGATATTTCTTATTGATAAAAAATACCTTTCAAGAACACCGTAAAATTTTATAAAAATTTTACAAAATTTAAAAATTATTTATTTTGTCTTATCAAGATATTTCTACAATTTTTCCCTTAATGGCAATTAATAATTCAATTAAAATTGTTTCCCAAATCCGAAATTTTATCAAAATGTACAGTGGTGGCCAGTTAAATAACATAGTGATTTATTACGCCAAATATTTTATAGTTTTACAAGTACAAATTAATGTGTTATGGACCTAAGAATCAAACTATAAACAATGTGGATCGGATGGAAAACTGTATGTACGACGTCTACGTAATCATAGCAACAATCCATATTATTTACACATTAAACACTGTAAAACATGATGGCGATAGTATCATGGTTTGCCGAGGGCTATGTTGGCATGGTATTGGTCCACAGAAGGAAAAATGAATCAGTATATGTATAAAAGCATACTTGAAAATGCAATGGAACCATTTGCTGATGATAATATGCCACTTAAAAGGAAATTTATACACGATAACGATCCAAACTTACCGCTTAAAAAGTTGGCTGTTAGAACAACAAATTAGTGTATTGGATTGGCCGGCACAAAGTCCGGGCTTGAACCCCCAGTGAGAATTTGTGGGGAGATGTCGAAAAAGGGATTAGTCTCAATCGACCAACAAATTTGGACAAATTGTGGACAGTCGTGCAACAGGCTTGGATTACAATCCCATCAGATCGATCCAAACGTTTGGTGGAAAGTAATTAAAATGAAAGGTTTTCCAACAAAATATTAAACCCACTTTTAATCAATTTTTTATTTTGTCATGTAAATAAAGCCAAAGTTCTTGGATTGTGCTATTTACCTGACCACTTAACTTTAAGAGTTTTTTACGTTTTATATTCAGAATTCTTTTGTTAAAGAATATATATAGATATTTATTTACATTAATTATGAAATTATGTATTACTGTTTCATTTCTATAAACTCCCTTAGTCAGTTTAACACTACTTCCATTAGATATTTTTATGAATTCATTCTAAGAAATGGGTGTGTTATTTAACTGAATATAGTTCACAATGTATTTGTAGTATATAAAGGAAAATTGTACGCGTTTCCTTTTAATTGCTTCATTAAACAGCAAAAAACACCCAAAATATTTACCCTTTTCATCCAATTGTAATTGTGTTTTAACATATTCCGTTGGAAATGTTATACAAATTTCAATTCCACCGGTTATACCACCGGCAACGATACCCTTTAGACCCGTTTGACCACCAGCACCAGCTGCTGCTCCTGTATTTTCCATCCATGGTCTTTGTGTAAATGGATTTATTCGCATTTGTGTTGCATTTAATCGTCTATCCATTATTATTATAAGCGATTATTTCGGTTTTCAAATTCTGATGTGTGTTGGTGTGCAGGAACTGTTTTGTTTTTTTTTTAAATTGATATGTAAAATTGACTGAAAAAAAAAAAAACAAAAAAATTTGAAAAAAGGGATTAAAATTATTTTATTTATAGATTATTTTTAATTGATTTTGCGTTGGGTTTGTGTGAATAAAAGAAGTCAAGATATTAATCATTTTTTTTTCACTCAAATAACCATGCAGTATTGCAAAATAAAACTAAACGCGATAGGTAAAATAAGAAATACAAACGGATTCGCATCAAATATTAAGAGAAAATTCATAAAACTTAATAAAATATTTAATCCATATGATGTTGTTCCGTTACATTTGATGTAACTGACAAAAATCTAAGATTTTTTTACTATAACAATCAGAACAGAATCCTTTAGTATTTTCTTGTAAAAGATTCATAAAACTAAACGTTCATGATTGGAAATATATAATTAAGTAAATCTTTAAATAAATGAAAAAAAGTTATTCAAAGTTATTTATTTATTAAAAATAATCAAATTTCAATTGGTTTTATTTTTTATTTAATTTCATCAAAAATAATGCGATATTTCTCACGTATCGCCAAAAAATATCATAATCTATGTGTTTGATTGTTAAGACGAAACGTGTGTTTGGTATGAATACAAAATATGAGATTTTTTTTAATAATAATGCAAAAATAAATGATAAAGGTCAAAAAATTGACAAAAATTAATCGATAAAAAAAAATTCAAGCAGATTTAATGAATGAATGAATGGAAATGATTTACTTTCAATTTATTCTATTAATAACTTTTTTTTATATTTAATCATTCAAATTGATTGGAAATTATTATTATTATTATTATTATTAATTGGGTTCAAAAATTGACGTCAACGCGGTTTATATATCTCTGGTTTATATATCTCTATGTGCAATAGATAAGCTATCCTACTGCAAAATACAATCTATATTCGTATAATTTTATAGTAAAAAAATAATTGAATCCATATAAAAAAATTTCTATATTCTATTATCAGGACGACACACGTCATTTAAATTTATTCTTTATATACTTTATATACAGAAGAATCATATTGAGGCGGCGATAAATTGAAATCTTATATATGCGATTCAATATTTACAAAATAAATATATATATATATATATTAATTAATTGTCTTTTCTTATATACCAATAATATACAGTCTGTAAATAATAAATTATATGCTTTTTAATCAAACATTTCTTGTTGAGATTGCTTAATTACACAAAATTTTATTTAATAAGAATAACGTAATTGTAATTTTATATTAATGTTTATATAACAACTACTTTTTTTGTTGACTTTGTTTCGTTCTATATATAGACTTTATTCTCTATAGACATAATTAAATGATATAGACTTAAAAATTGAAATATTATATGTTATGTTTTTTGTTGATTTAAAAATGCCTATGTTACAAATTTTTTTTTTTTTTAATATATAAATATCATCTTTCAGAATATAAAGTAAAAAAAGAGTTTGTTGTAGATCTTGAAACTATTTTTCCATCATAAATTGATTGTAGATCAAAGATTTTTTTTCAGAAAATGCCCAGTTTTTGTTTTGTTGCGCAGTTATCAATACATTATATTTAAAGGAAAAATTAGATTATAGGCAAAACTTAATGAAAATCTCTATGAAAAAAAACTGCTATAAAAATGTTTAAAATGTGATTAAAATGTCGGAAAATTGATACATTTCTGATAATTTCATAATCATTATTTGTTATAGAATCGGAGATGTTTCGATAATTGAAAATGGATATACACACAGTAATAATAAAGAAAATTATACATATTTATGAAACTATATATGACACTATAAAGATTCGTTATTCTTAAAAGAACTCACATAAATAATTCTATTTCAATTTGATAATATTCTTTTTGCGATTTCAGGTCTTTAATCATCTGGTATCTGGAACTACTTACCGGGCAATAGAAATTATAAAACCTAAAATTTATTCAACAAACGAATGTATATAAAATAAATGAATTTTATGAACATTCCCAGTCTAGTCTATTGGAAAAAATTATTCCCGCGGATTGAATAATCATAGGAAAATAGCTGCTATGTCAGAATCTAGAACAGACATAATATTCTAGCTAGCTACATAATATAATATTCTATAAGGTTTAGAGGTTTTTTTGATTATCATCAATCAATTTTTAATAATATATTGGGAGTATGCATTACTTCATGCTGTTTTTTTTCTCGAAAATTAAGGCTTGATTGGGAAAAAATTGTTATACAATCAATTATCAAAGTATTGTACATTGGACGCTATAACATTTGACCATCTTTCTGGCAGTTTGTGGATTCCATCCCAAAAGAACTTCTCCGGCTTTGTGGTATCGAGAACGAATCGAGCCAATTTTTTTTTATACCCTGTTCTGAAGTGAAGCGTGTGTATTCCGGTTAGGACATTCTACATTGATCTGAACAAGTATAGTAATCAGAAGGGGCTATGTCTGGGCTATAAGGCGGGTGAGGTAGAACTTCCCACCCACTGTTTTGCCAAATACTTTTGAACCGGGCTTGAAACATGTGGCCGAGCGTTGTCGAGGTGATGATAAACTATGGATTCGTGTCTGGTTGCAAACCGTCTGGTCGTTTTTCCGCAATCGCTCTCTTCAATCAAATTAATTGTGTTCGATAGTAGAGGTCCCCTTTGATCGTCTGACCCGATTTCAACAGCTTATAAGCTTACAACACACCCTTCTGATCCCACCAAATACAGAGGTAATGACCATGGCACCATGGATATTCGACTTTGCCGTGGATGTTGATGGTTGGCCTTCACATACGATTTCTTGCGCTTGGGATTATCGTAATTAATCCATTTTTCATCTCCAGCGACAATCCGATGTGAAAAAATGACTTGTTTTTGTGGCGTTGAAGTAACATTTCCGACATGCAGAATGGGCGTTCGATATCTCTTGGCTTTAATTCATACGGCACCCAATTTCCAACCAAGCTTTTGGATCAATCACGATGCTTTTAAACGTCTGTTTAAAAATGGTTGCTTGATCAACTCCCAATGATTTTGCAAGATCTTGTTGCGTTTGACACGCATCTTCATCAAGCAAAGCAATGCCTCCAATTCTTCACCGTCAAACCTTTTTGGCTGTCCGGGTCGTGTGCATCGTCTTCTAAAAGTTGAAATCGCCACTTTTAAACCGTTCAAAAACCACTTCTTCTGGCACGTTCTTTCAGGTAGAGCATGGTCACCATAAACCTCTACAATGCGAAAAAATAATACTAGTAACGCCCACTCTTAGAAAACCGTACGAATTAATGCATACTCTCAATAAAATGATAAAGTTTAAAGATTTTGTGTTATATACTTACAAAAACACCCTTTTGGATTTTATAATTGAGTGAATGGAAACAGTGAAATAATCAGAAAAACTTCTCAAATACAAATACATAAATACAATTTCAATTTTTTATTTTAAACCTCCAGAGATAAAATTTCATAGTTCACATAGTTTCAGAAACTCCTCGGATATTAGAGATTTCACAACGACAAGCCAAGGCGCAACGACGAAAAAAGGACAACGATTTCAAATGAATATTAGACAGGAAAATGTAAGAAGACAAGACAAGCAAAATTCGAAATTTGAAGAACCTACACCGAAAACGGTCAGCAATTGAAAACTGTTGTGGAGTTAGCAAAACCCCGTATGTGTTGTTATAGCTGATGTTTAGTAAGTAGTTAAAATTTCAAATAAATTGTATATTAGAAACAAAATTTATCTCTATAATATTTGTTTGAAATTTGTATGAGAGTGAATAGAAGTCAAAATTCTTCTTTAAAATATCCCAAAACTAAAATAAAATAAATGTTTTTATAATTATTTTGTTTTGCTATGACAAAATCACGATTCAATTCATAATGAAATAAATTATTATTTATTATCTCATTATAAGAAGAACTATATATAAAAAAATATAGTATAAATACCTTACGAAATCTATATACCTTTTTGAAGGCGACCGCATTAATAGTTATATGTATATTGTATATGTTATGTGTTTGAGATGAAAAATATAAATATATTGATATTTTTGTATACTTTGTAATTTTAAAATAACTGAAAAATTGATTTGTTTAAAAATAACTGTGTTTGTTAAAATTATTTTTTGATACTTAAAAAATTTAGTATCCCTTGAAGAATTTTGTATCCCAAAAATAAAACCAATGAAATAAATAAATAAATTTCAATTTTCCCTTGAATAAACTAATGACATTTTTTTATTATAATTATTGAACGTTTCGTTTGGTTGGGTTTGAATGGCGGCGGCAATTGCGGTTGAGGATATCTAAATATTTTTTTTTTGTTTAATTAAAAACACCTTTCTTTTCTTTTTTTATTGTTTAATCAAAAAAAAATTCAAAATTAAACTGTAAGATAAATTAGAAAAAAAAAAAAATTAATTATACAGCTGTGTTTTATTATTATTAAAATTTGTATATCGTTTTGTAAAATCAAACGGCCTTCAATTTCAATATAATAATTTAAATTTAAATTTCTGTTATTATTTTGTAATTTAGTTATAATTTTTTTTTTTTTATTATTATGCGTATATATACAAATCTATTTTTAAACATTTTTTTTCCTTTCTCTATAAAAGCGTAGCGTATGGTTTCCAAATAAAATATGTTATATCTTATATTATTAAATGAAATGAAACACATAGTCAAAAAGAAAATATATACCAAAAAAAAAAAACCAATTAGATCTCCAAAAATAAATTTCAAAAAATAAATAAATAAAATATAGGGCTTGATATCACTATATGCATAGATGTGTTAAAATAAAAAGTCGTTGCACCTTTAAAAATATTAATATTTCACCTGAAAAATCAATGTCCAACAAACGCAGTCTATTGAAACACACTACTATTTTTTATTTATCAATTATATTGAACGATAAGAACTTTTTTTTTTGTATAAATTCCAAATCAAATAATTTATGAATAATTAAACCGATTGACGACGACGACGGCGGTGATAACGACCACGGACATCTGAAAGATACGACACGTAACCGAGAACTGTGAGTCTGTACTCTATATTAATATTAATTATATGATGATCAATGAATTGAACAAAATCAACTGAATTTTTCATATATTATTATTATATCGCACACAAGAAATGAATATGTATGAATGGAAATATAACAAACAAAAAATGGTTTTTTTATGTATTTGTTATCAGAGTGTTTATAATATATAGATATAGGATAGAATAGATTAAAAATACATATATTGTGTTATGTAAAAGTTTATCAATTTTTACAATACACACACCCACCCATCATCATTATATATATATTTTTATTATAATTGATCAACATTTCTTACACAGAAGAATATAAAGTAACAATCGTCCATCAGTAAAGTGGAAAAATCAATCACTTTTAAGTGACCCGGAAGTTCCTGAATAAAAAAAAAAAAATCTCAGGAATTATATAACATTTTGTATTAATAATTTCAGTTAGAACAGTTTCATTTCAGTTCAGTTAACCATTCCCTTATTATTTAAGCACTGTTACATAATAAATTTGAATATCTATTTGTATATTTCACATCATAATATATACTTCCAAATTTTTCATAAGAGGACAGCAGAATCTTTATTACTTTTCATTATTAATATGATTTGAAATGAAATTACCGGCTTTTTTTTCTTACATCATGATATGAAACGGTGATATAATTAACATTTTCTGTATTGTAGAGATCAAATTGAATTTATATAATTATTTCAAATATATTCTTCGTCTGGATAGAAATAAAAAAAAAAAAAACCAGCCACATGACAACCGTTTTGGAAGTTATCTTATATTGATTATCTACACACTGCGATTTTTATCAATTATCCTGGAACAAACACATTTTTTGAAATTAGTAATTAGTTTGAATATATACATAAAATATATATAATACCGGTAGATCTCCACGGGTAGGATTTAAAAAAAAAAAAAACGTTTTAATTATTTCCGAGAAATGTTTACCAAATTATGTGGCAAAAACCGATTGAAAATCTATATATTAAAATATTTACGGTTTTGTTAACTTTTTTAAAATACTTTTATAATCACGCTTTTATCATTAAATTATACCTCCAACAACAACATGATTTCTGTATCTCATATATTATAAACATTTAATTAATTAAAATATATATCTGTAAATGTTACCTGTTTTTTTTTGTATTAACTTTGATTATCGTCTATTATTTTATTAATTTCTTTGATGATTATCTTATATATTGGTTTAATTATTTGTTTTATTGGAATGTAAATGTTGATTTGGAATGTATTGATATATATATATATTAATTTAATCTATAACATTATTTAAATAGTTTTCTTATAAATAATTTTAACATTAATATGATAATATTAATTAAAAATAAAAAAATAAAAACCACTTAAAAATTAATTATTAAATATATTTTTTTCGGTGTTTCGATTTTTTTTTCTTCGAATAGCACTAAAAAAAATTCCATAAAAAAAATATAAAAAAAATAACAAAAAAATAAAATGACATTTATAAAATGAATGCGTTCGCAATTTTATGATAAAATGCATATGAGTGTGTATATTCACAATGCAATTTCAACATTTAAGTATCGAACATATCGAAAACGACGAAACGAATTCAAATAGAATGCATGCATTCTAATGTAAACGAATATACTACCGAAACGAGCGTGCGATGTTTTTCTATTTCATTTCGGTTTCGAAGGTAAATAGAAATGATTCTATTTTTCATTCGTTTTTTTACATTTGTGTTGATGCATTTAGTATAATTTCTGTATTTTTTTATGTGAGTGTGTAAAATTAAATAGAAAAATAAACAAATTAAATAAAAATATAAAATTGCCGACAGTTTTTTTGTAAAATTATTTTGTAAATTATTTATTATTACTATTTATTTTTTAATTTATATTCAGTATTCACTATTCAAATATTATTATTCAATATTATCCACTACCTTGATATGATGATATGTGAAATTAATGTTTATATATAAAATTTGCGCACTGAATTATTTATCTGAATCTTGTTTTAATTATTTTGTTTTTATTTGTTTATTTCTTCATTAACACATAACCCATATGAAATATATTTACTGACAAATTAATTCAAGAAAATCTTATTATCTTAACTATTTAAAAAAAAATGAGGTTAAATCAAAAAAACTGTTTAAAAAAAAATGAGGTTAAATCAAAAAAACATTCCGTCGTTTTCGACAGTATAGTAAAGCTTTTTATGAAATGCCGACGGCAGACGACGGCAAATGTCAAATTGAAAATACATGCATTTCAATGTAGGTGCTTTTTATGAATATTGGACGGCGGACTGACGGCGGACATTGATATTTTTTCTTCTATTGCCGTCGGCTGACCGTCGTCCAAACTTCATTTTTCATTTTATTTACATTTTATTTAATTTTTATGATTTAATTTCATAATAATAAAATATCCAGTTAATTTACAAACTAATAAAAAATGGAATTATTTAACAGCAATTGGTATTTATTATTAAATTTCGGTTTTTTTATCCAGGCAAAATAAATTTCAGAAAAAACACATTTTTTTTTATATCACAAATATCATATTTGTGATAAATAAAATATTTTCATAGAAATCGAGGCTTATGTTTTCATGCTTTCGATGCTTTCGTTTTCGTTTCGTCGTTTTCGATAGTATGTTCGATACTTTAATAAAAAAACAAATTTAAAAGTGTAATTGCACTGTGAATTTTCCATGGAAGAAAATTTCCATGGAATTTTCAAGCGAGAAATCGATGTGCGATTCCGCTACCGCACTGCCCCGATTGAATAGTTGTCATTTTATTTTTGTTTTTTTTTTGTGCATTTGCCGGTTTGCAATTTTTGTTTTTGGAGGAGTATAATCGTTTTGATTTGTTTTGCTGTTATTTTGGAAATTGAAATTGATGATATCTTCCTTGCTCCTTGGAAACTTTGGATTTCGGAAGACGGATCGCAAATCTTTTTATTAATTATATTAAATCTTGTTAAAACGAAAATAAAATGGGTGTTCGACATTTAAAAGCATTTGTGACTAAATCCGTAGAAAAAGGCTATCATATAATTAATATAAAAAAGGAAATTGCTGATTACAAAAGGTTTTTTTTTAATTAAATAAAAGAATATCATTTATTCAATTGAAATTTTGTCGCATCATAACAAAAAACAGAATCTTAATATCAAAAAAAAATTGTTTGTTCATTTACGCAGTGCTTATAACACATCACCAGTGATTGTGATCAATACAAAGGGATTTATAAAATGTTTATATGGCAATAAGGAAAATAAAGATATGGTTTTAGGTGGACGCTTTGTACAATATTATAATAAAGTAGAAACATTTCTGCGAACACTAAACGAATGTGATGCTACGCTAGTATTTTTCCATTCTGAATACAAATCAGATAAATTACAAAATACTTTTATGACAAGGATAAGTAGGGCTTATCAACGTACCTGTGAATTATACGATGAAATAGTTTACGATGATGTTTCATTGGATGCGCTAACAGATCCGGGACGTGTAAAATCGGAAAAATGGTTACCAATTACCTCAACAGTACACAAAGGATTATTGAAATTATTTTCAAAATATGGTCGTGTTCGAAATGTGCTAGAAACATTTTGTGATTTACAATTAGCACAATACGCCTGTGCCGCACAAGCGTTAGCCATCATCGGTGATAATTCGGATTATTTATTGTATAAAGGTACATGGAAATATTGGGCATCATCCGATTTACATTTGGATACATTTGAGTGCATTGAATTAAATCGTTATGCCCTATTGAAACGATTACACTTAAGGCCACATCAATTGGGTTTATTTGCTACACTATGTGGTAATGATTTTTGTCCATTCGAAGACGTCGTTGCTTTCCATGAGGAACTTGGGCCAACATTCGATTACAGAAAATTCAAAACAATTTCGCAATATGTACAACAATTTCCAGATGCTAAATTAACAAGTGACGAATTGAAAAAGATTACAACCGATGTGTATAAAATGTATGATAAAACAAAATTGAAAATAATTAAATCCAGTATTGATGCATACGATTATGATACATTGAAAGTGCATTCATTAAATATGGATAATCCAATACTTCGTGAATGGCGATATTCACCGATTATTTATAATATTTTAGCCGAGCGCATTTATTATCTGATACCGAAATATTTAGATTTTAGAATTGATGAGGGTGGAATTCTACCATTAATTGATATCTTATTACCAATGCTTCAACGTCAAATAGGTGTTTTATTAAAATATAAATGTGAAGAAACGGAAGAAGAAATTAAATGTCGGATATTGACTATAAAAAATCATGATGATAAAGCGGCAATTGTTGAAATATCACCAATTTATCCGAATTTAATGAGTAAGTATAATTGATTTTTAGTTGTTTTTTCTTCTTCTTGCTAATCAATTAAAATATATATTTTTTTCGCACAAAACTGAACAGATATATCAAATGAATATCACTTTGAAATTATAAATAAACGTGGTACGGTTGACACAAAACAATATAAATGGAAGTTAATGTTATGGATGATATCCAATGGGAAATTGGATGAAAATCATATCAATAATATTCCAAATAATTATTTAGTGGATGTATTAACTTTATATTATTTGGTTCAGGTAGGTACGCGTGGAATAATAATTTTTTGTTATTATTAAAAACCACAAATATGATAATGTAATAATATGATTATTAATATTAAAAAATAATTGTTTTATTTTTATCATAATCATAAAACCAATAGATGAATCAAATAAAAATATTTGAAGCTGATGTATTGCTGGTGACAATGGATACAATTATAAAAAAAAGTATACCCGATAAAATAACTTATCCAACGCATTTGAATAAACATACAATTTTATTGGCTCATTTGTACGTTCAAACATATGATAATATATTCAGATGTTTTGAAATACTTCGACTGGAAAATAGAGTGGTGAGTAGAAATGGTTTTTTTTTTTCAATTTAACTTATCGTTTTATTAAATTAAATTAATTATTGATAAACATTATTTAAAAATTAACCGTAATAATTGAAAACTTAATAACCATTATTTATATTATGAACTATATACAATTTAACACACAAAAAAAAAAATAATGAATATTGAATTTTCATCTCTGCAACAACGATAATAACAATATAATTTATTAAAACCGCATTGTCCTATATAATAATCAATTTTTTTTTTATAAATATATACTTCTATAATAATATAACCGCATGAAGTTTTATCCTTTAACAATTTAAGTCATATCCCCGTAGAAGAACGTAGAAAATTAAAGCTATCTTTAGTAAAAATGGTATAAGTTTATGTTATGCAAGCAAGTAATTATTTATTCACACTTCTTTTTAACAATAGGAACATATAAAATTCGATGGGGTATATTTTCATAATTTAATGGATGTTTTAATGGACGATACTGATTTAATTGCTGAATCAATGCACGACTTAAATTCATATAGAATTTATTCATAATTGAATTATTTACATATAGATAATTAATAAAATCAAATTTAAATTTAAATTTAAGCTATCCACAACTTGTGGATTTTTTTTTGTGTGTGGGTTGGTCTCGTGTTACAAAACTGTTGTTCAGACACCACAGGATCATATCATTTCAATATTTTGTACGCATCATTTTGTATTATGTCAATTCATTAATTATCGATTTTCTTTTATATATTTTTTATATATTTGTAGAGTTTTTTTTTTGTGTTGTTAAATAAAATGTTTATTCAATTTCAGAAATTAACCTCTTCACAGGTTTTTTTTTTAGATTTAAAATAATTTCTTACGTCCCATCTTATGGTTAAAGATTCTTAAAAATGTTTCCGCAATTACTTCAATCCATAAAAATTATTACAAAAAATTAAATAAAAACAATAAAATTTATGTATATTAATAATTATTTATTATATAAAATTTGTATGTAAAATACTTTTTAGGAATTCATTTATTTATTTTTTTCACTTTTAAAAACGATTCATTTCGAAGTTATCTAAATATTGGATTAATATTTATGATTTATTATCCCACCAGAATTTTTATTGGATATTATATTCCTTTTATAATAACACATATATTAATATAATTAAAAAAAAAAAAAGTTAAATAATAAAACGACAGCAACTATATAGAGAAGATGATCGATGTAATTTTAATTATGTGTGTTTGTGTAATGTGGGAGAGTAGTAAAATTAATGATAATCAATTTTTTTGCTTTGGCAAATTTTGGTAAAAAGCATTATTATTATTTATTATGGTTGTTTTTTGTTCTTAACAAACTTTGTACCATCTTACACATTTTACATCTCCAATGGTGAGTGTCTAATAGTATAGATAAAGAAAAAATTAATTATTATTAAATTAATTTAAAATATCATTTAAATGCAAAACAAAAAAAAAAACCCTTTACCGTTGTGCATTCGGTTGCAGTAAATTCACGAACAATTACAGTTGGTTTTTCACCTTTTTGATCTTGAGTTAAAACGTCACCGTTAAATGTGCATACACTTTTAACTTTACGACCATCGGCTGTTTCTTCTTCAAATTCTTCACCCAATTTAAATTTAATTACAGTTGTTTTGAATGTTGATGATGTTGTTAAGGTGTACCAATCACCCTCTTTACTTAATTCAATGCATGGTGTTACACTATTGCCCATCTTACGAAGAACCATTCCAACACCTATCAAAAAAAAAATTAATAATAAATGGAATTTAATTTTAGAAATTTTGTTGCAATCGTAATTAATGATTATTTTATAAATAAGCAGATTAATTAAAGTGTTTATAAAAGATTTTATAATCGAATTTATCATTTCTCATGTTACCATTCCACATTTATATTTTCAGAATGTTTATGTACAAATAGAGAATTTTTTCCCCGTAATCAATCAAATTTTACCCTTTATTCAATGAATTTCTGATTTGTTTTTTTTTAGCATTAGATCTCTATATGAAAATTGAAAATGAGATGTTTCCGCATTAGTTCAGTTTATAACCCATTCACGACTTAATAAGTTTTGGATCTCGTAATTTTGTGATGATAACAAAAGGGATAGTGTATTTTGTGTTGAGTATTTTTCCTAAGCATATCATCGTTTTCATTCACTCGTCGTCTCAGACAATCGAAGAATTTTTATTTTGGTTTCATATAGTGTGGCTCTTATATATTAAATGTTCATAAGACGAGTTTATTGGTGATAAATTATAAATTGTTCCCGTGAACACTTTCTGATAACGGTAGTGTTGGCCTGACAGCGTTTTTAGTTATTTTCTTGCATAACTGTTTATAGAATAATGAGAAAAAAAACAATATAAAGAATGTTTCAATCATAAAAAAAAAAGTGATGTGCGTCAAATATAATATGATCATTTCTTTTCGTTATTATTATTATAAACAATTTTTCATTTAATCTGTATTTATTTTTATACTGTATACTTATACCTCTGAATATATATAGAGAGAATGGATCTAAATTAATAGAAATCTGCAAATATAAAAAAAATACTTTTTATATTTAAATTGTGATATTAAAATATTTACGTTTTCTTTTACGATAATATAAATTTATAAATGTATTGAGCTCAGCTCATAAAAAAGGAAAAAAAAAATAAGAACCGCAATATAACAAAAATAATATACAAAACAATATGTGTTTAAAAACATTCATTTACATATATAATTAATCAAATATAAGTGAATGTTATCTTTAGGAATATAACATCACAATCACGGTGTTATATTTCATATAAATAATATTGTGGGATGATAAGCCACTGTATAATTTATATTGTTTGGTTTGTATGCAGCGTATTAATAAAATGATAATATAATATAATTAACCATATATCGCAAATATATAAATTTATTGATTAACGTTTCATTTATATATGGTTTCTGGTTGATGTAATATTATACGATTAATAAATATATATGCACTTAAACGTTATCGGTGGTGGTGGTGATGCGAAGTGATATGGTAAGAGGTATAATTGTGATGGCGTTTCGGTACAGCAACTTTTATATACACAGTACGACAATTAATATTCCGGATTGGTGCTAGGAAATACATTAAAAAAAAAGATTTTTGAAATTTTTGAAAATTTTTTTATTTATTCAAAATTTCTCCTACTGATTCAATACAACTGTACCGTAAAGGATGAGTTTTAAGATAATTAACGTGTGTTTTGATTGCAGTATGTTTATTACCTTAACAAATATAAAGTGTGCATAAACATATTTAGATTATAGAAAAGTATATTATTTATATGAAATATTATCTATATAACGAATTCTATTCGATATCATTGCGAACTAATAAAAAAGAATATATACATTTTTAAAACAAATATTTTTCTATTGTATATGCTAGAAAGGTAAATATTTATACAGAGATTGGCTTAAAACCGCAAAAACATTTTAATCCCTGGTAGTAGTGATAACATTTTATATTTTTATTGATGGGTTTTCTTTTAATACTCTACATTTTTAAGGTAATCTTTATCATATAAACATCATCATTTTGTCTGTTTTTGAAATTTAAATTTACTTTTGGACGGGTTTGAGTAGAATAAAAAATCATGAAAAAATAATGGAAAATTTTTAGAATAAAAATACTTATGAATATTAACTAAATAATTAAAAGGAAGGATCTTTTATGGAAAACCTATAATTAATAATTTGTGTTTCGTGACTTTAAGATTTTAATTTACGAATATAGTAAAAACCTGTCCAAATGGTAAATAAACGCACTTTGCCACACTTTTCATTTACATTATGTTTTATTTATCATTTCCATTATAATAATATATAATTTATAAAAACTTAAAAATATTCATGCAATCATCGTGTGATCATCTTTAAATAAAAAAAAAAAATAAACATAACTTTTTTCGTTTATTATTATCAGTGCGTGATATAATAATATTGCATTGCAGCTGAAAATAATTAGTATATATTTTATTTTGTATTTATTTGTACAATTATTTTGGATATTTTTTTCATATATATAAAAAAATACACATCATTTCAAATAATAATATATTAAGTAGTAGACAAACACACAAATCCAAACAAATTAGATTAGATCATCTCAAAAAATGATTTGTGGTGACCGTGTGGCGGTTTAATTTTATAATTTGATGCTCGGTTAATTTTCATAGAGTCATTTCCATTGTAACAATTGTAACAATTCCATATACAATAATAATAGAATTTATTTCTATTCAAAAAAAAACCCACACGAAAATGTTTTCACCTACCCTGCACGATACCATTTATTTGGACAATTCTACGTATAATTTACTTGTGGAAATCTTTGTATAATTTTCATAAGGAAATTTCTGTATAATTTTCATAAGGAAGCCAATTTTATATTAATATTTGGAAGAAATTCTTTATAATTACCTAAAGGAAATTCTGAACAATTTTTCGGAGGAATCCTATAATAATTTCGGTATAAGTTTTTCTTTAGGAAATTTGTGTACTATAAACACTTTCCCTGATTAAATGTCCGGGGTTCATTTCCTTGAGACAATTTCTGAATTAATTTCCATATTGGAAAATTTCTGTATAAATACTTTCCTTGAGGAGATTTTTATATTAATAATTTTCTTGAAGAACGGTCTGTATTAATTTTCTAAAAGACCCTTTTCTGTATATAAATTTCTGCGAAGGGATTCCGGAGGGATTCTAAAGGAAATTCTGTTACGTTTTCAAATCTATAAATGTCGCATAATTTTCTGAGCAATTCTCTTTACCATTTCTTGAGGAAATTTCGGTATTGCTGTCATTGCGGAAGTTAAGACCATTTCTGTATTATACTTTCCTTGAGGAAATTTCTGTATTATACTTTCCTTGAGAAAAGTTCTCTATGACATTTTCCTTGAGGAAATTTCAGTGATTTGATTTCATTGAGGACATTTCTGCGTATTATATACATTCATTGAGAAAATGTTTGTAATAGCATTTTCTTGAGGAAATTTCGATATTCATTTCCATTCAAAAATTTCTGTATTAATTTCCTTGAACAAATTTCTGTATGGAAATTAATTTCCACGCAAAAATTTCTGTATTATACTTTCCTTGAGGAAATTTCTGTATTATACTTTCTTTGAGACAATGTCGCTGTTTATTTCGTTACGGAAATTTCTATGTAGTATACTTTTTTTTGGAGGAAATGTCTGTATTAATTTCGTTAATGAATTTTCTGAATAATTAAGGATAAGGATAATCCTATATGGATAATCCTATATGTATAATGAGGAAATTCAATTTAATGTTCTAAAGGAAATTCTATTACGTTTTCTAAAATAAATGGAACGTAATTTTATGAGGAATTCTCTTTGCATTTATTAAGGAAATTTCTGTTTTTCTGTATTGCGGTCCTTGTTGCATAATAAAATGTTGCATAATATTCTAAAGAAATTCGATTCACATTTATTAACCAAAATTTCCTTTACACTTCTTGAGGAAATTTCTGTATTATACTTTCCTTGAAGAAATTTCTGTATAATGAAGCAATTCTGTATATAAGATTTTTTAACGAAATTTCTGTATAATTTTCCAAGGATAACAAAATGTAAATCCCCGGAAATCTAATCCTACAAAATTAAAATATTATCGTTTTTAAGACCCAAGGTTTGCCAAGTTTTCAAATCTAAAAACCGACTCAAAAACTCTATATATTGCCCGATTATTTTTTGTGTCAGCAACTTTCGTTATAGGACCTTATTTTTATTGTATAAATCATATATATAAAAAAAAATAAATAATATCCTTTATTATTTGTATATAAATCGCATGACACCAAAAAAAATTGTATGGTGTGACTTTATTTTTTATATGTCCAATGAAATACCATTTCTTCGGATCGTATGATTATTTCTATATATATAAGTTTAAATCGCATATGTTTTTATTTTGTATCCTTATTCAAAATACTTGATATCTATATACTATAGGATACGAGCTATAGAATCAATATAATATAATACAATTTTGTGTGTCTGTGTATTGTTACATATATACGTTTTTATTATTAAGGTATTATTTCGGTATTGTTTTTGAAACATCCCCTATGTATATAATTTAACATGTGTTCTTTTCTTATATACAGCTTGATATATTTTTTTTTGTTATAGAAACAAAAATGTAATTTTACACCTTTATATGATAAATTATATCTTTATGCAATCGATATAGATAAATTTTTAATATTATAAATTTTATTGGCCATTAACCATATTTTGTAATATAAGTATATTTTGAATGGGTCTGTTTTTTTTTTTTGCAAATCATTCACAGAAAAAAATTCTTTTGATTTATATAATAAATACAAAGTTCATTTTATTATATTTTTATTTTTTTTTTTTTGGGGTTCAAATTCTATTAAAATTTAAAATTTTATATATTGAAAAAGATAACCACGCGCTCGGGTAATCCTTTCGGATTATATTATTAATATATAAATAATAAGGATAAAAATTTCATTTATCATGATAATAAAATAAATAATTTTTTTTTATTTTAAATCGCATTTTGCAAAAATAAAAATTTCATTATTTAATTCTTCAATTTTGGATTTAAAAAAAAAAGTAAAGAATTTCATGTTATTTTAATACAATAATCGCAATATATAGTTTAAAGTACAAAAACAAAAACAATAAACTATACAATATAATATTATGTGACTTGAATTTAAATATATAAATACCTATATGTATAAAGTTAAATGCTAGTTATTCATAAAAAATACCAAAATAAATAATATATGTAACAAAAAAAATAATAGAATACATTTTTTTTGTGTGTTTTTTGTCGGTCGATGACATGTTCTTTTATTTTTGAAATAATTGTAAAAATTACATATACCATATATTTGTTTGTACATAGATATGTAATTTATTTTTAATGTCATTTTAATTAACATTGAATTTTATTTATTTTTTTTTTCGTATTATTATTATATATGATATAATATAACCCGGTCATGTATCGCATGTTTTATAGACCATTCGGATAGAGGATAAATATAATATATAACATATATGATGATTATATGTATATGGAATTATTAGTTATTATTGTTTTATAATATACAGTAGACTTGCGATATATAATATACCCTTACGAATAAGGAAACCTCGAAATATAGGGAACACTTTCAAATTTTGTATATTATTGCCATTAAATAAGGAATACGCTAAATCAATCAATCAACCTCGATCGGATAAGGAACGACTATAGTGTATTTTATTCATGTGTTGGTATACAAAATTTTTTAAATTATGCGTATTTCACAGTATTTTAATGAAATTATATGGGATATTGCATCTCTCACAATCACTCGCTTCACAAATAAGTAATTTTTTTTTTGTCATTGCATTTTATTCTCATAATATATACATAAATTTTATTCCAACCAAATAATACACTTGTTTTTCAAAATAATTGCTTAAATTATACATATACAACATTTGATTTTAACCTCTTTTCTGACATTTGATAGATATCTCTATATATAGCTATAAAGCTATTTTAAAATTTTTTACGGAACCTTCCATATAAGGAAACTTCGAAATATAGGGAACGACCGCCTGCAATCAATTTTTCCTTATATCGCGAGTCTACTCTGTATATTATTGAATAACAATTTGATTTTAATATGCTTTTGATAGAGAAAATTTTATGTTTAATAGAGCAAAATATTATACCATATATGATCATATTTTTATAAAGTATATATATTTAAATATGAGTTCATATTCAGAAGAGATTGGCGAATTTATTAATTAACATATTTTATCCGCATTTAAAATTATTGTTTTTGTTTATATATAATAAAATATACAAAATTTTTTTTTAAATATATAGTAATCAATCAGAAATTATATACAATTTAACTTTGGACTTTTCTAGCAAAATTCTATTCTGTTCAATTTCTTAAATGTCCTGTTCTTCTCTGTATGAATTTATAAGGCAAAAAATTAAGTCAAGTTCAAAGAAAGTCAAATTTAAAGAAATAATATCCGGTATATACACGATATTATTTGATTTATTTTAACTATATTTATTTATTATTAGAACCGAACAGAGGTTATAATACTCTGCTGAAAAGATCAATTACGTACCTATAAAATATATGATCAAATACAAACATTTTAGCCGATTGAATTATAGATATACAAAGTTGATTCTCACAAGCAGAATCTTATAGAACCGTTCGTCCATCGGTCAAATTCTTAATCCTTATATATTGAATTTAAAAGTTAAAAAAATTGGTTTTTTAACGGTTAAAAAAATCACAAATATAGACATTTCTTCATAAAAATTCATCGTTGAATTTTGATATAACGATGCGGATCGTAGTCTATTAGATTATTAGATTTTGCTTGAGCGAATCAAATTTGTATTTTTTATTCAATCGTCTAAAATATTATATATAGATTCTGTTCAAAATCAATTTTGGAAAGGTTCTTCATTGCCTATATGTGTTTTATAGTTACAAGATAAAGCGAAATCATTTCAATTCATTGAATTGGAGTTTTCTTTCTGTTATCTTGTCTTGTTTTTGTTTATCTTATTGTTTAAATCCATCGAACTGCAGATGTGTTTTTTATTGAATTCTTCTATATATATGAATTCGTTGTGAATCTTATAATATAAATATAATATAAACTAAATTTATAAGATGTGAATCTTATAAACATCTTTGAAAATTATTTATAAATGCTGTTAAAATATACTATATATATTTCAAATTTGCAATTGGAATTGAAATGATGATCTAACCGCATATGTAATAATAAAGCGCATTCTTTTATATACAATAACCATATATTTATATATTTACATGTTCTATATGGTATATAGTCGTACAGTTTTACGGTTTTACCTTAACCTGTGGAGTATTTTAATCATATACCATATATATTGATGTAGCTTTACAATATTTTTTTCTTCATTTCTATTCTATAATAACAATATTAATTATATTGTGTAGTACATCTTTGAATCTTTGAAGCGAGCATATATAAGATTTCAACATCTATATCTATAATATATGAATGTCAATAACCTAACCACTTCTTTTTTCTTTTAAATTTTTGCTACAACTACATTGTGTATTCATTGCTATTATTTCCTATATATATATATATATAGATTTGTGCGGTTATATATTCTTATTCTTATTCTTATATAGGTAATTGAAGACACAAAATAAAAAAAAAATATTTACTTTTAACAGAAGAATTACCATTTGTATATATAGAAATATATAGAAAAAAAAAACAAAAAATTAAAATAAGATGAAATGCAAAAATTAAAAATAAAAATCAGGTTTTTTTGGTATTTTATATCCAATAACCAATTCTAAATATTTAATTTATATATTTATAGAATATTATATTAAAATCGCATATAGAGTCTTATAATTTTATACAATACATTATTTGAAAGAATTTAATAAGTTAAAAAGATTTTTAAAGTATAAACGCAATTAATTAATGCGGAAGATAGAAATTATCTTATATATATATTAAATTCTTGCAAAGTTTTGGGGTTGTGTGGTTGGAATCCTACTGAAGTGAAGACAGATATGAAATAAATATGTTTTGTGTTTTTGTGGTTATTTTCGAATTTGAATTTTTATGCACAGAGTTTTGCAAATTTTTCCATGCTTTGTTTGTTTTGTACGACTAATTACCGGCCGAAAAAAAAAGATTAAATTATCAAAATAATTCAACAACAGAAGTCTGTTTTGGCTAAACCCCCAATTGCGTCTTTTGTATAATACGAAAATTTGTATTATTTTATTATATATAAATGAAACAGAAATTATTTGGAAATATTTGCATTATTTGCAAGTGGTATAGCAAATCTCATCTGAGTTCATCCAAATATATATACATAATAATATAAGTAATCATCAATTCGAATAATCACAGACACGGTCACTAAATTGTTCTAAATATAGATTAAAACAAATCCGTGTCAAATCCGTGTCAAAATTTTTTCATCACACCGCATATTCAGAGTAGATTTATTGTTCTTAAACACATAGATTTAAAAGGATTAAATAAATGATTATAATGATCAAATAAATTTAAATAAATTTCATATAATCTCCCGAAAAATAATAATAATATGTTAAATGATTAAATTTAATAATCTCATAATATATATATTTTATAAAATATAATTCTGTATGAGAACATTCTTAAGAATTCAATTGAATCGAAAGATTTTTTTATTTTTAATATATTATAGTATGTTATGGCTACAACAAAAAAAAAAAAAAGACGAAATTTTTAAATATATATATAAATGAATCAATTTATATCAATTGTAATTAATTTATTAAATAAATAAATATATTGTTGCATGTGTGTGTGTGTGTGTGTGATGAATTTGATGAATGTTTAAGAGGAAAAGAAAAAAAAAATTTATTTATCAAAAAACCCACGGCGGCAGTATATAATTTTTATTGAAATTATATTATTATTATGATAGCTATATTTCAATAAGAACAATTCTTTTATTCATTCTTTTGTCATTTATAATTACTAATATATTGTTATTATTATTATTATTATTATTATGATTATAAAAAGAAAAAAAACTGATAAATTTGATAAGAATGCAAAAAAAATCATGTGAAAAAATTTTATAATATATGTTTATACAGACACCGAAGAAGAATTCTTTTGTCATCAATTTTTACGAATTTTTTTCAGAACAGAAATTTATTTCAATACAACGCGACGACGTCCATATAAAGCAAATAAAAGATCTTATTTCATATCTCATCGCCTTTTATTCATTTATAAACAATTAATACATAATTTTTTTTTATTTATAAATATTATTGAAAATATACAACAACAAAAAAAAACCTCTTATGTATTTATTTATTATATGGAAAAATACAGCAATTTAAATTGAAATTTTGTATAGAATGAAAAAAAAAAAAAACTGCAAAATCCTTCTATAAATTATAATAATAATAATACATGTGATGTGATAATATAATTTAATATTATTTGAATAAAAAAAAGCAAAAGAAATGAAAGAAGAATTGTTATATTATTGTCGACGATGACGACGACGACGACGACGACCGGAATTGATTAATTTAAAATAACATCCATCATCATCCATAAAGATTATTATTATTATTTTTTTTTCCAGTTCATTTTTATATAATAATATTTTTATTTTTTTTTTTAAATTCTATTATAAATTCTTAATAATTCCGTTTTTTTTTTGCATTTTATATAATTAATTCTAAGTACGTTTGCTGATTATAATATAATATATATAAGAAAGTTTTATTTTTCTATTTATATTTAATTATTCTATATGAGTTTTTAAAATTGCAGAATTATAATTGATTTTTTTTCATTATATATGATGCGTATGGAGTTGGATAATACAGGAAATTCGCAATGTAAAACTAAAAGAAAAAACCTTATATTTTTTTTTGTAAATTAATGAATCTTTATCTTATATATATAGAAAATTTTAAATTCTAAAAGAATTACCGCCCATATAAATTGGAATAATTTACATAGAGATCATCCTTTTGATAAAATGTTCTAAAATTGATTGGTTAAAGCATTTTTGAATTCTTAATAAATGTTCCCAAAAAACATCTAAACTTCAAAAAAATCAAAAACAATCTAATCGATATAGAGAGCATTTACATAGCCCTTTCTAAACGTTTGGTAAAAAAAAAGGTTTAATCCAATTGAATAATCTATACGGTTAAAGAAATGCGTGCGATTATAGAAATTGATTTCGTTTATGTTTTTCGTATGAAAATCTTTTAAACTATATTCTCAGTGCTTTGATTCTTGAATGAATTGTCCCTAATCGAAAATTTTAATCGTATATGTTATATTTTAAAAAACGGATTATCTACATTTTCTAATACACAGAGCGACAATTAATATTCCGGATTCAAACCACCATATCTCAATAACCAGTGGGACGATCTATATGCGATGGAACATGCGTTTTGAAGCTTGATGTTTTGTCTATCGTTTGTAAAAATTTCATTGCATTTGGTTGACAAATAAAAAAGTTATGTCATTTCTTGTGAAACAATATTTTAGTTGAAGTAGAAATTTTAACATGGAACAAAGAGCAGTCATTAAATTCAACGCAGAACTTGGTAAATCTGCAACAGAAATGTTCAAATCCATGCAGCACGTTAATGGGGATAATTGTATGGGTAGAACACAAGTTTTTGAGTGGTAAAAACGTTTCGTGGATGGCTAAAATAACACAGGCTAAAAAAACAAGAAAATTTCCATCGAAAATCAAGACAATGCTTGTAACATTTTTCGATAGCAAGGGAATTATCCATAAAGAATTCGTTCCAACTGGTCAAACAGTCAGTGGCTCGCTATATTATATCGAAGTTTTGAAGCGTTTGATGGGCAGGATTCGTGGTATTCAACCTAAATATCGTGAATCAGATAGTTGGTGTTTGTTACACGATAATGCACCAAGTCGCACACTTCACTTATTGTTCGTCAGTTTTTGGCTCGAAATCAAGTCTGTGTGTTAAATCATCCACCGTATTCACCTGATTTAGCACCATGTGACTTCTCCTTATTCCCAAAACTTAAAATGAAATTGAAAGGATTTTTTTTGAGGATATTAAAACTATTCAAACAGCATCTACACGCGCACTATAGTAGCAATACCACAAAATGAGCTGGAACACGCGCATTTGAATCATTATTAAATGGATGTAACAGAGTTGTATTGAATCAGGAGGAGAATATTTTGAATAAATAAAAAAAATTTCAAAAATCGTGTTTTTAATGTATTTCCTAGGACTAGTCCGGAATATTAATTGTCGCATTGTGTATAATGCAAAACGATTGTTTAACAAAAATATTTCAAAATAAACAATTTTTTTGGTCAATATTTTTGCAAAAATCTAGAATCTACATTTCTAAAAATCATTAAAACATCTCAATTCTGAATGAATTATCTCAAGCAGCAAATCTATAGTTTAATATTTTACAAAGAATTACAATTTACATAATCCGCATATATTCTAAATGCCTGGTAAAAAAAAACAAAAGGTTTAAGCCAATTGAATAACGAACGGTGTTGTGAAGAAATCGTGCTATTTGTGGAATTTTATCAGATTAATATTTTTCCATATAAAATATATATGTATATACAATATAAAGTTCTTTGAAACTATATGTTCTTCATTTCTTTAATGAATTGTACCAGGAAAATTTTCTTATCCTTATCCTTAATTCTTTAATGAATTTTACCTATGTATTAAAATCCAATCAAATCTTTTACAGAGATTATATCAACATTTTATTGTGTATAACATTTACAAAATGATTAATAAACATTTCAAAGGCGAATTAAATAGATAAAAGTAAATTATTCTAATTTTTGTAATGAAAGTCTGTAAACTTTATTATAATTGATCGCGTGTATTTCAAAGAATTTGACAAAATCAATCATGAATCGAGAACGTTCGTTATCGCACACATTCGCAGGGCAACATTTTCAATAATAATAATAATAATAATAATTAAAAATTTCCTATATAATCAATTATAGATTACATAATATATTGTAATATAAAAAAAAACGCGCTAATCTATATATGCTGTGTACTTATCTCTGCAAATTATATATACTAATCAATTATTTATTAACATAAGTGAAAATTTGATAATTTTTTTTTAAATCAACTATATAATTTATAATGTTTAATATCTAATAATATAGATGAATATAGATAGGTGTGCGAGTGTTTGAAAAACTCCAACGCGACCATTTATTTTAATAATAATCTCGCATTTCTTGCTTATTTTTATATCACAATTTCTAATTTAATAATAATACTCGTATGTATATATAGGCAAAGATCAAGTCAATTGTTTTTTATGTCTTATAATAACATTGAAATTAATAACTTTTATATATATAAAAAATTATAATTCATATATATATATAAAAAGCGATAAGTAAAATTTGTGATAATTAAATTAATTGAAGATAATTTTATATTTGCTGTGATGACTTAAATATACAAACACAACCAAACAAAAAAAAATCTCGGATCGCGTTGAATGAATATGTTTTAATTCAATTTTGTTACTATAACAACAACTAAATTTATATATTTTTTGAATATTGAATATTCTTCTCGTTATATATTGTATATAGTAGATGAATTGATTGATTGATGATTGATAGACAGACATAAATCAATACAATAATTATTATTATACTATAGAGTTGTCTGTGTAGGTGGATATAATACATAGCATATATAGACGGATCTAGGAAAATGTTAACCGCCAGAGGTTTTCAAGAAGTTCGGCCGATATTCTGAACGAAACATGTCTATATAATTAACTGATTTATATAAAAAAAAATTCTCCAAACTTAATTTTCCGGTAAATCGACTAAATTTTCTATTTTTACAACCCGCGGGTTATTTTCGTTTTTTTAATAAAATTTTCGTTTTTCTTCGCATAATTTAAAAATTTAATAAATTTTTCAATATTTCTTAGAAGAAAATTTCAAAAACCGTCCCATTTGCGTCCCATTGATTTGATTTTCAAATTATTTAAGGAAAATAAAAATTGGAAGAAAAAACTGAATGACTGTAATTCGGAAAATTGCGAATTTTCCGGAAAACTTTGAATTTTTTTTAAGAGAATAATTAATTTGGTTTTTGGCAAATTATTTTCCTTTCATTCATTTCCAATTATTCGCTATATCCTTTTATATGGCAAAAACAATTCAAGCTTCGTCTATCCATGATACATATATTCCGTTTCATTGGGATTGCCGCGGACAGTCTTGCTTATATATTTACCGGGAAAATTAAAGGTATTCAAGAGATTTAATTACATATTCATTATATGTTTTTATTTTAATTCTGTTTTCAAAATTAAATCGCATTTATTCCGAAATTTTTGGGTTTAATAAAAAATTAAATAAATAAATAATTTTTTTTTATCTTCAAAAAAATGATCACATTTTTTTGTTTAATTTTTTATTTATTATAAAAAAAATATCTTTTTTAATATCCATAAAAATTTATACAATAGATATAATATTATTTATTTAATGCATTATATTTTTAGATTTTGTACTGTTGTAAAAAGTTGAAAAAAAAAATTATAAAAATGTGCTAAAAATCGAAACACATTTAATTTTATATGTAAAATATGTACACACAGAAACATGCATACATATATATCTTCTATACAAGAAAAATAAACCGGCCGGCTTTTATATTTAAAATATTAAAAAAAAAATGTATATATGAAAAGAAAAATAATATGAAAAGAAAAATAATATTTATTTTAACAAAAATACACATGCAAAGTTATAAAATTTTTTTATTTTTCTTTTTTTTCCATCTCTGTATAAATTTTAAAATTTGTTCTCATGTGATTTTATTTATCTAGACGCGAATATTGCTGTATATATACAGAATTAATTTTCTTTTTTGGAATTTTAAAAATCAATTTTAATTCATATCACACATATATTTTTAATTTTTTTAACAACAAATAATTTATTATAATACAATTATATTTATGTCGTTTTTAGATATTTAAAAAACTAAATAACAAAATAGTGATTAAAATAATTAAAACAATGAACAAAAAAATATATTTCTGTTCTGCAAAATAATGGCAAAATTCTATATATATTTAAAAGAAATATATACGATATAAAAACCTGACCTGAGACGACGCGAATATTTGATCATCGATCGTAAATATAAAATGATCTTTGCTAAATATTCACAATACTACTTCTATATATGTATTTTAATTTTTTTTTTTCGATTTTATATATACAAAAATAAAAAGAGGCGCGCCAAAAACAAATCAATATAATAAAATAAAACGAAATCAATAACAAAACCAAAATATATGAAAAAAAAAAAAAAAAATTAAAAAATATTTTGAACAAAAAATCCAAAAATTTATCAAATTAAATTATTAAAAAACTAACTAATTATTAATTAAAAAAAAATATTTGTTTGTTTGTTAATTACCAAGTGCTTTCATGTATTCATCGAAATTTTCCGATTTTTCCATTTTATATTTTTTTCCTTCCCAACAGGCCATTTTTATTGAATTTTTAATTTAAAACAAAACTTGTAAAAAAAATATGAAGAAAACAATTTGAAAAATTCAACTACACAACTTAACTTCACGTGAATAAATAATGCAATAATCAAATGTTTTATAAAGTACTTCCATTTATACTATTTTTTTTTTGTTTTTTTGGTTGTATGGCATATACATTTTCATAGATAGATATATGTTGAAAATCGTATGTTTTGTTCTATATATCGTTGTTGTTTTTGACGTAGATTTTAGCGTGGCTGCATATATACAGCGATCCTATACAGACATAATAAAGATATGGCTTTTTTTTTTACCGCCGTTGCTTATCCATCCACAAACACAAGTATAACAACGTATATTGATTGTATATTCATGCATTATATATAAATATATGTATAAATAATATGAATGAATGTTATATATTTGTATTTTTGTGATAATGAATGAGTTAATATTTTTCTTTTTCTTTTTCTTTTTCTTTTGGTTGTTTTTTTTTTCTTTCAAGTTTCTTGTTTCTTTTTTTTTTGTATAGTTGTTTTTTATTATTATATATGAACCCAAACCCGTGTGTGTGGTTCCAGTCCAGTATGATGTATTATAGTGTTTTTTTTTGCACTTTATGCATTTATTTATATTAAAATAGTCTAAGAGCCCGCGTGCTCGATACATTTTTTCTTATATGGGATTCGCAGGAGTAGTAGTGATTGTATAGGGTGATTTTTTAAAAGCTATAGGCAAGTTTTTCAAAAAAAATCACATAAAATTCAGAAAAAATGCATGAAATCTTTAGTTGAATCGATAGTACGGTCCATGTAATTTAATGTTTGAAGATTATTTCATGCAAATGTTGACCTTAACTGCGCCTCAAATGGTCCATCCGCTTAGTCAAATTTTTGCATACGCTTTCCAACATTTCGGCCGGTGTCTCACGAATAAATGCTTCAATGTTGTCTTCCAATGCGTCAATTGAAGCGGGTTTGTCTGTATAGACATGAGCTTTAACATAGCCCCACAAAAAATAGTCTAAAGGCGTTAAATTGCACGATCTAGGCGGCCAATTGACCGGTCCCGAACGTGAAATAAAATGTACTCCGAACTCGCCTCTCAATAAGTCCATTGTTGCGCGTGCTGTGTGGCATGTGGCACCGTCTTGTTGAAACCACATGTCATGCAAGTCAAGCTCTTGCATTTTGGGCAAAAAAAAGTTGGATATCATCTCACGGTAGCGCTCACCATTCACAGTTACGTTACGATTCGCATCATGTTTGAAGAAATACGGTCCAATAATGCCACCAGCCCATAAACCGCACCAAACCGTGACTTATTCTGGATGCATTGGTAACTCTTGCAATGCTTCTGGCTGATATTCCCTCCAAAATCGACAATTCTGCTTATTTACGTACCCAAAGTTGAGCCAAAAATGAGCTTCGTCGCTGAACACAATTTCGTCGCGATGAACTTTTTAAACAGAGCACGCATTTTGATAATAAAATTCAATAATTTGCAAGCGTTGTTCGTTTGTAAGACGATTCATGGTTAAATTATACACCAAACTCTAGATGTTTGACAGTGAAACAAAACGCGAAACGTGCGTCAGCTGTTTAAACCAGTGTTGCCAAAAAGATAATAGCTAAAACATCCCCCGTTTTAAGGTTAAATATATATATATATGGAGGAATAATAGAGATTTACAAACGTTACTGCGCTGGGGGTTTAGCTACTATAACAGAAAAAAAATACTATGAATATCGAAAGCGATGAAAGATTAAGTTAAATTTTCTATTATTACTAATCAATTCCTGATGAAATTTTATTATTAATCCTCTGTTTTTTTTTTAAGACTAGAATCAGGAAAATGTAAATTAACTTATTAGCGTTTTATTATTGTTAATAGAAAATCGATTAAATTAGATAATTTAAATTCGTCATATATAGTTGCTATAAATTATTATTTGAATCAAAAACAAATCATATTGGGTCAAATTTGGGACCCCAAACAGAGGATTACTAGAGGGTTAAAGAATGGGTCAAACAATAATATGCACAACTTACTAAATTCCCATAAATATCATTGAATTTATTGAGCTGAGCTGGTTATCGAAAATATTCCATTTTTCATAAAAAAAACTCCAGATCTAAAAAAAATTTTAAGTTAATTGTTTTGAAAAAGATTTCGAGATGTCTATGATAATGCTTTGGAATTGCTTTAAGATTTGTAAAAGTGGTTTGCTGATAAGAAAAATATTCTTCAATTTTCATCAAACTTCTCTGTGTCTAGTGAATTGATTTGAAAAAAGATTGTGAGATATGTCTCTTGTAATGTCTTATGGATTTGCATTGGGGTAAGTGAAACCTTTGAGATAAGAAAAAAAAATCTGAATATTTCTTCAAACTTCTAAACTGCCTAGTGCATTGGTTTGAAACAGATTGAGAAATCTTTGATCATGGGTTGGATTTAAAATGGGGTGAGTGCGAAAACGATATGTGAATAGAAATAAGTTTTCAGAACTTCATATATAGAAAGACCTTCATATAGGTTTCTTATATATATATAGTTATTCTTATATGGACATCTAAATCACTTCTTATTGTACATAGTGGAAAATGGAAACTAAATATGTACATAAACCAGCAATATATATTTTTTATTTTGTTCCTTACTTCGGCAGAATCGTTTTAGCGCCCGTAAAACTTTGGAATTCTTTTGCCGTCAGTCCTTAAATTAATTGATTTAATTTTTTTTGAAAATTTTATTAAATATGAGGATCAAGAGGAGAATTTGGAGGATGATAAAGGTGGTTTTTTTATCATTACATTATAGAGTTGTGTGCTTTATTATAGACTCCGTTTAATATATCTAGTAGTTAAACCCAATATATACATTCATATAATAAATAAATTGATGGTATTGAAAAATATATTATCTCCAATTTGAGGTCGATAGATATTGTATAATTTTTATTAATATCCATCCACGCAGTTGATAGCTTTATATATCTTTAAATTATATATGTGAAAAATATAACAAAACACCAACAAAATTCAAATATATGAATTCAAATTTATAATATAAAAATCGCATTGACAAAGTTCATTTGGTTTTTTTTTTTTTTTTATTTGTTTTGGTGATATATTTTTTTTTATATAAATATATATATGTACTATATAGCTATATTGGTAAATAAACTGATAAACCCCCTTACAAATTATATAAGTCCATATAATTCAGTATACTTTGTATATAAATAAAGAGATATCTTTTTTATTATCGTCATCGCACCTACCTTTATATAATTTACATCTATATTATTTTGTAAATATCGCTATGTATATGTACATATATTTATAATTGCGATTGTATATCTGTGATTGTGGACAAAAACAAAAAAATTAGAAGATTTCTGATAACTATAAAACAATATTTATATATGAAAGGTTGAATGTATTTTTAATATATATAAATTTTATTTTTACAGGTAAAACATTATTTGTTTTCACGCATATATAATATACTGTATTAGTATATTTAAATCGCTGAGAATTAATATATAGTGTGATTACTGGATAGTTTTTATGCATATAACAAACTATATAGATATAATTTTATTATAAGAACTTATGTTTCTCATCTATCTGTTGGTTAGTTTTTCTTGAATATCCATTTTCTGACCACATGCACACCGAAGTTTATTATATATATACTTATTTTATTTTTTTTTTTATAAATCTTAATCTTAATTTTTTTTTTTCTCTTTGTTAATTTTATTTTATTCCAATTAATCCGTAAATTTTTTTTTTATTTTGATATATATTTACGAAATTTCTATATATTTAAATAACGCAGAGGTATGCATATGCTTAAGCGATGAGTACAAATTTCATTTATACGTATATTCAGACAGGAGACATGATTTCATGATTTTGGATTAACAAATTTAATCTATATATAAATTATAAATTAAAAAAATAAATATATTTAAATATTTGGAATAAGAGGAGATATGCGATTTTAAAATGTGATATAATATCACATACAAAATCCTTATCGCCTCTAGTTATAGAACAAATCAGTTCCAAACGAAATTTTGAATTAAAATTGAATTTGAATTAGAAAAATATAAATTAATGTAAATAAAATATTTAGCGTTTGAGATTGTTAATGGAAAAATCGTTCTTAAAATATTGAGAATTTCAATTTACCATAAAATAATTGGAATAAAAAAATTATGTTTGTTTAAATTTTTATACCCAAAACAAAGGATATGCGGATTATAAAACAATATAATTTAAATATGTCCAAATTATCTATAAAGAGATTAATTTAAGAATTGATTAATTGTATAATGAAGCGTTTTGTTTTAATATAAATTGATACTCTGTCAATGAAATATTTATATATAATACTTTATTTGAATTGTTTATAAGTCCAATAGAAATTTAATCCGGTTCATAAATTAACATAAATTCATTTTAAAAAATAATTATATACCGCGATGCTATAATGCGAAAAAAAAAACCCAAAATTATATTAAATCGTTTATCATATCGTATATAATAATAAAATTATATATTCTATATATATGATGATGAACTTGGTAAATTTACATATTTATCAATTTTGGATAGTTATTTTGAAAGATTTCATTTTGAAATATTTCGTAGGACAGCCCAAGAATGCGAATATTCCTATATACTATATTTCTTTTTGGGATCTCTTCATAAAAAAATGATCTTCCATCATTTTTCATATACGAAATGAATGGTTTAATTTTTTTTTTTTTTGCTTCAATGAAATGAAAATGATCCTTCATCAATAAAATATAAATCTTAATATTATAGATATATAGAAATGCTTGTAAAGTAGATATACAAATAAAAGAATAGACTCGATATGAAAGAATTTTTCTCTGCGAAAATAATAATGTTTTAGGTTTTACAGTCCAAATACAATGTTTTACAAATCAAATTCAACTTTTTACAAATCAAATTCAACCTTTTACAAATCAAATTCAACTTTTTACAAATCAAATTCAACCAATTTTATAATTAGTTTTACAATATTTTTTAATACATATTTTAATTTAATTATCATTTATTTTGTATAAAAAAGGGTTTTACTTAATTTTAATCAATACTACGAAATAAAAAAAATTCAAAAAATGTTTTAAACAAACAAAGTTTTTACAACAAACAAAAGAGTATCTTAAACTGTTTAAAGGGTAGTTTTAAGCCAGTGCATTAACAACGGTTTAAAATAAAACCTGTCAGTTAAAATGAAAACCACCAAATAGCTAGTGAAAAGGTTTTAATGTCGAATTTTGCGACAAATATTCCTTACCAAATTTTTACCAGCATATTCTCCAATGGTAAATCCGATGGAAAAATTGTTTTCTGAAACGAAATTTTGTTCAACTAATCTAATGTCGGAACCAGGAAACAATAATTTGGTTGAAGTTATTCAACGGTCCATTTATACGATTTACTATATATATTATTCAATATTGTATATATATTATTCAAAATTGTATAAAATATAAATATTCAATGAATTGGAGCATTTTAAATAATGTGTCCTGCTAATCCCAACGATAGGATATTCTGATAGATGTGATCGCAAACGAATTACTTATAACATTTTCCCGGGAAGAAATTGGATTTTCCGGGTTGTTCAAAAAAAATATTTTTTGTACTATAATTTATTTATTTTCGATCATATCTATCAGAATATCCTATCATTGGGATCATCAGGACACATTATTGAATGATCCATCATTGAATATATATAATTTTAAAAATAAGAAAAATACTGTTTAAAATACTTTTTTGTTTATCGTAAAAATTTAAAACTTTTTTTTTATACCAAAATTAATGATAATAAATGAAAATATGTATTAAAAAATACTGCAAAACTAATTATAAAATTGGTTGAATTTGATTTGTAAAACTTTGAATTTGATTTGTAAAAGGTTGAATTTGGACTGAAAACCTATATATGGTCCATTTTTGGTCCATAATACATTAGATAAAATAAATGCCAAAATGAACATTCTAAAAAAAATTGTTTAGTATTCCTAAGAAGTGGCCCTGTTTTCTAAGGAAAAATGATATTATGTGTTATTTGAGACATATTTATTTAAATATAAAGATCCAAATTATTTGGATACTTCAGACAAAACCATAAAAAGCGACCATCAAAGGAATAAAAAAATGTGTTATATTTAGACATATTCGCATATTCTTCCCTATATCAGTTTTAAGATGTATTACTTTTCTGATGTGCGAGCTCCACTCCACGAAATATATCTCCATTTATACGGTTTTTTTTTTTTCGGAAAAAAAATAAATAAATTATAATTTTAAGGTAAAAAAAACATTATTAATTTCGGTTGTTTCTGTAATTTATATATAATATATTCTTATCAATTTTCAATAATAATTTTGTTAACGAAAAACCAAAAAAAAAAAAAGATAATTGATAAATATATATATTATAAAACGTTAAAAAAAAATATTTACACAAAATAATCCAAATAACATTTTTTATTATATTTTTGTATAGCAAAATCCAGCAATGATTTTTTTTTATTTACACTTTAGGTGTCTGAATTTCTATATATCTTTTTATCAATAAAACAAAAACAATTATTTTTTGTATGATTTCGCGTCTATGTCAAACACAAGTTAATTTTTGCGCTTCTTATTTAAAGTATTTATTTTTTTTTTAAATATTATATTATTGTTTACGTGAGGATAACCAAAAAATTATAAGCGCCTCTTATATTAGCACCCTTCCTTAATGTTTTACCCATTATAGTGTATATATGGTAAATGATATTTATTTTTTAAACATTGTATATTAAACCATTTAGCATGTTTCTGTATCAACAATTATTTTATATATACATTAATTTATGGTATGTTCTTGTTATACAAGTAAACAAATTTTGATTGATTTTAATCAAAGATGAGATGAGGGGATTCTGTTATTAATTCAACACAATCACAATCAGACTCGATATAAATCGTAAAATTTTGGATAAAACAATTTAGAATGAATCGCTCATCACCACAGAAGATTAATTTCATTCAGAAAAAACTCAAAAACAGTCACAAAAACTATATAGGGAAAACATCAAAGAAATGTTCCATAAAGTAAAAAATTAAGGTCAATAAAAAGCGTTTTTGTCTGCGTCTGTTCGTCTGAATATGTTATAATTTAGGAAAAAACAATTTTTAATTTCAACTGTTGAACTGCACAAAGGTAAAACTGTCTTCCAGATCCAGATAGAGGAGTCACTTTTATTGGATTATTTATCACAAATTGTATTGTGTTTATTAAATTGAATGAAAAATTGAAAAAATTCCTATTCAAAATTAATCCACATTCGTTATATAGAGTCTATAGATTTCCCCTGCCAATAGGAATATTTCTTTTGCAATCTAATTAATGTTGATATAAAAAATGTTCGTCATTATAAATGGTGCGATGAACCTATCGCTGATAACTGAAGCATATATATTGCAAAGATCAAGACGAAAAATCATATCTGGTTGATGGAATAAACAAAAAACTTGAAAGAACTTTATATTATTGAACAATAAATAGAAAAATTGTTATGAACAGTATATACACTTTGAGTGGTTGCCCTCGCGTACGTTATACAAATTATATTTTGTATATCACATTATAATCATTTATTATTGTAATCATATATTATTGTATATCAATTTAACTTAAAAAAATATTCAAGTTTATCTCATATACATATATAATAAATTAGCATTATTATTATTATTATTATTATTATTATATAGGTATTTTTCAAAAATCTCTTTAAAGATATATTGATATATTGATTGTTTTAATTGATTTAACACAATCAAAATATATACAGCGGTGGTCGCAGTTAAATAACACACCCATTTCTTGGAATGTTCTAACAGCCTCTTCTTTTTGTGCAACGAGCGGTGAGTTTGGATCGTTATCGTCCATAAATTTCCTCTTAAGTGGCATATTATCATCAGCATATGGTTCCATTGCATTTTCAAGTATGTTTTTATACATATACTCATTTTCATTTTCCCTTCTATTCGGTTTATTGGACCAATACCATGCCAAAAGATAGTGCTCCCCAAACCATGATATTACCGTCAGCATGTTTTACTATTTAATGTGTATAATGGATTGATGCTTTGATTACGTAGACGTCGTACGCATACACTTTGTCAACCGATCCACATCGATTATAATTTGATTCATCGGTCCATAACACATTTTTCGAGAAACCTATCGGTTTTTGTATATATAATTTGTACTTGTAAAACTAAAATATTTGGCGTAATGAATCACTATGTTATTTAACTGTCCACCACTGTATATTTATAGCAATATAGAAGTTTATATATTTTTCTGTTTAGATTCATTATTCGTTCAAAGATCACCCATTTCTATATACCATATATCGATATACACGGACGAGAGTATACGCAATAATATATGATTACGATAATATACAATCTTTTTTATATTGTTGTTATTTTGTTATACCATATGTTATATCACCTCTGATGATATTGCTTGCTATACAAAATGTGATAAAAATGTGATAATGTTTGATGTTATTTTTTTTTTGATCTATGAATCTATGAATATTGTTTTTTTTTATCACCAAAAGTGACGTTGTATGGAAAATGGTGTATTGATTGCAGACGTTAAGAGGACATTGCAAAAAATATGGTTTTTATTTTTATAATAATCTTATAAAATACATATATGGTTGAAGAAAATGTTTATATGATAATATCGCATTCACACATTAATAATTCACATTCATATTGTATAGACAGATAGATCCCTTTCATAACACCACATATAAATAGGCTTAATGCTTCAATAAAATGGTAAAGAAATTCAACACAAATTTTTGGTTATTTTAATTCAAGATTTGTGTGAATTATCTGATCTGATTTCAAATTTCAATTATTCCTTTTAGTGTTTATAGCTTTACGACAAAAAAAATCCCCCTCTTTTTAACTAAATAAAACTATAGCATTAATGAAAATTGAATTCAATATCCAAATATTCAATAAATATATTCAAATGACAAATGTAAATTCACTTATACCTGACGAGATAGCGAAATCAAAAGTAATTGAATATATACATAGGATTATAATTAAAATGTAATTTTCCAAATGCGTGAGCGAATATCTCGGAAAATCATATTAAAGTTCAAAAAAAAAAAACCCATTAATTAAAAATTGTTGTTATCATAATATAAATTCATCATTTTGTTATTATTTTTTTTTATATTAGATAAATAATATATTAATTTTTTTTTAATGCATTTAAAAAGTAATTGCGAAAAGTGGCAAAAATGATAAAAAAAAATAAATAAAGTATAGAAGTAGAAAGAAATTTCAATCACATTTGAATATATTTGAATTAATAATTTATATATTTTGAATTGAATCTTTTTTTTTTTTTAATTTTCTTTATCGGATTTTTTTTTTTTTATTTCTTATACCTTTTTTTTATCATATATTTATTTATTTATTATACGAAAAAAAAAAAAATAAAAGAAGAATTACCAAAGTATATATTTTAATTTTGTGTAGTTTAATCCTTTTTTTATTTAAAAAAAAAAATAGCGTGTTTGTTATTTCAAAATAAATAAAAACTAAAAAAAAATATTTATAAAATAAAGGTTATCTAATCATAATAATATAATGAATGATAAAATGATATGATAAAATCATAAAATTAATAAATACACGAATTTATATCCCGCAATATTGGAAAAATAAAATAAATAAATATTTAAAATTCAATAATTCAGGTTTTTATATATATTTATTTATTTTTTATGATGATTAATCGAACATTTTTTTTTTGTTACTTTAAAGTTTTTTTTTTTTAAATTTATTATCGAAAATATATGTTGTTTTAAAAATGTTTATATATTTGTTTGGTGCACTCACTGCGGTCTAATAATTAATGTGTATATTCATTTTTTTTTGTATAATTTAGACGGCTTTAGATGATGGATAATTTTTGATGGGTATATAATAGAAAATGAATCATACGCAGAGGCTTTTATCCTGATGGTTTCCTATTCTGAAATGGATTTGTTATATATATAACATATATATAGACTTTATATAGATGAAATATTTTGTGAAATTTTGTTTAACAGAATTTAATTGAGAAAAGTACACAGAATCGGGTCAAGGCAATTATGCGGAATTTCTGCTAAGGAATTTATACAGATTTTCCTCTGAGTAATTTAGAGTTTAAATTAGAAAATTATATAGCATTTCCTCAATGACTTTGACAACGATAATACATAATTTTTATTTATAATTTACCCTAGAAGGAATTCTCTGTATATCTTGAGAGCGTTCCTATATACCTTCCATGAGAACATTTTGTATATTTTTTGATTAGTGAGAATTCTGTGTACTTTCCTTAGAGGAAACTTCTTATAATTCCCTTAGAGGAAATTCTGAATAATTAATCGTAAAGATAATTCTGTAATCTGTACACTTTTCCTAACAGGAAATGCTGACTAGTAGAAAGGTAATTCTAAATGGAGACTTACTAGAAAGTTAATTCTAAATGGAGGAAATTCTGTATATACTTTTCCCTAAGAAGATATTCGGAATAACTTACCGTAAAGGTAATTCTGTAAAATTTCGTTAGAGAAAATTCTGTATACACTTTGCTTAGAGGAAATTCAGTATAATTTCTTTAGAGAAAATTCTGTACACTTTCCTTAGAGGAAATTCTGAACAATTTACCAGATAAGTAATTCTAAATGGAAGAAATTCTGTTTATTTCCTAAGAGGAAATTCCGAATAACTTATCGTAAAGGAAATTCTGTATACTTTCCCTAACAAGAAATTCTGAATAACTTATCCTAAAGGAAATTAGAGAAAATTCTGTATAATGTCCTTAGAGCAAATTCTTTATACTTTCTTTAAAGGAAATTCTGTATAATTTCCTTATAGACAATTCTGAATAACTTAACGTAAAGGTAATTCTGTAAAATTTACTTTGGAGGAAATTCTGTGTAATTTACCTTAGATTAAATTCTATACATAATTTCTTTAGAGGAAATTAAAAAATTACCAAATTAAAAAATCAACCACGTATGGGCATAATTATAGTCTATATCAAATTGATGAACTGAAAATAATTTATCTAAACGATCGTTAATCGGTAATTTTAAATAAATCAACCGGCAGATTATGGTAACGGATCGGATCTACGACTGCCATTCTTTCAAAATGTACCTCTATTTCATTACTGTTTTTAGTATATTTTATTATGAATTTCGTAGTTAAATTACGTATTTAATTCTTTCACGAAATCGAAATTTCTTTATCAAAAACTATTATACTGTATTTTTATTGTTCGCCTAAATATATTTGGTTTTTGTTTTCAATTATAATAAATATTAATGGTATGTAGCGTAGGTAATATTTTCATAAACGGCACGATACTATTTAAAAATTTTTTGCATTTAAATCTAATATATATATGACTACAAACATGAAGTGTTGAATGTCGATGGATACTAATCTGTTAAAAGAGATTTATTTAAAAACTAATAAAATATAAACTAATATTAATAAAAAAAAAATTAGAAATAATCAGAAAGAAATCAAAAGCAAATGTTAAAGAAAATCAAATAAAATTAAAATAAATACGAAAAACTTACCCAATTTTTGTAAATATTTATCAAAATTTTCACTTTTACATAATTTATATTTAATATTTAAATATTTATCCATTATATTTATTATTATTAATTTCGTTTAAAAAAAAAAAACAAAAAAATAAATTACCAAAATTTAAAATGTATTTAATTTATAAAATAAAAATAAAAGAATTAATTTCCAATGAGTATTTAGAAAAAAATATATTGTTATAAAACTAAAATTCTTTTTCTATGCGTGTGATCGTTTGAATACCACAATTGATTAACTGTTTATAGTACGTATAATAGCCACAATAGTACGAAATGATTTTACAAAATTTTTGAAAGAATTTCTAATGAAAATAATAAATAAATAAATAATTATATATGTAAAACGATAGAACATGATAGAATTGTTGTTGTGTTTGTTTTTTTTTATAATATATACCCACTTATTTTTTTTTTGTTGTTTGAACTTTGACCCGCGCATTCACATTGAAATGAATAACAAACAAAAAATAAAAATTAAAAAACCCAAAAATAAAAATGCATAAATTCTAAACTTAAAATATGACAAAAATTCTCATGAATCATAGAAAATACTAGTTTTTATTTTAAAACAGAGATTGTTGTAATTTGAACTTTAAACATATTTTCATTATTTGTACGATAATATTTTCGTTTTGCCCTCCCAATGGTAAAATAAATAATAATAATATTTTAATCTTTTATTCTATTATAAAAAATAACTATATAGATTTAATAATTTTTAACATACAGTATTTTATTTATTTACTATAATTTGAAAAATTCTTATACTTATATTAAAGATAATAAATTCTATATAATAAACATTTTTCAAAACAAAAGCATCTCTCATTTATTTTGATTAAAATTTATTGAATATGAACCGGTACCTGGATCTTGTTGCATTTGAAAATTATTTGTTGATAATCCAAATGGTTTTAATATCATATTACCAAGATCTTTCAGTTTACCTAACATTTCAGTTTTTAATTTTTCATTACGTTCGGCTATTATCGGTTCTAACCGTCGTACGGCATATTGTGCATCCGTATAATTTGAATCAATTGTTAACATCTGTTTGTAATCATTTAAACATTCATCCAGTTTATCCAGTTCTTCATAGAGTTTTGCACGCCTGTATGGGTTTTTTGTTGATAAATTAAAAATAGAATGTTTTTTGTAAATAAATAGTTAAAGATTTTTAGATATTTCATTGTTTTAAATATTAAAATTCAGATTATATCAAACCAAAAGAGAATAATAAAGTTATGAATTGAATATCAACACCACAAAAGGGTTTAAGGATTGAGTAGTAAACAATTAGATTACTTGCTATTTATTGATTAATTCTATTTGTTTTTATTTTGGATTATTGAAGGTATAGTTTCGTAAGACCGAACTCATGACCGATTTGAACATTCAGAGTGATTTTATTTAAAGATTCTATAGAATCATCTAAGGATAAAATCAAATCAGATATAATACAGAACATTTCCAAAATTAAAATTGACCGTATCCCTGAGATTTCTGTAACAATTAAAAAAAAAATTGTTTTCATATAATTCAATCAATTCTACAACAACATACCTTATTAAAACTTTCATATATTTTTCATTGAATTCTAATGCTTTTGTACAATCATCAATGGCTTTTTGTTTTGCATCCAATTTAATAAAGGCTGCCGCTCGATTACCATATAAAATTGCACGTTCTGTTTTACATTCTTCAATTGGACATACCCGTAAACCATTCGTATACGTTTGAATTGATTCATTGTATTGTTCATCTTTAAATTGTTCATTACCTAATGTTTTCAATTCGATTGCTTTCAAACGATTGCATTCTATTTCTTCTGCACTTAATTCTTTTTCCAATTCTTTTTGATAATCTTCATCGATTTGAACATCATGAAATTCATCATCATCATCATCATCATGGTCATCATCTTCATTATGATCGACAGGAACATTATTTAATTTATTTCCATATTCATCATTTAAATTGTTGTTATCCAATAATTGATCATCTGTTTTTGTTTTCATTTCATTTTCATTAATATTGACTTTGGTTGTGCTATTTAAAGACATTCGGGATTGTTTATCAATTATATGATTTAAATTACTATCATTATCTGTTGCATCCTCAAATGTATCTTCATCATCATCATCACTGCTGGGATGTTGTTTATTGTCTATTGACGTGGTTGAAGTTGATGTTGTTGTTGTATTTGGTGGTGATGATGGTGATGGTTCATTTAATTGTTCCTTGTTATTATCTTGTTGTGAATTTGTCAGTGTATTTTTGTCATCCATGGTTAATTCTTATTTGTAATATTTTCCGATCAGTGATTAGTCATAAAAATATAGACAACAGTTGATTTTTCTTCTTTGAATTTGTTGGTGATGTATAGAATTTTTGTAATTAAAATAATTTAATTTAATTTTTACCAATATAACACTTAATAATTTCACTTATTTTATTTTATTTTAATTAATTATTCTTTCTATTTTTATTCATTAAATTAATCCAAAAATAAATATCCAAAAACACAAAAAAAAAAATAAATAAATATAAATATAAAATATGTAATTCTTTTGACACAATCACAATAAATAAATATAATAAAATATAGATAATAAATAATAATGAATTTTCATTTTAGGTTATGTTATATTTTGACTTTGACAAATTGTCGGGTTTTTGTAATAGAATTTGAATATGGAAAATTATTGTAATTTTCTTTATAAAAAATTCGAAAATAAAATTATCTTTCAGAATTATCTAATATCTAATGATAATATAGATAATTTAAATATATTGAAAATTCAAATTACACAATGAAATTACAATTTTTTCTTCTGTATATTAATAAACCAAATCTTGAATAGCATAATATGATTTAAGCCACAGTTCGCTGATTCTCTGATTAAGTAATACTCTTCTATACGTAATCCCCTGCCAGAACACAATGGGGGAAGAATTGAGATTTTTCACACCCTCAACAGTAAGGTCTTAGGAAATTTACTATTCATTCTCTGTTGGACTAAGAAATGGATTTGTCTAAAAATTATACCAATTTTAACTCTAATAATAATATTTTATAATCTATAAAAAATAAAATTAAAATATTTTAAAAAATAATATCATTTTTAAATGCAATATATTTTATTGTATTCACTTTTATTCATAATTTAATATTTAAATTAAATAACAAAAAAACATAAAAATACTATTTTAAATTAATAAAAAATAAAATCAATTAATTATTTTACTTTTTATTTCTTTTTTTTTTTTATTATTTTAATTAAATTTTGCGTTGCAATAAGTGTATAAAGATGACAGAAATCTAACGCTGTTTAAATAATTAAAATCGATTTATTTATTTTTAAAATTAAGTGCGACTAGAAAAATGCAATATATATATATATATATATAACTAATATAAAAAGAAAAAATAAAATACAATACATAAAAATAATTTTCTAATAAAAAATCCATACACAAACAAAATACACTATTAAAATAATTTTATACAAAACAAAAAAGAATGATCTTTAGATCCCCAAATTAATTATTTTTATTCAATTTTTAACATTTTAACAATGTCATGGATGTAATTTTTGCAAAAAAAAAAAAAAAAACAATAATAAAAATTAAAATATATGCGGGCATATTTCTATTATATTTTAAAAATTAAATTATATTTCTAATTTATATTTCTAATATTAATGCAAACGCTGTCTTTTTTTTTTTTAATATTGTTGTTTTTATTTAAAAAAAAACATTTTTCCCCACAATTACTTTTTTGTTTTTTAAAATGTTTTGGAAATCGATTTTTTTTTTCCAATAATTTTCAATCGCCAAAAGAAAAATCATTTATCATCATAGAAATTGTGCGCGATTTAATAAATCAAAAAAAAAAATTAAATAAAAAAGTATTTATTATATAATAATAATATACAAAAAAAGGCAAAAAAAAAAACTAATTGTTTTTGATTAAAAAGAAAAACAAATCTTTTACTTAATTTCTAATTTTAAAAAAATGTTAAAAAAATAATGTGTAAGCATTTCCAAATCGATATTTTTTTTTTTGCCAATACACAATTTTTTGATAATTTAATTATTTTATTTTATTTTTTTTTTAATATATACACAATAATTTCTTAATTTCAAAAGGGGTTTTCTTTTTTTTTGTTTATATACAATTCAATTTTATATTAAATAAATAGATATATTAATAAAATAAATATAACAGAAAAAATAATAATAATAATAATAATATTGATCTCTCTCATTGTATTGCGATTGCAAAATTAACAAAAAAATATAAATAAAAGAAAATTATCAATTTTCATTTTCAAAAAATTTTATATTATTATTGTAATAAATATGTTAATTATATTAGGAGTACGGAGTTTAAAATACAAAATTATCAATTAATTATCGTTTAATCTAATGAAATACCTTGAATCCATGAACTGAGATCACTACTATCCGATTCCATTACAATTTCACGTGGTGAATCTGGTGTTAAAATAATTTGAGCCGCTGTACGACCACTTAAATATGCACCATGAACGGTTGAATAGAAATTTACGTGAGTATGCTCGCCGGCAAATAATACTGATGGTTTTGATTGATGCGGTGATGAATACAATGGTTGTGATATATTTTCAATGTCCTCTTGTGATGCACCAACGGCAATGGCCGTATATGAACCGCGGGAATATGGTTGTTTATGCCAACTTGTACTGTAATACATAATTTAAAATGATTATCAAAAGGTTTAGGAGACAGCGATTCTTATAATTTAAGCCTGGGTCCAAAACGGTTCGTCTGATATTATATAACAAAAAAAAATTTTTTTCTATACTTACCAAACACAACGTTTCGGTTTCGGTACATACGGATCTTTCAGAAATTTTCGTAATATTTCTGTACACTTTTCGGCGACAACATCGTGCGTTAACGTTTCCATATATTCAGCTTCACGTCCCGATATCCATCCCAATAGTAATGTATCACTGATTTTCGAAAATGAATAGATTTTTTTAAACCAATTTTGTTGTAAATATTTATTGGTTAATTTAATTTCATCGTCGGCCAATAAAATGGGTTCCCATAAAAGCATCACTTCACTAATATCAGCATTTAAAAATGGTCTTTCATATTCCAAAAATATTTTATCAACTGTTCCGTATAATAAACGTTCAATTGATTCCAATTTATATTGTGGTAAATGTGGATGAAATAATTGTTTTGATTTTTCTTTAAGGACACCCAACGGTACCGTTGTTATAACATGATCAGCATAATAACGTGTTCCATCATCACATACAATTTTAATGATTGCATCGATATCATCATCAGCATCATCATCATCCGTTTTAGCATCGTCTACTTTTTTTTGTTGTTGTTGTTGTTGTTGTTGTCCTGTAGTATTTTTCGTTATTGTTACATCTTTTTTTACTTTATTATCACCATCATGTTCATCATCAACTAAAATTTCGGTTACAGTTTTTTCTGAATCATCTGAAGCCGCATCACTATTATCATCATCGTCGTCATCATCTTCTTCGTCTTCCTCTTCCACCACTTCCGAAACGGATTCTAGGCCACCGCATTGATATATTTTTTTAGTTTTTCGTTTCCAATGAATTGTTTTCACCGGACATCCTTTAACAATCGTACCATTTGGTATACCATGACATAATGGTGTCATTATCGAACTGTAACCAGATGGTAATGTTATATTACCACCTTGTAATTCTGTATAACTTCCTAATTCTAATAGATCAATTTCATTCATATTATCACATCCCGAAATACACGTTTCACGTTTCATTAAACAATTGAATATCAATTGTTTCAAATGTTTTTCATTTTTATCATCAACACCCTCCAAATACAATTCCGTTTCTAAATTAATATGTTCACCGACACTGTTTATATCCGGTGGCGGACAATATTGACATAAAAAATACTCTTCACAACGTTTTAAAAAACAAACGTATGCCTCATAGATTTCCTGTAATATTTCAAATGGCACCTGTTTACCATCTTCCGTGGCCGCCACAATTTTATGCGGTTTTGGTATATTTATGATATTGACTAGACCATGTGACATGGCAATTTCAAACATTGGATTACCCAATACACCGTGAATCCAATTTGCGCCCAATTCAATCTGTTGTAATGAAAAAATTAAAAAAAATGAAACCATTAATTAAACAAATATGATTCTATTTTTAGAATGTAGACCCAAATACTATTTTTTTATAATATTTTATAATGGGAATACGTGAATTAGAACATGAAATTGGTTATTTTTTTGTTATAATGCATTTGTTATCTTATATTTTTTTGATTGCCGTTCGTCGTGCAATATAAAAATGATTAAAAACAATTAATATATTTTTGATAAGTGGTCTTTAAACACAAAATCACATAATCGTAAGATCTTTTTTTAAAACGTATTATAAAGCGTGGCTAAATACATTATAAATATAATTAAATTATATATTAAAACTTATATAATTGTGAAAAACAAAAAAAAAAGAAAAAATCAATAATTTTTAATGTGAGATGAAAAATTGGTTTTTTCTACTTACTCTTTGGGCACCCATTTCAATGGAAATAATACGACCACCGATTCGATTACGTGCTTCTAAAATTTTAAAATCATAAAATCCATTTTTTATCAGATGATGAGCTGCTGATATTCCAGCCATACCCGCACCAATTATAATAACTTTATATTTTTTCTTAACTTTTTCTGGATTTTCATTCATATTTTGGTTTGATGTGTTTTTTTGGTTTCACAAATAATTTATATGACAACAAAAACCAAAACCAAAAAAATTATATATTTATTTATTAATTAAATTATTTTAAAATGGATATTAAAATTTTTGTTTATTAATTTATTTATTTAAATATTAATAATAATAATAATAATAATAAATTATTATTTATTTATTTATTTTATACAAAATACAACACAATCATAAATAAAAAAAATAAAATAAATATAAAATGCATTTCTACAAAATATCAGCTGAGAATTTGCTTGCATTGATTTGCGAGGGGATAAGGGGGATTTGACATTTGTCAGTCAATAAATTATCGAAAAGTGGATATTTTATGATTTCATTTTATCAAAAGTGGATATTTTATGTGAAACAATTTTTAATTTAGTACAATTTTTTTTTTATCGTATCGAATGAATTACTTTTATTCGTATTCTAATTTTAATTATTATTATTTTATATATTTATATAATGTATATTAATTATAACTGTAAATTATAATAATATTTACAATAAAAAGTGTAACAACAATAAAGTATTCTTTATTAAATAAAATATAAATGTATATATTTTGAATTAAAAACTTTAAAATCTAGTATTTCAATAACTTTCCGGGTATTTTTCGGTTGAAAAAAAAACAATACAAAAACGAAAACGAGAGTAGATTGTAGAGAGAGAGATACAAACAAAATTATAAAAATAAAAAAAAAAGGCGCGCGTTTTTTTTAATTTTTTTTTGTATTCCACTTCCACTCTTCTTGGAAGAATTCTGCAATATATACTCACTCTTATATAAATTATATATATATACAATATATATTCCTCCAATTCAATTTCAGTATTCACCTTTTTGAATAATAAAAATAAATTTCAGTTTATTTTATACCTTTATCATTTATGTACATGCGTATATAATTTTGTATATTGTTTGGTAAAAAAAAAATTAAATTTATAATTCCGGTTTTTAATAAATACGCAAATAAAAAAGGTGATTTTCGTTAATTTTATAGCAAAATTTCTAGAGTTTTCGATAACGATTTTTTTGGACATAAAAAAAAAACAAATTAAACAAAAAAGTAAAAAAAAAAAAAAATAAGCACCTGAAAATACACTTGCAGTGTTGCAGTCAAAATCAGCGTTATCAGAAAATATAATTGTATGTAATATTTTTATTTATTTTTTTTTATTTTTGGTGTATTCTCAATTGCAAACATTTGGATTTATTGTTTAAAAAGCCTTTTTATTATTGATACATTCACACACACACTTAAAAAGTCGTTATATATATAAAAAAAAAATGATAAGTATATAAGCGGAATAAGCTCACACAAACGCATTCATTCTTTTTTTACATGCCATATATATAAAATGTATATAAACAAAAACATTCGCAGCCAAACACAAACATAAAGACACGCCACAATAAAAAAACGTAGCATCTCCTGCCTGTTATCCTCATATATTCATTATTTTATTCTGTCTTCTGTATGCGGTTTATTGTACCGACGCACACAAGCAAAACAAACAAAAAAAAAAAAAAAACAGCAAAAAATAAAATAAAAAAAAAAGCACATTTTTTATTTTTTTGTTTTCAGTTAAAAGAAAAATGGTGAACTGTCGAGAAGTTGTATATTAAAAAAAAAATTAATATATAATAAAAAAAAAAAAAATATATATAGTGTATAGGTGAAAAAAAACATGTCACGGAGAGATGATAATTTTATAAATAATAATACGGCACCGGTAAAAAAATTAAGATTTCGTAGTGATTCAAATAATTTTGATAATAATAATCGTATTGAAGAAATTTTTGAAATTGAAAAATTAAGAATTAAAAATGGTGAAAAAATAATTGCCGATGAACAACAACAACAACAACAACAACAACAACATCACCAACAAAGAGGTATTTGAATTTTATTTTTTTATTTTATTTTTTCTTCATCATCATTAAGTTTTATGTATATATATTATATATATATATATATACTTCCCTTTCGTTCGTTATTTATACATTCTATTACGCACTCGATTAAAAAATTTGCTAAAAAAAATATATTAATTTTATTTTTTATCAATTTCATATAAATAATTTTTAAGTATTTAATATTGTTTTTTTTTTTTTTTTTTTAATATCTTTTGAAATATTGATAAAATGTATGTATAATTTCTTTTCTAATTTAATTTGGAAAAAATGAAAAGCTACAACATTTTTTTTTTAATTTTATCTATAAATTGTTTTGTTTGATTGTGTGAATGAGACAAACATACAACTATCATTAGTATCATCATCATCATTCGGCAGCAGCAGCAGCATCATCATCATTTCATTGTCATTAATATTTTATTTTTTTTAAATCATTAATCGCCGCCGTTGGGTTTCCTTTTTTTTTTTATTTTTGCTATCAATATCCTATAATAACCTTATTAATAATCAACACTATTCATTTTAAAAATTGTTTTTAATTATTTTAATTAGACTAATAATTTGTTATTAACCTTATAAATGTAATAGTTTGGTTAGCTAGAGGTAATATTACAGAGGAATAATATGTATAGATATGAATATGCGTACTAATTACCTTTTTAGTTTTTTTTTTTTTTTTTTTTTGTGGGAAAATGGTTTACTATTATTTTTCCGGGGGGGTAAATGATTTGTTTTGTTTTTACATAACAATAATGGGGTCTTTGAGCTCAGAATTGTAGTAGTAGCAGCAGCAGCAGCAGCAGCGGCGGCATAATCATCATCATTTATTTTATTATGTATATTCGGTTAATGTTCCAAGGGACGACGCCTTTTTCTTTATGTTTTGCATTTAAAATATATGTATATATAATGTACAATTTATATCCCTGTGTAATTCTGTATATTTATATATAACATATATCGGTGAGGTCCGTTCGATATTATCCTACGTTCCACTTCACTCCACTCCAAAATGTATATATATAATATATACATTTAAATACCGCCATGAACATTTACTATACAAAACAATATAGAGTCTCATTCTGCGCATTCGCGTCAAGGATATGCAAATGTCGGAATGCAGCCATCGGTAAATACGCATTATTTTTATTTGATTTTTCCTTTATGTACATATATACAAAAGAATATATATATATATATATAAATATAGTATAGTTTTTGTTTACGGCAATGACGGTATGTTGTAAAAAACAAAAAAAAAATAAATAGTTTTTCCGGAATTAAATTTTGTTATTTTTCCGGCAGTTGTGTGATTTTCGGTAGAGTGTATAGTATTCAGTAAAATCTGTGTTTGGGATTTGCTTACCTTGCATAAAAAAAGAAAAAAAAAACCAGAAAAAGAATCGGTAAGAAAAAAATGAATGTGGTGTATTATATATTATATATAGAAGAAATACCATTTTTCAAGGATCTGTTAAAAAAAATATTATTTTTTCTTTGTTATGTTTGCGATGATGGTACTGAAAATAATATACTAAAATATAAATATATATAAAAAGAAAAAAAAAACTATTGATGAACTGATTTTAAAAGCGGTAAAGATTTTGGCTTGTTCTTTATATTTTGTCTAGATATCATTCGGTTAATATAGTATATACGCGATTTGTTAAACATTTATTTAATTCTTACATCCATCATTTTCTTCTTAAATATAAAATATAGTTGGTGATTTACTTTTATAGAAAATTCATACTTTGTTTTTTTTTTTATTAGTAGTTTTACTATACTATATAAAAAAAATATCTCCAACATCTCCAAAAGAAAAGTATCCTAAATCCAAATTAGCAAAGAAAGGTAAAAAAAAAAAAATTGAATGATTATTTATTAGTGGTAGTAGACAAAAAAAAAATCGGTATCATAAAAATCATGTACAAAAAAATAAATATATATAACTAAAATAAAATGCTACAACACAGCCGTCGTCTGCTGCTTTTGGTGCTTTTTTTTTTTCGTTTCTTTGGAGATGAGATATTTATTATATATTTCTTTTGTGTTCGTTATGTTTTTGTATTTTATATATCAAGGTGTTTTTTTTTTTACTTTTTAGTTGTCTTCTTCTTATATAGTTCTTATTTTAGTTCTTTTCTTATAATATATATAGAGTAGAAGTAGTTTATAATAAAATTCATATTTTTTTTTTTATATTTCAAAGTGATTTTAAATTAAAAAAAAAAAAAAAATTATATTGAAAAATTATATTGCAGCATTTTATATTAAATTGTATGTGATGATATTTCAAATAATCTAAAAAACAAACCAAATAGAAAAATCCAAAATATAGGTATTAGAAAATTTCACATCTTTATTTGAAGTAAAAGTAAATGAGCAGCTTTTCTTTTCTTTTTATTTATTTTCTTTAAATAAAATTAAAAAAAAATATTGACTAAAACAAATAATTACTTACCATTTTCATCGTCGCGGAGATATTTCATTTCATTTCATTTCATATAAAGCGGTATCGAAGTGTGTGTCGTTTTTCATATTATATATATACTTACGACGAGTTTTTGTTGTTGTTTTGTTTGTGAATTTTCTGCTTTTTGGTCGCTAGCGGCTCGCATCTTGTTAAATGCATGGTGTTGTATTATTATTATTATTATTATGCTTATGGGTATATATTTCTTTTTTTGGTTTTTATTTTTTTTTTTATTCCTTAGTATTTATTCTTAAGAATTTCATTAATTATAATAATAGATCATCTACTTCCATCCTCCATCATCGGTGATTATGCACACACCAAAATAGTTTCTATATTTAATTCACCATCAACTACAGATTATATATATTTTTGTACATTCAGTTTTTCTTTTATTGTTTTGTTTTCTTTTTTACATCTCTCTATAAGAAGCATTGTAATCGATTTTATATTACATCGGAAAATGTACAATTGTTTTTTTTTGGCTGATTTTTTTTTTTAAATTTACATTAGAATTGCAAAATGTTTTTTTCTTTAATTATTTCAAATACGCATCTTGTATTTATATAATTTATGAAATATTATATGATTTTTCATTATTTATTTATATGCATCCTTGTCCATACAAGCGGTCTTTAAAAAAATAGAATATTTTGAATGTGTAAACAAATTTATTTTTTTTTTATCTCTAATCAATAATTTACAGACATATAATAAACACATATCTATATAGTGTATAGAAACAAATTTTATATATAATATATGTTATTTGTTTATCGATCGTTATGTGTACTGTATATAAGTATATATATACAGAGTTTGTCAGCTATATAACATTCAAATGCCGGTACATATTTTTCGTTATATATAGCGATTTTCTTTATTATAAATTTTGTTATTTTTTTTTTCGATGTAAACGTTTTTTTCCATTGTATTTGTTGTATTCAATATAAACATTTACGTTTAAAAATGAAAAATGAATTTCTACTCTAATCATTCAAAATTCATTTAAAGCAATCGGTCGCGTGTCTAGACATTTTTCCCGATTGGAATTGGTTGAAATTTTCCATCAAAAAAAAAAAAAATTCAATTTCAAATGCATGATTATATAAACTGTGTTTATTTACACTTTCGGATTAGCAAAACTCGTCCCCATTATGTATGATACAAAAAAAAAACAAATATAATTGATTTCTATTTATATATATAAATGAAATGTGTGTGTAAGTTTAATGCCAATATTCCATTGACCAATGATCACTGATAATGACGAACATATTATTTAAATTAAACAAAAAAAAAAAATGTTCCGAACTTGTTGTTGGAATGGGGCTGCTGCTACTGATGATGCTATATTTTACCATTTTTTTTGTTCTTTAAATTAATTCTTATTTCTAAGTTTGATTGTTCGTATATTTTAATTCATTTTTTTCCCTTTTAAATTTTTATAATACAATAAATATATATATATCATAATATTTGTTTTTTTAACCAATTATAAATTATAATAATAATAATAATAATAATAAAATAATTAAAAATCACTAAATCATATTCATTCATTCGTACAGTGGTCTACTGAAATTATTCGCTTCTACGAACTTCAAACGAAAAAAAAAATTATAAAAGTAATAGATTAACGTGATTTTGGAACTGTTGTTATCATAAACAAACACACACACACACATTCATCGATAAATATATTATCATCGATTCAAAAATAAATAAATAAAAAAAGAAAAGGCATCTCAACTCTAAAAAAAAAAGCACATATTCAATTTTTTATTTATATATTATCTACTTTGAATATTCTTATTTTGGGGTATTCATCAACATCATCATTATATTATCATCATCATCATTATCACTACGACCACTGCCAACACGATCAACCACTACCGCCACCGCCACCGCCACCAAAAACCAAAACTACAACTGCCACCTTCATCCATAACATATAAACACACACCACTGCGCATATATATTGGGAAATATAAAAAAAAACATTAATAAATAGTGGAAATTAATTTTTAACCATCATTCATTAATTTGTAATTTTTTTTTTTTTATATTTATTTCTTAATTACGTGTTGCTGTTGTTGTTGCGTCTTTGTGTGCCATTCAAATAAAATAATAATAATAATAATAAACAAATAAAACATTTAAACAAATAAAAAAAAAACATTTACTACTAAAAACAATTAAACAAAAAAATAAAATTATTTTTTATTGTGTATTTATTTTATATGTGTTTGCTTAAATAACAATAAAAAAAAAAGAAAATCAATAAACAATTATATCATTAACCAAATTAAAAAACAAAACAAATCATTAATCAAAAAAAAAATAAAATTAATAATAATCATTATCATTCAATAATAATAATAATAATTAATAAAAAAAAAAATATTGAACAAGTGTTGTGAAATACAAAAAGAAAATATTGTGAAAATTATTAGTGTATTTTTAAAATTATTTTTAAAAATAAATCCATTGTTTTTTTTTATTAAAATTTACTACAATTTTGCAATAATTTGGAAATAAAATAAAAACATTTTAATCATAATGCCGTCTGCACCATTAAACGATATGATTTTTACCGGTGCTTCAACGGCTACAATTACAAATGGTAGTGATTCCATTTTAAATGGTAATGCCAATTCATTTCTTATGAATGGTAATAATGCTGTTACCTCATCAACCACAACCAATTTGAATTGTTTGGATTCATTTAATGCTCTCAATTCGAATAGTTCTAACAATAATAATACCACAAATGGTGGTTTGAATGGCAATAATGGAACATCCACAACCAACATTTACAATGGTCATAATGGTCAAACATTAAACAATTGTAATGGTAATAATACCAACAACAATAATAATAATAATAACAATAATAATAGCAATAATAATGGTAACAGTAATGGTAATGCATCATTATCGAGTACCGATAATATTTTAAATGGATTGTATGCGATTGGCATAAATGGTTTGATGGATCAAGACCACCATAATGGTGGTTTAATATCAGATGAGTTAACCAATCAGTTATTGCAACACCATCAACAACAACAACAGCAACAAGATATACAACTTCAATTACAACAATATCGTCAAAGTAATTTACAAGCATCTCAACAATCTTCATGGCAATCACAATTGGGATTAGGCAGTAATAGTCCACCAAATGGTGTATTCAATAATAATAATAATAATTCAAATAACATTAATGGTAACACAAATGGAATGCTAAGTAGTGGCGCTGGTGTTGGTTACATAACAAATTCGGTTAACTCGTTGATCGGAAACGGTGGTTCCGGTTTAACCAGTGCAGATATTATTAATAGTTTAAATGGTGGCATTGGCATTGGTAGTAGTTTAATGGGAGGTTTGGGTTCAAATGGATGTGCATTAAATAATATTACCAATAATATGGATGATGAGCGTACACGTTTTGATTCAATGTTTAAGAATAGTTTAGTTGTACCGAAACTTGAGGAACGAGCAAAAAAATCACAAAATATGACCCATTGTGTATCGGTACCAAGTTCTGAACACGTTGCCGAAATTGTCGGACGTCAAGGTTGTAAAATTAAAGCATTACGTGCTAAAACAAATACATATATAAAAACACCGGTACGTGGTGAAGAACCGGTATTTATTGTGACCGGTCGCAAAGAGGATGTGAATAAGGCACAACGTGAAATTTTATCGGCCGCCGAACATTTTACGGCTATACGAGCACAACGTCGTCCAGCGGCCGGTGGTAGCGGTAATGGTGTGACCGGTAGCCTTGGTGGTTCTAGCATTGGCAGTAACGACGGTTCTGGCCTTGAATTAGATAAGGCACCGCCATCAAAGGTGCCCGGGCATGTAACGATACAGGTACGTGTACCATATCGTGTTGTTGGTTTAGTTGTCGGTCCAAAAGGTGCTACAATCAAAAAAATACAACAAAAATCGCGTACGTATATAATGACACCGTCACGTGAAAAGGATCCAGTATTCGATGTTACTGGGTTTCCCGAAGATGTCCTGTTGGCACGTCAAGAAATTGAAGCACATATTGTGGCACGTACCCAAACATTGGCGTCAATGGTGAATAATGGTCAAGACTCATCATTGTTGACCACGGACATTTTAGAGACAATCTGTAAAAGTGGATTAAGTTCGTTAATTGATTATTTGGATGCGGCCACCACAACGGGATCATCAAAAACAACACCAACAATATCATCATCGGCCGCCGTATCATCTTCATCATCATCGTCATCATCACCATCGATGACATTAGGTGGTGGTGGTGGCGGCATTGGCGGTGATTTGACCTCATCGGGGGTGCCTACATCATTACAATCGGCTGTCGCAGTTGTTGCAGCGGCCGCCGCCGCTGCGGCTGCAAATCAAACAAGTCATCAATTTAATACTGAATTATCACAAGCAATTTCATCTATGGAATCCTTATCAGCTGCATCATCATCATTATCATTATCTTCTCTATCATCATCAAATACATCATCGATGAATACCAATGGCAACCATCAACTTCAACATCACTATTTAAATGGTGGCGGCCAATTGGAAAATACATTAAATGGTTTAAATTTAAATACGTTAAGTGGTAATTTAACGCGTCCCGAATTCATTAATATGTGGAAAAATACTGTTAATGGTGGTCCAGGTGTTTTGTCTTCGAATGTTACTCTTAAGGATTTGAATGGATGTGGTGGTGGTGGTGGTGGTGGTGGTATGCAACATTGCAATGGTACAATTGATTTAGATGATGAGGTTGGTAATATAATGCCAAATAATAATAATAATAATAATAATAATAATAGTAATAATATATGGGGACCAACATCCAATTCTATATCGTCTACATCATCATCATCCTCATCATCGTCATCCATTGGAACACGTATACGATCACATGATACTACACCAGTTAGTCCAACTGAATCTGTATTATCCAATAATACTAATCATATTAATAATACTATTAATAATAAATCAATGATAATGGGAAAACGTGAATGTATCGTTTGTGGTGAACGTGAAATAACAACAGCATTTGTACCATGCGGTCATTATATGTTTTGTTTTGATTGTGCTAATCGTATTTGTGGTGGTAACACCACAACACTTACAAATGGTGGTAATCATAATAATGGTAATGGTAATGGTAACAACAACAATAACAATAATACTAATAATGGTAATTCCGGTTCTGATTGCGGATCGGATATTGATAATGGTAAAAATGGAGCTGCTATTATTATAAATAATGATGACATTATCGTTGGCAGCAATGGTGATGTATCCATTTTAAATGTTAAAGCTACGGGAAAATGTAATGGAACTAATGCCGATAAGGGATTAGTGAATGGTAGTGGTTCAACAACAATTGATGGTAATATTACTGGTGCTGCTTGCCCAATATGTAGTCGACCAGTTGCACAAGCCATACGTATTATATCTTAAATTGATTTATTTCTTCGTCGTATTTTTATTTTTATTTTTTTTTTATTGTTTATACTATATATGTTTTTAAATTTTTTTATTTCATCATTCATTGAACATATTTTTTTAAAAAAAAACATCACCATCAAACAACACACACTCAAACGCAAAACAAACAAATAATTAATTATTAATATATCATAACAAACGCGATATAATTTAAAAATTAAAAAAAAAAAATTATTGTATAAATTGAAAGAAAAAAAAAATCTCGACAATTATGTTATATTTATAAAGACAATTTATAAATTTTTTTTTTTTTTTAGAAATTATTGAAAAGAAATTTTATATAAAAATTATCATTATTTCAAATTAAAAAATTAAAAAAAAAAAACAAAAACCCGAAACAAAATCAAGCAAACAAAAGAGTGACAGATATTCTTTTATATATATATCCTTATTAAATCTTTTTTTTTTTTTTTTTTTTATATATATAAATAATATATTTTTAAATTAAACAAATTTAAAACAAAACAAAAACAAATAATGAAGAAAGAAAAAAAAAAGACATAACCCATTCCAAAATCCAATTTTTAATTTTGAATTTTTTATTTTTTTTTTATTGATACTGATAAAAAAAAATTAATATATATATTCATATTTAATATATAAATATAAAAATATGATGTCATGCATATATATATATATATATAATAATAATAATAATAAGTATATAGAGAATATTAATTATTTTAATGAAAATTTTATATATGATGGCCATAGTTTATTTTTATTTTTTATTTTATTTTTTTCTTAATTATTTTATAAGAAAAATTATAACAAGAAGAAGAAGAAAAAAAAAAAACTCAGCTAAAACACAAAAAAACAACACACAAAACACAATTTTGTTTTTTTTTGTTTTTTTTTTTTTGTTTTGTTTAATTAGAAAATTTGGTAAAATATCGAATTATATAAAAAAATATATTAGACAGAGAAAAAGAAAGAAAGAGAGAAAGAGAGAGAGAAAAAGATAGAGTTTAATTATCAAATTATATATATATATATTGATATAGTTAAGAATAATAATTGTATTTTTTATTTTTACATATTACGGTTAATTAGAAAACCGCTAAAAGAAAATTGTGTATATTAAATTAATTAATCATATGGAAAAAAAAACAAAAAAAAAAAATACTATGTGCCGATAGTATAGGTAGTGTATTTTTTATTTTTTTTTGTAATACTTAATTTAGTAAAAAAAAAACAAAAACAAAAACATATATAGAAATTTATAATATATATAAAATAAAATATATATATTTTTAAAAAAAAATAATAATAATAATTATATAAGAGTATACAAATTCATTCTTTCACCTATTTTAATAATTATTATGATGTCGATCGATCGATCGATCTATTATGTGTGTATGAAATGATGATAATGTTTTATTCTTTTTGGTTTATTTTTTTTTATTAAATTCAAATAATCTTGCTAAATATTTAAAAAAAAAACTGCATAATTTTTTTCATCATAAAGTTTAAAAAATTGTAAAATTCTTAATAAAAAATTTTTTTTTTTATGCATTTTTCTATTTCTATATATATATATCTATCTATCTATTTATTTTTTATGGATAGAATTGTGATTTATTTGATTTTTTTTTTTTTTTTTTTTTTTTGAAACCCTAATCAATTATTGCTAAGTGTGATGTAAACATATTTTTTAAATAATTTCTTTTACGTTTTTTTACACTTTTTCTATTTTTCTTACTATTTTTATTAAAAAAAAATAAATAAAAATCTAACAAACTAACAATAACAAAAATAAAAAAAAAAAACCAAAGTATATATACCAAATAATAAATTATCTGTTGGGGGAAAAAAACTTCAACAAATTATGATGAGATCAACATAACTAAAAAAAAAAAAAAAATCGCCATAAATAAAAATTTATTTTTAATTCAATAATTAATGTTGGTTTCTGCTGCTACTGTTGCTGCTTCTGCTGCTGCTTCTTCTTATTCATTTCTATCCTAGTTTCTACTCCTCGTTCTGCCGTAATATTATAATATTATTAATTAAGGTTTCAAAAATCCAACAATTAATGGATAATCCACAAAATTAATCGTTTTCATCATTCATTTCACCATTTTTTATTTTATTTTATACTTTGCTGTGAGACAAAAAAAAAAAAAAAAAAGGTTGGAGAATGAATTTTGTATACTAAAAAAAAAAAAAAAATAGAAATAAAAAATAGTTTTTTTTTTTTATATTTTTATAATTTGTTTTTCCTGTATTTTTTTTTTTTTCATTATATTATATATACTATATAGATATATATAAATATTAAAATTCATTTTTAAATTTTTATTAGCAAAAATAAATAATTTTTTTATTATTATTATTATTATAATTATTATTAAACTAAGCAAAATTAATAATATATATATATAAAAGTTAATTAATATTTTTTTTTTTATATTTTAAAATCTACTACTTAAAAACAATTAATTTTTTTTGTTTTTCTAGCAAATTTACGTTTATTAATTAATAATAATGATATAAGTTTTGTTTGTTTTTTATTTTTATTGTTTTTTTTTTAATTTTTTTTATTTATAAATATATATATATATGTTTTTATCCTGATCTCTATTTTCTCTCTCTCTCTCTCTCTCTCTCTCTCTGTCACTCTCTCTCTGGCTCTCCATGATATTTTAATTCCTATATATATATATATATTTAATGTATCCTTAACAATAATTGAAAAAAAAAAAAAACAAAAAACAAAAAAAATATGTAGTTCCATCCTCCCATGATCATAATCCATAAATAACCAATAAACCAATTAACCACCATGAATGTGTTCTCCCACGCTTCCTTCTTATATATGCAGCATATATATATATATAAACAAACTTCTAAATATTTATATATATATATTAATTAAAAGAATTCCGATGTGAAAATTCCATATTTAGATAATTACTATATTTACAGTAGTTTCCTTTATTATCAATTTTCATTTTTTTCTATATATATCATTTGTTTTTTTTTATATATATTATTTTATTTTTTCACATTCCCGATAACTAAAAAAAAATTCAAAAATCATCTCAAACCACAACGAAAAGAAATTATTTTTCCAAAAAAAAAACAAAAATTAATTAAATATATATATATTAGAAAGCAAAAAAATTAATAAATATATATATAATAAATAGTAAACAAACAAACAAAAATAATAAAAAACAAATATTTATTTTGGAATAAATTTTATTCTTTATATTATGATTTTTAATTAAAAAATATTTGTATTTTATAATTTGAAATACACACAATTAAAAAAATAATAATATAAGAGAGAAACAACAAAACAAAACACACCCACAAACACAAAATATTTTTTAGTTAAATATAATTAATTTTTTTTTTTCATTTATATATATATATATTGAAAATATATATAAAATATATATTTTTTTTTATTATAATTTTTCTATTGTTTTTTTTTTTTTTTCTTTTAAAAATTTTATTATTATAAATTATTTTTTAATTTTATATAGAAAAAATTTATACGACGACTATAATAACACAAAAAAAATTAATAAATAAATACATAAAAAAAAACCATTTGAAAGATTTTATATAGTTTAATAAATATTACAAAAAATAAAATAATATTAAAAAAAAAAAAAATAACAGAAGAAAAAAAAAACATAATTGAAAAATGAAAGAAATGTTAAATTATTTTTATTTTTTATTTTTGTTTTGATATTTTTTCATAGTTTTTTTTTTTTTTTTTTTTAAATTTTAAATATATATATATTATTTTATTTGAAAAAAATAAATACTACATTTTATTTAATGAGAGAAAGAGACATTTAAAAAAAAAATTAATTTAATATATCTTAATTAAAACTAATTAAAAAAAAAATAAAGAAAAATATAAATAAATATACGTATATTTAACAAAAAAAAAATATAAACATACACAAAACACAACATACAGAGGCACATTTTTTTTTTTTTTTATTGTGTATTTTTTATTTTTTATTATTATTTAAATAATATTTTTTATCTATCCTATAATAATAGCAAAAAAAAAATTACACATTAATTTAGCAAACATATTCTTCTTCTCCTAAACATTCCCAAATATTTGGCATACATCAAAAAAAAAAACAAAAAACAAAAAACGAAAAACGAAAATTTAAATATAAAAAAAAAAATTATTTAATAAATTTTGTAGTATTGTGAATAATATAAAAAAGAAAAATAATTAAGTATTCAACAAAATATAAAAAAAAAAAATATGTTTTTATTTTTAGTTTTGGTTTTTTTATGATAAATAATTAGTTAATTATTAATTCACAATAATACTAATAATAAATAAAATTGTATAACTAAATTTGGAAATGTATTTAAAAAAAAAATGTATATTAAATCAAATAAATTAAAAAAAAAAAACAAAATTAAAATTGAAATCGTGTAAAATGTAAAACATATTTATTTTTTTAAAACGTTGTGTGTGTATTATTAAAAAATTTTTAATTTTAATACACAAATTAATTCAAGAAGCAAAAAACACACACACACATTTTGGTCTGGTTTTTTTTTTATAAATAAATAAATCTAAAGAAAAATTGAATTGAAAGAAAACAAAAATAAATAAAAAAATATATAGGAAAAATTTATAAATAAAATTTGATAAATTATTTTGAAAATTAAATTTGATAATAAAAAAAAAAGAATATTCATTAAAAGAGTAATAAATTCAAATTATATATCATACATTTTTTATAAATAATAATAATAATAATATAAATAAAATATCCCCGCGATTAAATATAATTAAGTAAATTTTATTTTATATATATAACAATAAAAAAAAAACAATAATAATAATATATTTTTTTGTAAAACTCTTAATAAAAAAAAAAAAAAACACACCAACACAAACAATTATTATTATTATTATTCTATCTAGTCTAAAAACTAAATAATATGAACAAAATAAAATAAAACTTAAAAAATTACACCCAAAAATCCCAAAATTAAATATAATGAAAAAATGAAATGATAAAAAAATAATTTTGAAAAATCGCCAAGAATTTATTATTATTTAATTTTGAATGTAACGAAAATATAATGGAAACCATTTTAACAATTATATAAAAATTGGAACGCGATTTATCTTCGATATCAATAATAATAAATGATGAATTATCGTTTCTTTTTTTTTTTTATCATATTTTTGGTCAAACTTTTAATGAATATTTATTTTTTTTTAAAAATTATTATTGATCTCATTTTTTTAACATCATTTAATCTTGTATATGTATAATATTATTATTATTATTATTTGTTTTATAATTGAATTGTTTTATACGTATTTATGGATAATTAATCCTGGAAATTGAAATGAAACCTAAACACCAAATTTATTTCGTGAATCAAAAAGTAGATGATTTTGATTTATAATTTTACTATTAAATTTAATGGAAATTATTTAAAAAAAGTAATGACGATATTTATTAAGAAAATTTAAAAATAAAAATACTTTTCTTTTCATTAAGTCAAGACAAAAAAAAAAAAAATTAAATAAATTATGCATTTTTAAAATTGTCAAAATCTCTTTTCTTCTTATCTCATTTCATTTCCCAATCCCCATCCATTCAAGTCTAAAAAATTATTACAATAGAATAAATTTATATAAATAAAAATAAAAAAATGCACATACACGAGAATGTGATTTTATCATTTCAATTATATTTTTTTAATTTATAATCGTTAAATGTGTTTTTTCGGGGAGGGATTAAATCAAATTCTATAAAGAATTAAAAATTATATCTTTGACAAAAAAAATATCGATACGTAGAGATAATAAAATATAATAATTACATATACAAGAAAAAAATAAATAAAAATAAATATTCATTCATTAGTATTTTTAATTTTGTAATACACACAAACACAAACACACACACACATACACACACCCAATATACAAAATAACAACTGTGATATAAAAATTTTAATTCAATTCAATTTTGTCGACGATTTAAATATATATATCATCTATCTTCTATATTTCTGCTGTGTAGTGGAGGCCTATATAAAAAAAAATTAAATAAAAAAAAAAACATATTTTTTTAAAAAGAGATACCATACAAAATTTTAAAATATATTATTATAAATATATATATATTTGAAAAAAGGTGTTCAAAATTATTATAAAAAAAATAATTATTAATACTAAAAATAAAAAAATTGTTTTTAATAAATAAAAAAAAACCAAATGATAATAAGGAAAATTTATTTTTAGATTAAAGAAATTATTATAATAAATATACAAAAAATAAAAATAAACATTTGATATAAAATCGTCGTCCTCCCCCCCATATAAAATTATTATATTAGATAAATTAATATACAAAAATAAAAAATAAATTATAATAATAAACAACTACACAGCGGGATTTGATATATATATATATATAAATATTATCAATCACACCCCGACAACATAATCGTCATAAAATAATTAAAAAAAAAAAAAAATGTATTACAAAATTAAAAAAAAAAACAAAATCAAATCTATGATAAAAAAAAGAAAATCTAAAAAATTGTCTCCGTTATATTACGATTATAAAATTAAATAATTTATCTGAAATTATTTGTACATTTTTTATTTTCAAAAAAAAAAAAACAAAATACAATTTGAAAGAATTAACAAAACAAAAACAAATCAAATCAAATTAAATCATTAATAATAAGAATAATAATAATATTAATACGGATATAGAATAACATAAACAACATTTAATAATAATAATAATAATAATTAACCAAGTGGACTGATATTTAACGATTTTTTTTTCTCAAATAATAATAATAATAATAATATTAAATCAATAAATTAAAATAAAAAACTATATATAAATATATATTTGTATTTTCCCAGGGCCTCAACTGGTTGTGCAAATGCAAAAAAAAAAAAAAATTAAAATTAAAATATTAAAAAAAAAAACCATTCATTCGTTAAATTCAAAAAAAAAAAATTAATTCATTATTTATTCATATATTTTTATTGTAAATTTTCTCTCGATTAAACTAAAAAATTTCAACATTTTCAAGATCATCATAAATATGTATATTTCATTATCGTAAAATCTTTCAGTCTGTCACATCATCCATCCATCAATCGATCAATCAATTGCCATTTCATTTCTATATATATATTATTATTGTTGTGTTATATATACGTACATATTAACTAATTCCTCATTTATTTTTTTCTTGTTTTATCACCCTAAAAATATTCATTAATTTGTTTTTCTTATCATCATTTTCTCGAAATAAAATTTTAAGGGAGTTTTTAAAGAATGAAAAAAAAGTAAGATGGGTTTTTTTTTTTTTAGAGAAAATTTGGTAAAATTTGTAGATTTTATCGTGATTTATCTATTAAAAGATTTTATATTTAAAGGACGGTCTTTTATTAATCGACCATATGAACGAACATTCACATTTAATGTTGATTAATCATCTTAAGGAATTATCATATATTTATAAAAAAATAAAAAATAAAATAATATCCATTCAAAAACCATTTGTGTTTTTTTTTAATTGCAATTTTTTTTTAAATTCATTTGCCACAAACACAGAAATTTATTTGTCAGTGTTTTATAAATCCATTTCTATATTTTATGAATAAATAAAACGAATAAAATTGTATTTGTAAAGAAATTTACATTTTCCTTTTTCACTCAATTTTACAAGGATTCTCGAATTTTCCTCGAATTCGAATTTTTTCCTTTTAATCCCAAAATCTACATATTATAAAATAATCTTTATAAATCATCGTCCGTCTACTTACCTATCATATACATTTCTAAAAAAAAACTCCTTAATCAAAAAATTATCAATTGAAATAAATCAATTTTATATTAATATAAATAAACAAAAATAAAAAAAAAAAGAAACACCATTTCAAATATTTTAATAAATTTTCATTTTCGCATATCTCAACACCAAAAAAAAACACCATTTCTTTTTTATTGACAATATTCATCTATACAAAAAATAACTAAATTTATTAAAAAAAAAAAAAAAACTAATTGAAAAAAATAAAATGCAATAAATATATTTTTATTTTTTATTTTTTTATAGGTAAGATTAAAAATAAAAAAAAAAAATTACATATAAAAATTTCTTCTATTCGTTTCTAATATAACTAAATAAAAAAAAAAAATGAAAACAAAACAATAAATGAAAAACTAAAGCAATTAAAAATTTTATTAAATTAATAATATTAATAAAAAATAGTCGCTTCTGACCATCTTTTCTATAATAATAACAAAAGACACAAATCAATACAATTAAAATGTATAGTAGAAAAATATTGTTATAATAATATGTCCAGTCCAGACGACGACAACGACGATGACGGAGACGGAGTCGACTATCCAATATATCATCCATCGGTTTCATAATAATTTGAATTCATAATTTGTGAAAAAAAAATTAAAAATTTGTTGTTTTTTTTTTTTTTTTAAATATATAAGATAAGATATAATTTTTAATTTGTCATAAAAATATCAGAAAAAAAAATTAATCGAACATCAAATCCACCCCCCCCCCCTTCTAAATCATAATATTTATTATTATTGTATATTTATTTATTTTATAAAAATTCAATTTAAAATTTCAATCTAAAGAAAATTTATAATTGCTTTGTATTTTGAGTTTTTCCGGTTGTTTATCTTTCAAAAGAAATAGAAGAAGATTTTTCCCGTATTTTGAATTAATTTGATAGAATATGCTTAAAAATGAGCATTATTTTTCCCCCTTCAATTCCATGATAATAATAATAATAATGCAAAATAAATATTCAAAAAAATGTGTTGTTTTTTTTCATCTCATCATAAATAAAATTAAATTAAATAAAAAAAAATCGCCCTTCACCATCAAAATAAAACGAAAAAAAAACCAAACAAAACCGCCAACCATTAAAAAATTCTACGAAAAAAAAAACAAATATAAATAAAATTTAAATCAACAAAAAATATTAATAAATAAATACATTTATAAATATAAATTGTATATTTTTATAATTTAATATTTTATTATTTTTTCATATTAAAAACAGATTAATAATAATTTTATAATAATAATAAAATAAAGTAAAAATAAATAAATAAATAAATATACTGTTTAAAAACAGATTTTAAATATAATAATTAAATAACATATTAATTTTAATAATAATAATAATAATAATAATAAGATATATATTTCAATATAAATAAAAAAAAAAAATTCTAGAGATCTATAACTCTATTTATAAAATAATTAATATATTTAATTTTGTTTTTCTTTTTTTTTTAACTGTCTTTTTTTTTTTATGAAAACTGAAATAAATATTTATATATATTAATAAATAATATAATATTAATTAATAAAAAATAAAAATATTCATCATGATCTTTTATATGAAAATTAATAATAATAATAATAATATAATTTATATAAAATAACCGATATGTTTGTTGTTTTTTCTTTTTTTTTTTTATTTAAATAATAAATAAATGTGTTTTTACTTTTTTTTTAATTTATTTATATTTTTAATAAAAAGTAAAATAAAATTAATTTACATATAAAAAATAAAAAAAATGTCAATCTCAGAGTGTGAACAAAACTAAAAATAAAAAATATAATTATAAAAAATAAAAAAAACCATATAATATATTCTTTAATATACATATATTTATATAAATAAATAAATAAATTAATAATTTAGAGATTTTTTCCTTTGTTTTTCTTCTTATATTTTGAATTTTATTTTAATTAAAAATATATCTTTATATATATATATATATATATATAAAAAAAACAATATTATACGCATATATAATTATATTTAATATATCTCTATCTATTATATATTTATATTATTTTTTATTTTTTTTTTTTATTTAGTTTAAATAAAATTTAAATAAATTTTACACAAATAAACTTATATTATATACAGACAAACACACACACACACATACACAAACACACAAAATTATATTAATATAAATTAAAAAAAAAATATATAAATTATTTATTAGACAAAATGATTGTTTTTTTTTTTATGTTTTTTTTATTATACTTTAAAATTTTATTTGCTTAAATTAAATTGAAAAAAAAAAAAAATATGAATTAAAAAAAATAGAATTTATAATGTTTTTATTTGTAGAATTACTTTTTTTTCTTTTTTTTTTTAAGTTTTATTAGACAAAAATATAAATAGAAAAAAAAACTACAAAACTACACACACAAAAAAAAAAAAAAACTGATTTAATTTAAAGAAAAATTTTATAGTTTAAAAAATTGAATGTTAAATTCTATTATTTTTATTTTATGTTTTATTTTCTTAGTTTTATTTTCTTGAATTTATAAATGGATTTTTAAACTCTAAAAAAATAAATAAATAAATAAATAATTAATATATATATATATTTAAATTAAATTAAATTATATAAATACAAATAATATATGTGTATTTTATCGCAAGATTTTTTTTTGTTTTTTTGATGTGAACAATTTTAATAATTTAATTAAGAATAATATATTAAATAATTTTTTTTTTTTTTTTTTTGAAAGGTTTACAGGTTGAATAATATTTTTTTTTTATATTTATGATTATAAAAATGATGAATTAAATACGAATAATAATGATATTGTTTGGACGAGAGTTAAAAAAAAGGCCAGTTATAATTAATATATAATTTATTTTTTTTTTGTTTGATCTGTTTTAATTTTTTAAATGAAATATTATTTTCTTAAAATCATCATCAACAACAACCAATAATATTCATTACCACCACCACCACACAAACATCACATCATTCACATAACACAAAAGAAAAAAAAAATAAAAATATATTTTATTTTAAATCAATTTATTTTTCCTTTTAAAAAGAATCATACACAAAAGAAAAAAAACATATTTAAATATATATATATATATATATATATATATATATATTTAAAAAAGAAATAATTTAATTAAAAAAATAAAATAAAATAGATAAAAAAGAATATATTGCAAATATTTCAAGATTACTGAAAAATAGTAAAAAATAAAATCCTCCGTTCTTTCCTTCCCTAACAACTAAACCCCGTTAGTAAAAGAGACTCAATTGAAAAATTAAAAAAAAAAAATAAAAATATTTTATTAAATGAATATAATATATTATGGAGGGAGGGGAGACAACCGGGGGTTATTATTATTTTAATTTAAAAATACCTATTTTATTTAATTATTTTTTTTTTTTAAATAAAAAAAAAACATAAATATTCAAAATTTTATAATTAAAATACAATATATATATATTTATTTATTATTATTTTAATAAACCTAAAAAAATAAAAACTCTTTAGTTGTGATGATTAAAAACCAAATAAAAAAAAAATATACTAAAAAAAAAATTAAATGATTAGATGATGTTTTATTTTAATTATATAATATATATACTTATCGTATTTTTTTAAACAAAACAAAAACACACCCATTTAAGTAAACAACAACAACAACAACAACAACAATAACATATTTAATAATAACATATTTATTTATTTATTTATTATATAATATATATATATATTTGAATAATTGAAAAAAAAAAAAAATAAATAAAAAATACTTTTAAATAAATAAAAATAATGCTTAATCGAGAATTGCATTTATATAACAAGAAACAAAAAAAAAAAAAAAACTAAATATATTCTATCATTTTTAAAAACGAAAAAAAAAAAAAAAAAGACAAAGATTTTAATAAATATTTAACATAATTTAAATAAACATAACGATATATAAATTAAAAATTCGCAAAATGCAACAAAACAAAATGTTCAACTTGTAAACCAAGACTTATTATATATTAAATAATATAAAAATAAATATATATATAAAAAAAAAAAAAAATTTATAATTAAAAATAAAATCATTAAAAATATTATTATTATATATTATTTAAAAATAAAAAAAAACAATTAGAATAGTTTAATAAGAAAAATACATATTTAAATAAAAATAATATATTTAATATATCTATATATATATATATATATATATGGAAAATACTTAAATACACACACATATATATATAAAATATAAAATTAATCCCCCCCCCCCCCCCTTTTTTTTTTTTTTTATTCCAAGACATTCCCAAATATATAAAAAATAAAATGATAAAAAAAATTAAAATAAAATAAGGTAATGAGGCAATTACAAAAAAAAAAAATAAAAATAAAAACAAATTAAATGGCAATTATTATTATTTTATTCGGTTTAATTAATATTCCTTAAATATATATATATATATTTATAAATTTGACTTTAAATTGGTAAATCAACAAAATATCAAAATATTGAAAAAATAAAAAAAAATTAAGTAAACAAAAAATTAAATCACTCAAAAACAAAAAACAAAAAAATTAGATACAATAATTGAAAACAATGAAACAAAATTTAAAAAATTATATAGATCAAATTTTTTTATAATCAATTTTATTGTGACATAAGAGGAAAAGTTTATTTTTTGTATCTCAATGAATCAAAAAAAAAAAAAAAAAACAAATCACACAAAAATTATTAAAATTAATACAAAATTTTTTCATATTTCATCATTTTTCATTAACATAATCATAATTAATAATAATTATAATAATAATTTCAAAAGCAACTAACTAAAATTAATAAATTGATATATTGAAAAATACATAAATAAAAAAATAAAATAAATATATTAAAAAAAAAAAACAAAAACAATCGTAATATTAAGTAAAATTTTATATTTTTTATATTTTTCTCTTATTTTTTTTTTTTTTGTTTTTTTTTTTATTAAATTAAATTACAAATAAATTAATTGTGTATCTCTTAAATTATAATTATTTCTAGTCTTATATAAAAAAAATCATTTTTTTTTTTATGAAATAAATCATATTTTTTATTTATTAATTAACGGAAAACTATTTAAAAGAAAAAAAAAAATTAAGTACACATTTTATACATATATATATATATATATCTTATATTATGTTTAAGGCTACAAAAAATTTTGTAAAATCGAAACAGAAAAAAAAAAAAGAAAAAACATTGTAATAAAACAAATTTAAAAGAAAATCACATCCCCAATTCTTCATTGACGCCCGCTCATTGACATTCATTCATTTCGTTTGATGTTTTCAAAAAAAAATTCAACTATCGACTAATTATGGAAATGGATTAATTATAATTGTTTTATTCATTTCTATATTATAATTTTAATTCAGTTTTATCCCATCAGGAATTAAAAACATCCTTTTTTTTATTTTTCTTTTCATTACTCAAAAATTAGATAATAATTTAAATACCGCTCTGATTTGTTGTCATACCTTTAATAAAAAAAAAATAATTAAATTAAAAATAATTCTTTCATATCTCTGATACGATTCAAAATCCGTGTCCAAATTGAAGTTTCCATAATTGAATTTCATTAAAATTTCATTTAATATTTCAAAAATATTATCTCTATACATAAAGCATTAATTAATAATTCAGAAAAACAAATAAAAAACCAAACACAGAGTAAATTTAATTAATTTTTTTTTTAACATTTTACTAAAAGCAATTTTTTTTGTTTTTTTTTTTTATATATACACAAAGCAATACTTTTGAATATATCATATTTTTTAAACTGAATCCTAATAATAAAAAAAAAAAATTAAAATCAATTAAAATACATTGTAGCCTTAACATTAATACCAAAAAAACAAAAAAAAAAAATAAGTAAAAAACAATTTAAAATTTATAATAAATGAAAAATTTAATTAAATATTAACAAAAAAAAAATAAATTATATTTTACATATACATATAAATTTAAATATATATATATATATATATATATATAGAGACATAGAAAAGAACTGATCCGAATTGTAAGAGCAATAACATATAAAATAAATAATAATAATAATATTAATTTATAAAGAAATAAAATAAATAAAAATTTAAATGAGCTTTGAGCGCACTCATTAATTTAAAAAAAAAAAAATAAATAAATAAATATTTAAAACAAAAAAAAAAAACAGAAAAATGATTAAATATACGTAAAAATTAAACAAAAAAAAAACACAATTGTAATAATATATTAAAACAAAACCTATTGTAATTTTTTACATTTTGATTTTAGTAAATTAAATTTAATAAACAAAAAAAAAAAACTATTAATAATAATAATAATAATAAATCAATCAATTGGTGCCGAAAATGTTGCCATAATAAAATTGAAATCAATTTGAAATCAACTTTATAAAATAAAAAAAAAAAAAAACAATTGCAATATTAATTAATAATTTCTTTATCCTGTTTTTTTTTTTTTTCAGTGTGCTCAATAATCTTTTATTTAATCTCTACGTCACACAACTCATTTATATTTTAAATAGTAATTTTTATTTGTATTCGCTTTAAAAAAAATTTTTTTTTTTTTTTGTGTTTTAAAAAAATAATTATTTTCTTTAAACATATTGCTCAAAGAAATTTGTTTTTTTTTTTCTCATAATAATAATAATAATAATAATAAAAATGAATAAAATAATAATAACAAAAATAAAAAAAAAAATACATGGTGGCCATTTTATTTTTAATAATTATAAAATAAAAAAAAAAATTGCTTAAAATAATAAAAATGAAATTTCTCTCTATATAAAAAAAAAAAAAAAACTATAGCACAATGAAATAAGGGAGGATTAATTTTTTTTTTTTTTTGATTATTATATAAAAATTAACAAAACAAAAAAATATAATATAAAATATCAAACACAATGAACATAAATATTAATTTTTTTTTTTTTTGTTTTTATTTCATTTTTATTTATTATAATCTCAACCCATAGCTTTCCATTATCATCTTCATCATCATCATCATCATCATCATCGTAAAATAAATAAAACTTCATATTTATATCGAAAAAATAAAAAAAAATATTAAAAAATATAAAACTATTTAAAAATAAAAAAAAAAAAAACGATTAATAAAAACAATAATAATAATGATAATAAATAATAATGGACTAAAAATAAAATATATATTAAAATAAATATAAGTATATTTACTTCAAAATTTATATTATTATTATTGCAACGAAAAAGACTGATGATAATATTTTATTTAAAAATATATATAATAAATAAATATATTTAAAAAAAAAAAAAAAAAGAAAGAATTATAAAACAACCACACAACAACCAACAACACCACACACAGACACACACAAACAAACACAAATCATATAAATAAATTATATTAATTTTATTTTTTAGTAAAACACAAATAAAATGAAAAAAAAATACGAAAAAATAATAATTATTATATATATAAAAATAAAAATAAAAAACAGAAAACAAAACAGAAAAACTACTGCAAAAAAAAAAATGTGAATTTCGTTTCTCTCGCAAAATTATTATATAAAAAAAACAAAATAAAATAAACCTAAATTGAAATAAATCAAAAAAAATAATGATATGAAGTGAAAAAACAACAAAAACAAATGGAAGCGTTCTTTTTTTTTTTACTATTATAATTTTGTCTTTTTTTTTTTTTTTTGTTTTTATATTAATTAAATTAATTTTATGTTTTTTTTTTAAATTTTAAATTTTATATTGCATTTTAATAATTGTAAAATTAAAATCCATAAGCAAATTTATCTTTATATTATAATTATTATTATTGTGCATTTTATGTTCATTTTGTGATAAAAAAAAAAAACAAACTATTTTTCCAGTTTTTAGGAATTAAATATATATAGTTGTTGTTAAATTAAAACAATTAAGTTACCACCATCCATCGCATAATCCGAATCATCATCATCCATCACAATCAAATATCATATCCCATCCCCCCCAAAAAAAAAAAAAAAAAAAACAACAAGAAAACGATCGCTCTAATAATCGACAACCGAAAAAGTCGTTCTCTCGAGCTGCTCGTTTTTTTTTTCACTTATTTCATTGTGTATTTATTTTTTAATTTTAAATAAATAATATTTTGACAAGAATAAAACAAAAAAAAAAAAAAAAAACAAATAAAAGAAAGAATAATATAATAATAATAATAATAATAATGGAAAAAAAAACACAACATAATAAATAAAATATATTTAATTCATTTTTGTATTGTCCTTTTATATAATCCTTTATATAATAAAATAATTATATAAACAAAAATATATATATTATTATTATTATACAATAAATAATAAAACATAAAACCATTAAGTGGAAAATAATGAAATAAGAATAATTAATATTAAATTTATATAATATTATAATAATAATAAAAATAATAATAATATTAAATATAAAAATTATCAATTAAATAAAGAAATCAATAAATAATTATAAAAAAAAAAAAAAAATGCTATAATTCAATTTTTTTTATATTAAAAACAACCGAAACCGCGGACGACGATGACGAAATACGAGGATAATTTCAATTATTTAGAGTTTTTAGTTAATGAATTAGAAATATTCATATAATAATTAAAATTACTCGTAGAATGTTAATAAGACTATATACGTTTAACTTAAAATACAATAAATGATCTATTTCGTTTATTTGAATTCAAATAAATTGCAGTATTGTGCTGTCAGGGAACGTTTCTTCCGAATCTCTATATCTCCAATATATTAATATTCTTTACAATTTTTCTGAAAGAAAGAAAAAAAACTTCTTTGATAGTATTAAATCAATTCATAATATTACTGATAATTCTGCATTCTTCATTCAAATACAAATCTTTTATATTTAAAAACGTATTCCATCCTGAAAAAAATACCCTTGTAAAAATAGCATATTTAGATAAAAAAAAAAACTAATAAAAACGAAGATAATTTATAAAACAAAATATAGATAATTTTATCAAGTATCCAAATCCAAATAAAAGATATTTTTTTTTTTATAGATAAAATATATTCAAAAACATTTTCAATATTCTTTTTTTTTTGCAGATAAATCCAATTCAAATACAAGTAGTAGTAATAATAATAGTACTGGTGGCGGTGGTGGAAGCAGCAGCACCAGCAGCAGCAGCAACAGCAATGCAAATAAACCAAGAAGAGGTAATCCATTAAAATCATTTTTTGATTTTATTCGAATTGAATTGACACGCGGTTATGTATTGGAACATGATGAGGAACGATATTCGGCACGTCGTCAAAAAATCTATACATTTATGAAAATACCACGTGAATTGGAAAAATTTATGGTTTATGGAGTATTGCAATGTACCGATTCATTTTTGTATATTCATACATTTTTGCCAATACGTTATATTTTAGGTGTATGGGCAATTATTTGGCGTCCAATAGCAACGTGTTTTGGTTTACGAAGACGTGGTCAACGGCTATTGGCACCCGCCGAAATTTGTGATTTACTAAAAGGAACCATTTGGATATTTTGTACATTATTAATGATTTCAATTGATACAAATCGTATTTATCATATAATTAAAAGTCAATCGGTTATAAAATTATATATATTTTATAATATGTTAGAGGTTGGCGATCGTTTACTATCCGCATTTGGTCAAGATATAATTGATGCTCTATTTTGGACGGCAACCGAACCGAAAGAACGAAGTGATGGCAGTGGTGGTGGTGGTGGTGTTGGTCGAGCTCATTTAGGTGTACTTGCTCATGTATTATTTGCCATTGTCTATGTGGCATTACATAGTGGATTGATAATGTTTCAGGCGACTTCATTGAATGTGGCCATCAATTCGAATAATAAAGGTTTACTGGCGATCATGATGTCGAATAATTTTGTTGAATTAAAGGGAAGTGTTTTCAAGAAATTCGATAAAAATAATTTATTTCAATTGACGTGCAGTGATGTACGGGAACGTGTTCATTTAACGGTATTACTATTTGTTGTGGTTATCCAAACGATGAAGGAATTCAATTGGCGGGCGGAACATTTTTTTGTATTATTACCGGATTGTGCTATTGTGTTGATCGTTGAGGTGTTCATCGATTGGGTAAAACATGCATTTATAACGCGTTTCAATGAATTGCCGGCCGATGTCTACAAGGAATATACGATTAGTTTGGCATATGATATGACACAGACACGTCAAAAGCATGCATTTTCCGATCATTCAGATTTGGTGGCACGTCGTATGGGATTTATACCATTTCCATTGGGTGTTGTATTGATAAAAGCCGTATATACAGCCGTACCATTTGATAATTTTGCCGCAATCATATTATTTGCCTTAGGATTTTTCACATTATTAACATGTCGAACATTGAATACAATTTGTACATTGGGAAAGGCTTGTGATTTAATGAAAAAACATCAAGATGAAAAAAATTTTAATGCTATTGGAGGAGCTACACCAATGATGTCCGCATCAACGGGAATATTTCATGGTGGTGGTGGTGGTGGTGGTGCTGGTTTAAATGTAACATCGCAGCAGCAGCAGCAGCAGCAGCATCACCACCAACAATATCATCATCAAACAACATCTGTATTTACATCGATGAATTTAAATTTCCAATCAAAATTACCCATTGGCATTGGTGTACTACCATCATCACCAGATTCAATATCATCGAATTCGAAATTAATTACGGCTTCTTCCGGTAGTGGTAGTGGTTTTTCAACGGCACCAATACTATCAACAACATGTGATCAAGCAACATCACCAATTCATTTTACATCATTTTTACCATTACAAAAATCGCAAACAATTGATTGTGCCGAAATGAATTTGAAAACATTATCCATGTCATCGGTATCCTCACCATCGTCATTATCAACATCAGCCGCAACGAATTCGGATAATCACGATCGTGAATTATCACTTAATTTAGGTGCAACAGCCTTATTTTCAAATAGTGACGTTGATTTGGATGATGTTTGTTTAAATGAACAATTATCGAAACCCGTATCGAAAGACACGGATACGGATTATTATTATGAAGATCAACAACCGCATACAAGAAGTGTACCAGATTTACAACAATCGCAAAATAATGAAGATGATGATATTGGAAATATTGGTGGTGGTACATTATTAAGACATATTACCGGTGGTATGGCTGGTGGTGGTGGTAGTAATAATGATGGTAGTAATTATCCAGTAATACGTCGTACCCATAAACGTTCAGAATCCGAACCATCAATACAAAGTCCATTATTGGAAACAACCACAATGGCTAATATATTAGGAAATAATTCCGAAAGATTTTGATTATTTTATGTATGCGGTTATTGTTATTAATATTGGATTGGATTTGCTCAGAATTTATATATTGGATAAATTTAAAAAAAAAAAAAATATGTTGGTTTTGAATTCAGACTTACATTTGTTTTTTTTTTTTTTATGTTGGACTGAACATGACTGAAGTATTAAGAATTAAACAATTAAAAAACAAAAAAAAAAGATAATATAAATTTTAAAACTTAAATTATTTCTAATCTCTAGATTAATGTGTATTTTTATGTAAAAGCTTTTGCTGTTTTTTCCATAATTAGATTCAATTGAAATTTGATTAAACGCAACATCTTTTTTGGTAATCTAATCATTTTTATATTTAATTTTTTAGGTTTAATAAATGCGATTCATTTGGCTTTCTTCAAACCATTTATTTCAAACAAAACAAACAAAAAGTTTAGAATTATAATAGCATTACATCAGATCACATTCTATATATAGTTTTAAATTAAATATATATTTATATTATAGGTTTCTTAATATTCTCAATAAATCCGCTATTATCCGCTATTAATTTAAAACAGAATATCTCTATTAAACCAAATTCTATCTGATCCCTAGCACACATTTCCAGTTTTTCTTCTATTTAGTTTTTTTCTCCACCCCCTCAAAATTCAATTGAATAACTTCTTACCTGCAATTATTTGTAAAAAAAAATGACTGATAGAAAAAGACAGATTATGCGAATATGCGTAATAAATAATTATTACGGCCATGTTCTTTTTTTTTTTTTTTGTTTCATTATTTTAATAAAAATTTCAATGGTGAAAGACGACGCTTTATATTGAAAAATTTTGATCACATTTTTAATGACTTTAATTAGTTAAAGTGTTTTATTATATTAATTAAATTATAGTTTATTAATTTTTTTATTAATTTGTTTATATAGTTATTAAAAAATTTGTAAATAATTAATCGTGTGTGTGTGTGTTAAAATTGATTAAAAAAAAAGCCAGCATATGATAGAAAAAAAAAAACCACGTCAATTACGATTAGGAAAAAATCAACAACGAATAGAAATAATAAGGTAAAATATAAATCATCCGTCTTTAGATTAAGATTTTATTAAAATAGTTAATTAGTAGTAATTTTTTCTTATACAAATTGTATTATTTTTTAATTATATGACAAATTTACAAAATTGTTGTTGTGTAAAAGAATGTATGCATTTGTATAGAATTATTATTTGTATATACACGGGGGGATAACGGTGGATATAAAAATGTATATCTATGTATAATGATATATGTGAATAATGGTTAATAATATGTAAAAGTATATATAAAAACGTGATAACGGGTTCATATAAGAAATATATTGAATGATAATGTAAAATTATATATATAATATATTATATGCGTATATAACAACAATAATCAATAATTAATTATATAACACGGCCGGTTTCTATATATATAATAATTATAATTCGCAACACTTTGTCTATCTGCTAAAATGAAAACGTCGCTGTTTATTTATATAGTTTAAAATGTGAGTTGGTTATGTCAAATTATTTACATCATCATCATTAATCATCATCAATTTATTCAAATAAACTATATTAAAAAAAAATTTTGGTCATAACTCATAAACCAATGGATGAATCAATAAGCGATAATCGGATTCAGAATCGGACAAATTTTCAGCCAGAATCATCCATTGGTTTATTGAGTTATTATAAAGATTTTCCAAAATAACTATACTATCTTTTGAAAATCAAACAACTATCCCTAAAATTCTGTTGGCTGAAAATGTGCATATACATATGTAGATTAAAGGGCGCTAAATCCGAATATCTTGGTTTCAAATATCCATTCATTATTGGTTTTTGGGAATTTAAACAGAAACGTGTACACATATATTATAACTGATTTATGTGCAAACTCTATAAAAAATACCGCAGTTATATGATGATGCTGCTAAAAAAGACCATCATTCCCGAGTATATATAAATATTAAAAAAAAAACACATCTATTTATATAATATAACTCGATCATTAATTTGACATTTTTCAAAATATATATAATCCTTAACAATATACAAAATTATAATTCATTTATCTATCTATCTATCTGTATCTATATATATATCTCTATCCGTATATATGATATATTCATGCCATGATATCTAAATGATATACATTTCGTTATTTGATATACACAGTGCGACAATTAATATTCCGGATTCAAACCATATCTCATTAACCAGTGGGACGATCTATGTGATGGACAAAACATGCGTTTTGAAGCTTGATGTTTGCTCTATCTTCTATAAAAATTTCTTTGTATTTGGTTGACAAATAAAAAAGTTATGGCATTTCTTGTGAAACAATATTTTTGTTGAAATAGAAATTTTAACATGGAACAAAGAGCAGTCATTAAATTCAACGGGAAGCTTGGTAAATCTGCAACAGAAGCCTTCAAACCGATGCAGCAAGGTAATGGCGATAATTGTACGGGTAGAACACAAGATTTTGAGTGGTATGAACGATTCGTGGATGGCTAAAACACAGGCTAAAAAACAAGAAAAGTTCCGTTGAAAATCAAGACAATGCTCGTAACATTTTTCGATAGCAAGGGAATTATTCATAAAGAATTCGTTCCAAATAGTCAAACAGTCAGTGGCGCATATTATATCGAAGTTTTGAAGCGTTTGATCGGCAGGAAACGTCGTATTAGACGTATTAGAATATAGTGAATCAGATAGTTGGTGTTTGTTACACGATAATGCATCAAGTCACACTTCGTCAGTTTTTGGCTCGAAATCAAGTCTGTGTATTAAATCATCCACCGTATTCACTTGATTTAGCACCATGTGACTTCTCCTTGTTCCCAAAACTTAAAATGAATTTGAAAGGATGTTTTTTGAGGATATTGAAACCATTCAAACAGCATCTACACGCACACTAGAGGCAATACCACAAAATAAGCTGGAACACGCATTTGAATCATTATTAAATCCATGTAACAGTTGTATTGAATCAGTAGGAGAATATTTTGAATAAATAAAAGAAAAAAATTTCAAAAATCGTGTTTTTAATGTGTATTTTCTAGGACCAGTCCGGAACATTAATTGTCGCACTGTGTATATACAAAATACATATGTTATTCAAATCTATATAGAAAAATCATATATATTTCTATATATTTTATATACCCAGAAAAAAAAAATCTATATCATATTTTTCATTGATAAACGTGTTCTTCTGTAAAAAGCGTGTACTGTACATATACATATATAAATATATATTCATTTACATATTAAAAATGAATTAAAATATATACATGATATAATTCTATTAAATTCTCATAACGTATTTATATACAATATAATAATTATATATAGATAGATATATATACAAAATATATTTGTTCTTATACCCAGAAATCTATATGTATATATATATATTTATATACTGTAATACTGCGTATATATACTCAGTACTCTGTTCTGTACTGTATATATATAAATATATATATATATATACATTTTATTTTAATACAACCTACGCCATTTCACTGTTATATACTGATTTTTTTTTTTTTTTACATAACTTTTATATTATGCTTTATGTATTATAAATTGATATTATTATACATTATTCATTTATATAAAATGTATATAATATATATGTATAATATTACGTTATACGTGTATATGTATATACACATTTTTCCCGGGATAAAATTTATGAATGAAATTGTACGACCTTGGAGTTATTGATATAAAATGTATAAATATACAATATAAAAATATGTATATTCAAATCGTTGTATAACATTTTCCACCTCTCTATCTATATATTTATATATATATATTACGTGTATTGCAATATATAAAGTTATAAGCTTATACAAAATCGTTTGTTCATTTCATACCATATTTATACCGATTAAATCTATGCATATTTACATACATATATGAATGTATGGCGATGGTATAGAAAATATATATATATATAATAAAATAAATAAACGATAAAAGTGAATGTAAATGTGTGAGGGAAAACTTATGCGGCTAGGGTTGTGAAATATATGCATATGGATAGTAAATTATTTTTTACATATTTTTTGGCTTGATTTGAAAAATTTATAATATATTAATAACATTTATATACCACTATATAAAATGTATGACGAAGATCATTTTACAATCGTATAAGACAAAACCCGCGTATAGGTTTTGTTGTTATCTATGTGTTGTTGGTGGACTGCATCTGATTATATCATTCACGGTCATGGTTATTTATGCGGTATAAAATTTGCAAAAAATTTTCTGTATATTTATGTAATATAACATTTTTCCTATAAATTTGCAAGAATTTTCTGATCTGACAAATGATTGCCTATATAACGTTCATATATACAATATTTATAAAGAAAAAATTTACAAATATTAACAATATAAAGATATATGTGGTTCTGATGGTTGAGAAATCAAAAAGGTATATGCGATGTATAATGGATTTGTTATATAAGCATATTGGATTTGTATTCGTGGAATCGGTTGAAGTATATAGAAAATATTTCCCCGACAAGTTTTTGTAATTATTTTTGAACCTTTTAAGATCAATAAGTTTCAAATAAATTGGTTATATACACGCAGCCGATCTCTATAATAAGCATTTAGATTTCTATATAAGAGTGAGTTTTGTCGGTATTTTTATATTATAATTTTATCTTCTAAAGATCTGTCTTCTTTCCATATATAGCGATTCAGTAGATTATTAGATCTCATTTTGTGTTCTAATTCACTATTGAAATTTTGAATAGGAAGATTTTGTTGTAAAATAGGGATTTTTTCTGTTTTCACCGCTTTCACCGACTTACATGTACTGCACATTCAAAGATTGGTACATATTTTTAAATTCTATATTGATAGTGTTTCTTAAGCATTGGAATCGTATTTTTTTTTATATTTATCTTGTTTATTTTTTTTGTGAAAAATTAACAATTCAATTATTATTTTAAATAAATATTAAGACCTGCTTGAAAGTCAAAAGCTTTTATTATAATTTGTATATAGATATATAGAATAAAATAAACATCTTAATATTTAAATAATATATGTTATATAAAAATATACATTTTATGTTATAGATATATATATATATATATATAATATATACATGAAGAAAATTGTCTGTCATTTTGTTACCCATTCAAATTTTCCGACTCATTGTGAAAATTACACATATATATTTATATATATACATATTTGGAATGGGTTGATTCTATATGTACATGTATATTTTCATTTTATATACAAATCTTTATATATTTATATGAATTATATATATACGTAATTTACTCTATAATATTATTAAAAAAAAAAAAACAAATTATAATGTATAGTATAATTTTCCAGAAAAATATCCTTATATAATATATATATATATAAATATAGAAATATATATATAGAAAATTTGTGGAAAATTTTTATGAATGAAATTTTGTATAATATATAGAAACAGATATACAGAACAGAGGGACATGCGTTTTAAAAAATTTCAATCGTACCGCACCCAAAACACCGATATATATATATATATATATCGAGCGAGGATATATATTCCGTGAAAATCGATATCCTTTTTACATATATAAATAAATCTATTATATACAGTGTTTTACTTTATTTTGTCTCCTTTATATACACATTTTTTTTTATATATGCATTATAAAATATATAAAATTTTCATCATTTATATACAAGGTGGTTTTTTTTATGTTTTGTTTCGGTTATCTGATATGTTTTCCAGTGGTGCTAGCATTTTGATAATGACGTAAATTATATTAATTATACAAATTATGTATATTTAATATTTATATATAAGAGGAAATACAAATGTAAAAAATTATGAATGAATATATGATTTAATAACCAAAAACATTTTTTTTTTTAATATTCATAATTTAAAATATATTAATATAATTATGAGAATTTATTAAAATGTAATTATTTTATTATATATAATACACATTATTCATATACTACGCGGCATTTGGAGGAGTTACAAAATTTTTAGCCAGATTTTCAAGAGGATATTCTATGATCGGCACATGTCTATAATTAGCTGATTTATATTTCAAAATATCATATCCTACGTATTGTTATATACATAGATTTGGTCGATAAACCGATGAACAATTTTATTTCGTGGAAGAAATTTAGAAACGCCGATATAAAGATATATAAGTTAAGCCGCATATAATTCTCTATATAGAATTTTTGTTATTGTATATATATACGTGCATTTTAAAATATGTATATACTATATATAGGCAAACAAAGGTAAAACTTTTCTTTTTCTTTTTTTTACATATATAGAACAATCAATTTATATCCTTATTATTTATATATATAAATATTATCTCTCATATAATAAATGAGGAAATATATTTATATAATACATTCATTGTCAAGTTTAGCATTTTACTTTCAATTGATAATGGCCTACAAGCTACAATATATACAATAATGTATTGTATTTTATAGATATAGTTTATATGTTTCCCATTCCCATATATTGAAAATAAAAGTATATATTTTATAGTTTTTTGTATTAGTATATATATATTATTGTTGGTTGGTACATAATACAGGAGTTTTCATTTTTAATTTTCCTTTATATATACAATTATATATATATATATATATAAATATATATACATTATACAGTTATCGGGACAGTATTTTTTTTAATTCATTCATTAATTAATTATTAAAGAAATTTCACTATAACAGAAACTATCAATAAAACCACTTTGATTTTTTTTTTATTATAAATATTTTTAGTAATCTTAAATGAAAATAAAATCAATCAAACTATCGCACATTGAAAAGAAAAATGAAAAAATTTACTAAAAAAAAAACTTCTAAAAATATTTGTCATTGAAATGTTAATTTAATAAGAATGTTTAATTGGTTTTTTAAAATACGTTTTATTTTGTAGCTTTACTTATTTTATTTTGTGAATAGCTTTATTTTGTGAATCTGATATTGGTGCGTGTTTTACTTTATTAACAATTAATATATTTCAACAATAAAAATTAGTTTTTGCGAGTGATTAATGGCACAACAACAAAAATGAAAAATGAAAAAAATTTTAAAATCAAAAAGATGTAAATAAACTAAAAAGAAAATAATATGAAACACACAACAAGACAAAGAGAATGAATTTATTTAATAATTTAAATATGCATATTTATTATTTACATTTGTTCTTTAATTGTTCATGTAGGTATTAAATATACGTTTTTCTATTGTTTTTTTTTGTAATTTAGGTATTTGGCGATTGACCGCGGTATTTAATTAATGTAATTTTTTTTGGCATTTCCTTACGGAATCAAATATACCTTCCAATCAGATACAATTATATTTCACGAGTACCTCAGATCAACATTGAAAGCATGTTTTTATTAAACCGAAAAGAATATCAAATGCAAATCGAAAATATATATTCAGTAAGGGTGATAATTCAGAAAAATATTAGAATAACTTCTTTCTGGATAGTAGCATACATAATTAGAAATAATCTGAAATAGCCACTTTGTATTCAAAAAAATTTAACGGACAAATATAAAAAATTGTAAATCGTAGTGCTCTTATATAATTTTATTATTGATTTTATTATTGATTTTTTTTTGTGTCAAAAATATGTGAATGTGTATTAAAATTAATATCAAAAATCAAAATATGGTGATGCAAAATATACAGGTAAATATTCAAAAATTGTTGCATTAATTTCTCAACCGAATTCACAAAACTTAAGAGCTTTCTTTTTATATATAATTTGATGCATTGATTTTCAAATTTGAACAACAAAAATTATGACATTTTTTTGTTATCAAATTTTTTTTTTTTGAAATAATCAATACCAATATCATAAATTGTGTTCTTTTTCTTAATGGATGTTGTAATGCATGTATCAATTTTCAAAATGCAACAAAAATTACTAAATTTTTAATTATCAAATTTGGTTTTGTGCCTTTTTTTTGTTATCAAATTTGATTTTGTAAAAATCGATACCAACAACAAAAAAGCCGCCATTTTAAAACGTCAAATTTCATTTTGTAATAATCGATACCAACAACAACATTTAAGACATTTTTCTTAATGGATGTTATTATAATAATTGATGGATAGATTTTCAGGTTCCAATAACAAAATTTACTAATGGATGGTATTATAATATTGGATATATATATTTTTAAATTCCAACAACAAAAAAGCCGCCATTTTAAAACATCAAATTAAATTTTTGTAATAATCGATAGCAACAACAAAAATTACGACATTTTCTCTCTTAATTAAATGTGATGTGGGCGGAATTCAAATGAGTATTATATGATCATCATTAATAGAGTCGTATGGATATCAAGAAAAAAAAATTGCGTGAGCCCCCCTCCCACATCCCTAACTTACCCCCTCCCACATCCCTAACTTTCCCTCCACCCACCCCCTAATTCCCTAACTATACCTACTACTATTTATCTACTATTTCCTTTTCTTTTTAAACAAACTCAACCACCCCCAACATCCACAACACTTTTTTTTAATCTTTTTTTCCACTAATTCTATCTCAATCTCATCCTCATCTTCTTCAAAAATGGTTTCTAGGCTAGGTTTTTTACTAACTATATTATATCTCGTTTTCCACCCACATCCTACAAAATTCCAATTCTCAATCAAATTTTTGAAATTTAACATTTCTTCATCTAAACTAATTTCAAATAATTTATCCGTATTAACCACACAATTAATATTTGCCATATTTTTCCTAGTTTTTTCTCTTTTTTTTTAAATTAATATTTTTTTCACAATTTTCTCACTTTTCTCACTTTTTCACTCTCACTATTTTATCACTTTTTTTTCTCTTTTCCTTTCTTCTCTTCTTTTGAAATTTATTTAATTATTATTTATTTTAATTAAAACACAACCAGCTCGCTTGAAAGTTATTCACATAATGAAAATATTTTCAAAATTCGGGGCCTATTTATACTATTTTATTTTAAAGGCCTACTACGATCAAAAAAATTAAAATCATACATTTTATACTAAAACACTCTGTTTTCAATGCTTTAGATGCCTACTATGATGAAAAAAAAACTAAAATCACAAATTTTATACCAAAGTGTTTTATTTTCAAATTATATTTTTTTATTTAAAGGCTTGCTATGATGAAAAAAAAACTAAAATCACAAATTTTATTCTAAAGTGTTTTATTTTCAAATTTTATTTGTATACGACCTGTGACTTGTATTTTTGTTTAGGTTCTTAATATTGTTCTATATAATATATATATAGTATATATATATAATAATAGGAAATAGAATATATATAGTATATATATATATTATATCGGCAAATATTTAAATTGATTTAATTGCTACCTATTGGATATTATATACATATATGTAATGGAGTTCGTTATTCGATCAGAAAATCCATATTAAAATTCAAAAGGAAAGTCAAATTAGTCACAAATTAGTCTATTTATTTATTATTACGCCAATATATTCGTTGCATGTAGGTTAATAATTGCAAACGTCAGCAATGCAAGTAAGTATTGGTAATTTTCTTTGCAAGTAGTTATTGAATTCATATAATTTTCGATCCAAAGGCATTAGATAATTAGTAGCGTTCGATACATTAGTTGATGCACATTGAAAAAATAATTACTGAAATTGTAGTTATTAAGTGCGTATACAAAGTTACGATTCACTTCAGAAAATAATTATTAAAATTTTAATAAATAGAATTGATACAAAGATTGCACATATGCATATTTATATTGTGATTTTAATAATTGTAGGTAAATTTTTTTTTTTCACACTTTAGTATGAAAATTTGTGATTTTAGTTTTTTTTAGTCATAGCAAGCCTTTAAATTAAAAATTATAATTTGAAAATAAAACACTTTAGTATAAAATTTGCGATTTTAGTTTTTTTTTCATCATAGTAGGCATTTAAAGTATTGAAAACAGAGTGTTTTAGTATAAAATGTATGATTTTAATTTTTTTGATCGTAGTAGGCCTTTAAAATAAAATAGTATAAATAGGCCCCGAATTTTGAAAATATTTTCATTATGTGAATAACTTTCAAGCGAGCTGGTTGTATTTTAATTAAAATAAATAATAATTAAATAAATTTCAAAAGAAGAGAAGAAAGGAAAAGAGAAAAAAAAGTGATAAAATAGTGAGAGTGAAAAAGTGAGAAAATTGTGAAAAATATTTTAAAGAGTTATAAAAAGAGTGAAAAAACTAGGAAATATAATGGAAAATAGTGTAGTAAATATGGATAAATTGTTTGAAAATAGTTTAGATGAAGAAATGTTAAATTTCAAAAATTTGATTGAGAATTGGAATTTTGTAGGATGTGGGTGGAAAACGAGATATAATATAGTCAGTAAAAAACCTAGCCTAGAAACCATTTTTGAAGAAGATGAGGATGAGATTGAGATAGAATTAGTGGAAAAAAAGATTAAAAAAAAGTGTTGTGGATGTTGGGGGTGGTTGAGTTTGTTTAAAAAGAAAAGGAAATAGTAGATAAATAGTAGTAGTTAAAGTTAGGGAATTAGGGGGTGGGTGGGGGGAAAGTTAGGGATGTGGGAGGGGGGCTCACGCAATTTTTTTTTTCTTGATATCCATACGACTCTATTAATGATGATCATATAATACTCATTTGAATTCCGCCCACATCACATTATTTAATTAAGAGAGAAAATGTCGTAATTTTTGTTGTTGCTATCGATTATTACAAAAATTAAATTTGATGTTTTAAAATGGCGGCTTTTTTGTTGTTGGAATTTAAAAATTTATATATCCAATATTATAATACCATCCATTAGTAAATTTTGTTATTGGAACCTGAAAATCCATCCATCAATTATTATAATAACATCCATTTAGAAAAATGTCTTAAATGTTGTTGTTGGTATCGATTATTACAAAATGAAATTTGACGTTTTAAAATGGCGGCTTTTTTGTTGTTGGTATCGATTTTTACAAAATCAAATTTGATAACAAAAAAAAAGGCACAAAAACAAATTTGATAATTAAAAATTTAGTAATTTTTGTTGCATTTTGAAAATTGATACATGCATTGCAATATCCATTAAGAAAAAGAACACAATTTTTGGTATCGGTATTATTTCCAAAAAAAAAAAATTTGATAACAAAAAAATGTAAACATTTTTGCTGTTCAAATTTCAAAATGAATGCATCAAATTATATATAAAAAGAAAGCTCTTAAGTTTTGTGAATTGGGTTGAGAAATTAATGCAACAATTTTTGAATATTTACCTGTATATTTTGCATCACCATATTTTGATTTTTGATATTAATTTTAATACACATTCACATATTTTTGACACAAAAAAAAAATCAATAATAAAATCAATAATAAAATAATATAAGAGCTCTACGATTTACAATTTTTTATATTTGTCCGTTAAATTTTTTTGAATACAAAGTGGCTATTTCAGATTATTTCTAATTATGTATGCTACTATCCAGAAAGAAGTTATTCTAATATTTTTCTGAATTATCAGCCTTACTGAATATATATTTTCGAGTTGCATTTGATATTCTTTTCGGTTTAATAAAAACATGCTTTCAATGTTGATCTGAGGTACGCGTGAAATATAATTGTATCTGATTGGAAGGTATATTTGCTTACGTAAGGAAATGCCAAAAAAAAATTAAATTAATTAAATACCGCGGTCAATCGCCAAATACCTAAATTACAAAAAAAAAACAATAGAAAAATGTCTATTTAATACCTACATAAACAATTAAAGAACAAATGTAAATAATAAATATGCATATTTAAATTATTAAATAAATTCATTCTTTTTTCTTGTTGTGTGTTTCATATTATTTTCTTTTTAGTTTATTTACATCTTTTTGATTTTAAAATTTTTTTCATTTTTCATTTTTGTTGTTGTGCCATTAATCACTCGCAAAAACTAATTTTTATTGTTGAAATATATTAATTGTTAAATAAAGTAAAACACGCACCAATATCAGATTCACAAAATAAATCTATTCACAAAATAAAACGTATTTTAAAAAACCAATTAAACATTCTTATTAAATTAACATTTCAATGACAAATATTTTTAGGATTTTTTTTTTTAGTAAATTTTTTCATTTTTCTTTTCAATGTGCGATAGTTTGATTGATTTTATTTTCATTTAAGATTACTATATAAATATTTATAAAAAAAAAATTAAAGCGGTTTTATTGATAGTTTCTGTTAAAGTGAAATTTCTTTAATAATTAATTAATGAATGAATTAAAAAAAATACGGTCCCGATAACTGTATATTATCTTTTTATCAACTATATACTATACGAAGAGTACCACAGAAATATTTTTAAACACCCCATTTTCTATTTTTTCAACATTGATCTACCCTTCTTGTATATTTAATATCAATTTAAATGCAAATTTCAATGCCGTTCGTTATATAAAGGATCTTAATTATATATATACTATATATATATATGAAAAATAATGAATGCGGTAGTTTTGAGTCATTTTTATATATGAAAATCTATGCGATAATAAATGATTTATAGTTTTTTTTTATGTAATTTTATTTATTATTATATACATTATTTTTTTGTTTACCCAGAATACGTTTAATATTCTCGAAAATTTTGTTGTTTTTGATATTGATTTCATAAAATTAAATTATTTTTACTATATAAATATTTAATTAAACAAATACAAATTTTATTTAGCATGTAATCATAATTTATAGTTAGTTTATTAAAATAAATTGTGATGATGAAATTCTGAACAATTATAAAAAAAAAAATATAGGAATAATTTCTCGATGGCTTTTATTACTTTTATTTTGTGTATTTATACTAGTAGATTTAACAAATTGTGTTTTTATTAAATATACCTATACTTATACTTATCGATTATGAAATACATTTTTTATTTATTTATATACGATATTTTAATAATATATTTTATTATTTTGATATACCTATATATTATAATATATCATAAAAATATATAAATGAAATAATGAATTACATAAAGCAATAAATGATCGATATTTATATATAAATATAAATACATAACAAATATAATTTATGTAATATCATGTATATATACAAATAATACATTTTATATAACACGACAGATAATAATCGATTTATATTTATGTATATATAATAATAAATATTATCTCTGCGAATGTATAAATATACAATTGCAGTATACGCAGTCTATCATTAAAGTTCTATATAAAGTTTTATATAAAAATATATATATATATAAATAATTTCAATAATAATTTCATTCATAAAAATATATATATATTTATATACCTGAATCTCTGAATATAGAAATTTAATATTTTTCGTAGTCGCAATTTAATTTAAAATTTTATTTATAATAAATTATTATTGTACATTTTATTTATACAAATAAAAACAAATTTTTATATCTATTGTATTTAAAATAAATTTTAAATGTCACAGGTTTAAAATATACGAATTATTTATATATATTTCAGTATATATCCATAAAAGGGAATTTGTAAATTGTATATACAATTGAGATTTGTTAATATTTTCGTTTTGAAATATAAAAATAATTTAATTTTCTTTTATAGAAATTTGTTATAAATTTCTAGGAAAATATTCTATGTATATATAGAGAATTTTCCCCATAATGCGATATTTAAAAGCCACAAAATGATCTATTCATATTCTTGAGGAATATAATCATACAAATTTTCTATTGCGTTCATCATCAAGAAAACAAAATCAGCTCCGGAGAGAGATTATTAATTAATTATTATGTGATTTGGATTGTATATATTCATTATTGTAATAATTTAAATATTTATTTTCCTTTACCCATATTTTACTAAAGTAAAATACTTTTATAATATACTTTTATACATAGAGTTTACATATATTTGCCACTGCAATTTGATGAACAGATTTAGAAATGAACAATTACTTATATATGCATATAAACATATACCCTCAATTCACATCATTTCTATAAATTATGATTAAATAAAAACAAGAAAATGAATTTTGTTTAACATTTACACAAATAGAATTTATATCCGCATTTCCGTGTATTTATAATTTCGTATCGTATCGTCGATTGGAAAATGACCTATATAATAATTTAATTCGATCAATCAACATGTATAGTTTAAAGATTTTTAAAATCAATTTCTTCTTTTTTTTTTTGTGAAAGAAACGGATGTAAATGCAATATTTTATTCTATATATATACGCAAACAACAAAAGTAAAATATACTTTTATCTATGCATATATGTAAAAAAAACCTTTTTTTTTAATTTATTTCGATGTTGTATACATTTTTACTTTATTGGGTGTAATACCGCTTAATTTTCCTTATACAAATACAAATATCCTTGTATATTATATAATCATAAATACAAAAAATATCACATACAAAGCTATATAATGTATATATACGCCTACATATATCAGCATTATATATTTGTACAATATAACCTTTTTTTGAATTGGCTTCAACTGTATATATATATACCTATATATGAATGGAACGTTTTCCTATTTACTTTTGATTGTGCATTTATATATGTCTGATGAATGAAAATTAATATATACTTATATATATATATATAAAATGAAAACCAAAAAAAAAAAAAGCTAAAAAATATATGCAACACTTCCTGACACAAACAAACATTTAACAACGAAAATGTCATGAGATAAAAAAAATAATTTTAGAATATAAGCTTTACAAGTTCAGGTATCGTATATACGTGTATTTTGTGTTGGTTGTTATAAATATTATTTACATATTATACCGGCGTATATGGAAAATATATAAAATAAAATATTTTAGTGAATATATTAATGATATAATACATATATCACATCATTAATATCTTTATTACTCGACCGTTTAATATTTTTATATATGAATTTTAAACTCGGCGTTTCGGTCATGATAGTTTTTTAGTGGTTTTGCAATTACTCTTAATATGATGTATATGAGTATACCATTAATTAGCTAGCATTTTGCATAGATTCAAAGTTAAGGTAACTCTACATCTTATTAATTAAGTGAGTGATTGTCATGGTTTTTAGTTTATAAGTGGGGATTATTTGAAAATTTAAATTGAACAAGTAAGAATTAGATGGTTCGTAGGTGGACACGAACCAAGTACGTTTCGGATCCTCATCAGTGGCCATACGTACATTTTAACAACTTTGCCATCAAGTTGATGTATATACTTTGTTTTATTTCATAATAACTATATAACTATAATTTATTTATATTTTATAGTATAGTTTATTAGAAGGTATTATTATATTTTTAATTGTTATTATTTTAATTGTTTATATTTTAACGGATCGCGACAATAGAAATTCTTTTATTCAATTTTAGTTGCAATTATGCCTTGAACGATTTTAATTTAGTGAATATATTAATGATATAATACATATATCACATCATTAATATCTTTATTACTCGACCGTTTAATATTTTTATATATGAATTTTAAACTCGGCGTTTCGGTCATGATAGTTTTTTAGTGGTTTTGCAATTACTCTTAATATGATGTATATGAGTATACCATTAATTAGCTAGCATTTTGCATAGATTCAAAGTTAAGGTAACTCTACATCTTATTAATTAAGTGAGTGATTGTCATGGTTTTTAGTTTATAAGTGGGGATTATTTGAAAATTTAAATTGAACAAGTAAGAATTAGATGGTTCGTAGGTGGACACGAACCAAGTACGTTTCGGATCCTCATCAGTGGCCATACGTACATTTTAACAACTTTGCCATCAAGTTGATGTATATACTTTGTTTTATTTCATAATAACTATATAACTATAATTTATTTATATTTTATAGTATAGTTTATTAGAAGGTATTATTATATTTTTAATTGTTATTATTTTAATTGTTTATATTTTAACGGATCGCGACAATAGAAATTCTTTTATTCAATTTTAGTTGCAATTATGCCTTGAACGATTTTAATTTAGTGAATATATTAATGATATAATACATATATCACATCATTAATATCTTTATTACTCGACCGTTTAATATTTTTATATATGAATTTTAAACTCGGCGTTTCGGTCATGATAGTTTTTTAGTGGTTTTGCAATTACTCTTAATATGATGTATATGAGTATACCATTAATTAGCTAGCATTTTGCATAGATTCAAAGTTAAGGTAACTCTACATCTTATTAATTAAGTGAGTGATTGTCATGGTTTTTAGTTTATAAGTGGGGATTATTTGAAAATTTAAATTGAACAAGTAAGAATTAGATGGTTCGTAGGTGGACACGAACCAAGTACGTTTCGGATCCTCATCAGTGGCCATACGTACATTTTAACAACTTTGCCATCAAGTTGATGTATATACTTTGTTTTATTTCATAATAACTATATAACTATAATTTATTTATATTTTATAGTATAGTTTATTAGAAGGTATTATTATATTTTTAATTGTTATTATTTTAATTGTTTATATTTTAACGGATCGCGACAATAGAAATTCTTTTATTCAATTTTAGTTGCAATTATGCCTTGAACGATTTTAATTTAGTGAATATATTAATGATATAATACATATATCACATCATTAATATCTTTATTACTCGACCGTTTAATATTTTTATATATGAATTTTAAACTCGGCGTTTCGGTCATGATAGTTTTTTAGTGGTTTTGCAATTACTCTTAATATGATGTATATGAGTATACCATTAATTAGCTAGCATTTTGCATAGATTCAAAGTTAAGGTAACTCTACATCTTATTAATTAAGTGAGTGATTGTCATGGTTTTTAGTTTATAAGTGGGGATTATTTGAAAATTTAAATTGAACAAGTAAGAATTAGATGGTTCGTAGGTGGACACGAACCAAGTACGTTTCGGATCCTCATCAGTGGCCATACGTACATTTTAACAACTTTGCCATCAAGTTGATGTATATACTTTGTTTTATTTCATAATAACTATATAACTATAATTTATTTATATTTTATAGTATAGTTTATTAGAAGGTATTATTATATTTTTAATTGTTATTATTTTAATTGTTTATATTTTAACGGATCGCGACAATAGAAATTCTTTTATTCAATTTTAGTTGCAATTATGCCTTGAACGATTTTAATTTAGTGAATATATTAATGATATAATACATATATCACATCATTAATATCTTTATTACTCGACCGTTTAATATTTTTATATATGAATTTTAAACTCGGCGTTTCGGTCATGATAGTTTTTTAGTGGTTTTGCAATTACTCTTAATATGATGTATATGAGTATACCATTAATTAGCTAGCATTTTGCATAGATTCAAAGTTAAGGTAACTCTACATCTTATTAATTAAGTGAGTGATTGTCATGGTTTTTAGTTTATAAGTGGGGATTATTTGAAAATTTAAATTGAACAAGTAAG